>CAHIKZ030000580.1:80000-317500 GCA_903632075.3 Acanthosepion pharaonis
TTCATGGTGATGCAGCATTTGCTGGCCAGGGTGTAGTGTATGAAACTTTTCATTTGAGTGACCTTCCGGCCTATACGACCCATGGTGCCATCCACATTGTTGTGAACAATCAGGTACCTGTTTAGTTTTTTAATTCTTTTATTCTTTTATTCTTACAGATCTTCATCTAATGATCCTGTCATGTATTATTATTAAATTTTATCAAGTAATAAAAAAAATCAACAACAATTGTGGCAGTTTAAATTCTTACATTGGATTTGACACAAGCTTATGCGAGTAACAAGGACTATAAATTAATAGTTATGAATAAAAAATCCACCTGCATTTTAGAAAACAAAATGGTAAAAAAAAAACTTTAAATTTCAGCTTAAAGAATAAAGGATTGAATGAAATAAAAAATGTATTTGTGCATTTAATTTAAAATAATATCAGTATTACACAGCATCCAGTGTTCTGGTCTAAACTGTTATAAGGTTTGAGGAGTTTGCATTTAGTGATAGTCTCCCAAATACAAAGAGGTGCTGAATGTTCTCAGGCTAACCAAGAAGGAATTTTTGAAATAGGTTAAGCTGAAAATTTTTCAGTACCCACTCATATCTTTGTAAACCATGTCTAGGAATCTTAAAAAACTGTAAATAAAATTTTTTTCGCCAATTTTCCAAATGAAATTTATTTTCTTGAAATGTTTAATTATTTGGTCTAGTTTCTTTATAATGTGAAGTATGTATCTTAGATAAAATGATTAAAAGAAATGATTCTGTGTATATCTCTTTTCAATCTCATGCCAATATTTTCATCACAAATTCTTTACAAGCTTTTTAGGGTGACATTATACTTTGAATCTTTGCTTTGGTAACTATGTGGTAATCAAAATCAATCACTCTAATGAGATGTTTTTTTTTTTATATATACAAGTCTTCTAATTTGCTCTTTGTAATCTATTATCAGAAGAAATAGGCAGTGGAAATATTTTGATCAGTATCATCTTTTTTTATTCTGGATAACTTTAAAATATTTAAAATTTGTTTTCTTCTTTCCCATCCTATAAATAACACAATCATATAAAATTATAAGTCTTTGTTTCTGACCATATGAAATTTTCAGTGATGAGATTTTAGTTATTTTGACACATGTTAGATAAATTTCATTTAATCTCCTTTTAAAAGAATGAGAAAGTATATGTTAGATGAGATTACTTTCCTATTCATGATAATGGGACGGACTGGTTGCTGATTCTGAGTCAAGAGTAGAAGAAAAGAAGGTTTGTTTACTAACACCCGGGTTAGCTTATCCTGACTCTGTCTCTGTATTTTGACATACCTACATCCGATTATAAAATTATTTGAAAACCACACTTGTTTACTTTGTTTATTATATCTTGCACGAGATATAACAGTATATTAATTTTTGCAGTTATGGTTTTTATATATATATATATATATATATATATATATATATACACACACAGTGTAACCCGGATATAAGAGATTTTCTCTGGTCCCAAATTAGAGCCCATACTTACCTAAATAAAATAGACCAAACCCGGAGATAAGAGACTTCTTCTCCGGTCCCGACAACTCTCTTGTATCCGGATTACACTGTATATATATAATTCATTTGAATTAAAATTTTTATTGTAAATTTTCCCCCAAGAAAATGTTTCTTTATTAAATTTACCAAAATGGAACTTGAATCATTTTAAAAAAAAAATTCAGAAAATTAACATATTTTAACCTTTATCACTCTGTATGTGACTTCATTTGCAGTACAAAATGTTTATCCTGCCATTGAAGGTGACTCAGATCTCTGAACAATAGTATGTTTGAATTTCAGAGTTGTCATATCCTACTATGTCAGCAGAAAATAAATTTGAGTGAAATTAACAATGAGGTTACTGCAATTGAGAGGCCTTGAAAAAGCATGAAGTGATAAGGGAAGTAATATTAATAATGCAGAGTGCTAAAGGTTAAAATATATTTTGTAGATAGATTTGTTCTTAAAATTATTGAAACTACTGTGGACTGTGGTAACATTCATGTAAATTGACTTTTAATCAAAAAAATAAATTTGAAACATAATTTCAATTTTTAATAAATCAAAAACTTTTGTAAAATATTGTGCCATTTATATTCTTTCAAACATTTTAAATACAATGTTTATCATTTTGTAATTAGATTCATTTCTTTCTCCATTCAAGCTTTATTGTTTCACAATTAGTATGTGAACATTTCAGTTAAAAAAAAATCAAGATAGACACAACCAGAACTTTCATGAAGATTTAAAGACTCTCTTAGAAAATGATTACAAAATTGTTGTGAACAATCTTTAGTATATTAAGTGGAACCACTTGAAATGATTTGAGATTGGTTAGCAAAAAGAGCCTGATAAATGGATTGCATTTGAATTGAAGAACAATCAAATATGCACAAGTCCTTTATTAATCAGGTTCAGTTGTATAAAAAGTATGTTTAGCATTGTAGCATCAATTTGATATGATTTAATAGAAAAAAAAGTTTATAAAACTACTATCACCCCAGGAAGGTTATAGTGTTTGCAATGGGTGAGAGTTTTATTTCAAAGAATTCAATTAAGGCATATGGAGAAAAGCTTAAAATAATTTATTCAATATTAGGTTTCGTTTTGGGGAATTAGAATACTTGACATTCGTTGTTATATTTAAAAAAAATGACATTATTTAAGTTGAATAAATTGAAGATGTAAACTTTATTACCCCTTGCTTTATTCAGCAGACTTCCTTTATACATTATCGTGTTTGTTGTTTTTTCCTTCAAGTATCAATTGAAACCACATTTTAGTAGGCAAAAACTATAATCAGCTTCAAATTGAAAAAGCTTTCCATGAATTTATGAAAGATTCATTAAGAATTCAGTGATATGTTATCCAGGTGGAATAGTTCTAGGGAGTTGAGGAATTAATTTTATTCTGATACTTTTCAATGTGTTTTAATTTGTTTGTTTTTTACATTTTGAGTATCTTTGAAGATTATTGCTATTTCTATATTTGTATCTTGTACACCCAATATAACCTTTGAGCTTTCTCTTAGATTACTGACATTGATTTCTTTGAGGAATTTATTTTTATGCAAAGATCTTTTTTCTTTTAAAAAAAAAAATTTTTTTTCCTCTCTATATGAATTAGTTTTTAAATGAATTCACTTTATTCAGCATTTATAAAATCAAAAACTATTTTCAAAGCTCTAATAATACCATCATTCTCCCTCATCAGTTTTTAATTTTTTATCTGCTTTAATTTTTGAAGTTTATCATTATAAACAAATAAATGATAATGCCTAATGTTTATGGCAAGCATACTAAATGCTACATTTTTTTCCATTGCTATTCCATGAGTTTACATCTTCAGACAGCATTCTTGTGTAGACAAATAGGTATTTAGTTGTGAAAGTATGTATTTCTGGATTAGGGAAGGAGTTTTTATGCTCTGTCTCCTCTCTATCAAACTTTCTGTTCATGTTTGTGCATGTAATAAATGACTTGTCATTGGTGATAAAACTGTTAGAAATTTTTTTTTCCTCACTTTTGTAATAATTTTAATTTTTTTCTGACATTTTAAGGAGAAAATAAAAAACAAGCATAAACTTACTTTTCTCTTGTCTGTAGCTTAATTTTTTAAAGTACACTAATTGCACAGAATGATCTGGACAAAAACATAATTTTTTGTTTCAATTATAGATTTCCTGTGTTTTATTTTCTTGTTCCCATTTTACTTTTCAATGCAAAATGACTGAATTAAAAATAGACTGTCATTTTTTTTTTTTTTTTAGATTGGTTTCACTACAGATCCTCGTGTGTCAAGGTCATCTCCCTACCCAACTGATGTGGCCAGAGTAATCAATGCTCCAATCTTCCATGTGAATGCAGACTATCCTGATGCTGTAATATATGTATGCAAAGTGGCCTCTGAATGGAGACATAGATTTAACAAGGATGTTGTTATTGACTTGGTAAGATTTATGTCTGTTTATTTATAATTCAGATTTGTAACTGGAAAAATATCACAATAGTTGACCGTAGGATATCAATGGCTTGAAAATAGTTGTGTAAATTTCATCTAAATTTGATTTTAGAATCTGTTTAAACATTTTTTAAAAATTGTGATGCAAAATTTTAATCATTAATCCTGAAGTAACATGTAAGTAAGGTTCAAGAAAGTAATGTTTACAATTAAAATGTAAACTGAATCTGTTAGGCTTTGAAAAAAAAAAACAGTCAAACTATTGAGCTCAGACATTTTGTCAGATACCAAACAATGATGGTTCTTGAACAGATGTAATCTTATAAGAGAGAAATTAAAAAGTTAATTTGGCATTATTTGAAGAAACTTACTTGCTATACCTGTTAAATCAGTTGACTAACTGCTATTTTTATTCCAGATTTAAATAATTAAAAATAGAATTGTCATGTCACAGCAGAGAACTTTATTTTGTATACATGTGAATTGTCAACAAAAAAATTTTTTTTTTTTTTTTTTAATAGAACATGATTGTCATTTATATTTACTCAGAAATAGGAGTTTTTATTATTTTTAACAAAAAGGAATTTATTTTCTTAAATAAAAAAAAATTTATTTTTCAGGTGTGCTATCGACGTAGTGGTCACAATGAAATTGATGAACCCATGTTTACACAACCTCTCATGTATAAAAAGATTGCAAAACAGCCAACTGTACTTGCATCATATGTCTTTTTCCTTTATCAAGGAAGGTTTTGTTTTTTTTCCTAGTTTGAGGTGTATAATACAGATTTATTTCATTTCTTATTTTTGATTCATAGTTAAATATATCAAGAGTATATAGATTTTCTACAGTCAAATGATAAGTATTCCTTAAAATTAAATTTACTCCTAGCTTCACTAAAAAGCTTATAGGAAATATGTTTTGTGTCACAATACACATTAGTTGACAAGGGACTCTGTTTTGTGAAAAACCCATGCTTGTTTTATTTTCCTCAATCATCTGAAATTTAACACTTTGAAATGTAGAGATACTTGTATTTTCTACCTTTTATTATTTACCTGATATTTATGCAAAATAGTTAAAGATGTATTTGTCAGAACAGTTTTAATTTTTTTTCTTTTTCCAATTTCATTTTGAAGTGGCCAAATATGACAAAATTTCAGAAGAAGCTAAACCAGAATTTTAAGACTTGTTTTGACAGCTTACGTGTAAAATTTTGATCAAAGTTTTATTAAAATAAAAGTGGTTTCCTGCAAGGGCACAGATTAATGAAACATTCAGGTTTCCTTTCAGTTGAAAAATTCTATATAAATCATTTAGCAGAAACATGAAGTGTATAGTAAAAACCTTCCCCACTTTCAATCTCACGCTATTTAACAGTGGAGGTTGTAGGGTTAAAAAAAATTTAAAATAGAATGATACACGGTCACTTGATGTCCAGCCGCGCTCAACAGGCGAAAACTCGGAATGACGCTCCACTAGTAGGTCAACACAAAAAATAAAATACATTTTAAAAGGTCAATAAATTTGAAGAGAAACTAACACGCATAAAACAAAAGAAAAATCTTTTTGAAAATGGATGAAGAAGTGTTGAATTGTTGTACTCCTTTAATACTAAATTTCAAATTGTAAGAAGTAAATGAGAAATTGATTAATTTCTGTTGTCTAATTTATATTATCAAAATAAAGTTATATTAATGTATAAAAAAAAAAATAGACACACTTCACACATTTATTTGAGCTGGCTTTGAAATTATATATATATATATATATATATTTATATATTATATTGGGCAGCAGCCAATTTATTCCAAAAACTCATTAAATACAACAAATTGGAAATTTAAAATTTTTTTTAAATTTTAAATTATTCACTTACTCCTACAAAACGGATAAACATAAGGATGCACTTGAAAAATTATAAAAAAATTAATTAAATTTCCTTACTTCCGCATATATAAAAATATATATGTGTTAGTGTGTGTGTTGTGATTAATAAGAAAAAAATAACATTGGGACCTCTCCATATAAAAAATGACCAGCAAATTTTTTATTTATTTCAACTATAAGATTCATTTTTTTATTTTTATTGCAAAATTAGCTTTGATACAATTTAATTAATTTTTTTCAGGCACAACCTAATTCTCCACAAAATGATTTTGAAGAAATGAACTAAAAATATTAAGCTAACTTTTTGATAATGACTTCCCATTTCAAAATTTAGATGAACAAAGGGATCATATATAAAAAGTGGACAACATGTCAAAGAGGAATATATTACTTCCTGAAAGGACACTAAAAATCAAATTACTATTTAAAAGTAATTGCCATTCTTAACTACAAACATTTTTGAAAGCCAGGTAAGAATCTATGTCATACTAACATTAATTCCATTGATTCTAATAAAAATAAAATTAATCATATATTAAAAAATAAAATACAACCAATTGAATTATTCGCAATAACTCCTCCCCCATAAACTGATATATTGTAAAAATCAACAAAAAATACCAATTTTTTTTTTTTTTGGGAGAATGAAAAATAAAAAAAAAAAAAACAAATATAGATGTTGGGTATAAATGTTATTTTAATGTCCATATTCACAATATAAAAAAAATGATCAACAAACACATTAATCCTACAGCAAAAAAATTAAAAAATTCATGCCTTAAAAATCAATTGTGTTATGTTAAAAACTTAAAACTCCTTAAACATTTTCAACTATGAATAGCGGTAATGTTCTGAAAAATATTAAAGGAACATTTTTCCCTTTAATGCGTTTCTAAACATGAAATTAAAAGATTTTCCCATAATGGATAATTTTTCACGTTGCTAAATGAATGCCCATAAATTTTCAAACTTTTTTTTTATTTAAAAACTTTAAAAAAATACGCTAATACTTAAGCTTTGCTGTAATTACTTATTTTCTGAAAAACATATTGTGGTGTACTTTTGGACCCCTGAAGATGAATTTTGAAGGAGATCCCAATTATTTGGGAAATGAAAATAAAATAAACCCAAACATTTTATAGCGTTAAAAAACATTTTGAGATGAGAATAATGATTTGCAATCATTTGATAAAACATTATGAAAACTATTGTCCTCGTTTTTTTAACATTTTTAACACAAATTTCCAATGAAGAACACTAAAGAAGGATACAAAATGACCTGGATAGGTGGTTCAGACATGAATTTGATGTATTTAAGGCTCGACATGTACAAAAATTAAATAGATTGAAAGACCAGAAGGTGACGCACAACGTCCATCACCCACCAGTGAAAGCAGTAATCAACATCAGCCAATATCAGCTGAGTGCCCTGAGCAATCCGTCCTAAATAAGGGTCTCAACTTTGCAACAACCATCAGTATGAGTGCCATACTTGGACATTATTGTTGAATCGAGGAGGTGGCCTTGAACTTGGCTCAGGTGGAGGAGATGAAGATGGAGAAGGTGACAGACCTTGAGATAAGGCCAAGCTGCCCAGGTCAAACATCAGGAAACTGGAGAGGTTGGCAATCAGATCCCCACAGAGGAACGAAAAACATTATACTGCCAGGCTGACAAAGGTAATGCAACTGTAGTGATGGAAAAAGATTGGAAGAAAAGCATTAGCAATGGTAGCTACAGCAAAGTGCAAAAAAAAGGATCCTACAATGAAAATGGAACTCAAACTGTCACAGATATTAATCAAGAACAAGTAAATCTCTTCACACCTAAGATATATAGGCAGTTGTCACAGCGTTACACAAAGTTACCCACATATACGGTCTCCTTAATATTCACAAAGACGATATTCCACTCAGGTCGATTGTTAGTTGCCAAGGCTCTGTGTACCACCGTCTGAGTCGCTTCCTTGTAGATATAATTGAACCATTGATCGGAAAGTCACCTTCATATGTCAGAAACTCTGCCCACTGTGTAAAAAATAATCAAAAGATGCCCCATTCTATCCAACCAGATGGTGAGCTTGGAGGTGGTGAGTTTGTTCAAAAAAGGTACCCACGGAGGAGGCACTTTCAGTAGTCAGAGACAGATTGGCTTCTGACTCATCCCTAGAAAAACAGCCCAGTATTCCAACAGATAATCTGATGGAGATGTTGACTTTGGTTCCTGAAACAATACTGTTCGGAATGGGATCACACATATATCGACAGGATAAGGGCTTAGCAATGGGCTTGCCATTATCACCAGCAATGGCGAATATATACATGGAATACTTTGAGGAAATGGCATTAGAATCTATATCTCTAAGGCCAACTCTATGGTTAAAATATGTAGATGATATCAATACAGTTCATGATAGAGAAAGAGAGTAACAATACACTTCCATTACTGGATGTTCTTATATCTTGAACAGAGCATGGTTTCAAGACATCCGTATACCGCAAACCAACATTCACCAGACAGTATCTCGATTTCAACTCCCACCATCCATACAGTGTAAAGAAAAGGATCGTCTGCTGCTTACAACACTGAGCAAAAGTCATGTGGTGGCCCAGAGACATTAGATAAAGAATTGGTCAGTATAAGTAGTACCCTACATGGCAGCAGCCCCAATAAACTGGGATAGTCAGGTACAAGAGGAGGACAACAACACTAAGAAAACAGTCTGCCTGTCTTATGTGAAGGGGTTATTGGAGAAAATACAAAGGATCTGCGGCTCCTATAACATCAGAATAAACTTCAAAAGCTGGACGACACTTCACAGATATCTCTCCCGAGTAAGACCCCCACCCAGAGAACATGACTAAAGACTGTGTGTATTCCATCCCATGCAGCTGCGGAAAGAAATATAAAGGGGAGACAGGCCACCCCCTTAAGGTAAGGCTTCAAGAACACTAAAAAGCTGTAACATGGGGGTAAGTGGAAAAATACGGCATGGCTGACCACATATGGAGAGAAAAGGGAAATAACCCCCTCTGTGGGATCAGGTTGAAATCATAAAGAACATCATTGAAATTCATAAACTTAAAGAATCGGCACATATGCTAGGCTACAAAAATCTGAGCTGACAATTTAGGAACCAGAGAAAAGCAATAACAACAACAAAAATTGCAGTATGAGCTCTGGTAAAAAACGGTAGCTGAAGACATTAGGTTTATAATACCCAGAAATTCATAGAGATATCCTCAAGGCACAGTGGATAAAGGCAGGACCCAAAGAGTGCAAGTTCAATACCTGGTTAAGGCGGCGGAGAACTTGGGGAGGGGAATTAACAGGAGATAACTGACATCCATTTGGCATGGCACGTGGAACTAGAACAGTCTACCTCAGCGAGTGAAATAAAGGGTTCAGTTTATAACGGTCGAAACGTAATAAATATGGCAACAAAAATGAAGATGTTAGTCCAAGCAATGTAAATAGTGTACATAATACCTCATCTCAGAAATATAGACAGATAATAATGATCTTATTTTTATCTTTCACTATTGACTAGCCTTAAAAAATTCTATGTAAACTGTTAGTCTCTTAATTGATGACAAGAAATGAACTTGAAAGTCACCTTTCTGATAATAATCTTGTTAAATTATTACTCTTGCCAATTTCTATATTATGTCTTTTAATATTACAAAACTTTTATGTTGTCTTAACTTAGGTAACTCCATGAAAATCGATAAAAAGAGCATAGCATGACAAGAACGTCCTTAAATTTTATGAAAAAAATTTTTATCTGCTTAAGTATATATATATCATTAAGAAGAAATACCAAAGTATTTTTTGATTATTTTAAAAAATTTTTTACTCATTCTTTGCATGTCCAAAATTTTAGTTAAAAAATTTTTTTTTTTCGTCAGCGAAATTACTAAAAAAAACTCGATATCAGCCATTTTTTTAAAAATTTTGTAAACTAAGTTAAAATCCTAGTTTAAAATTCTTCCAAAAATCAATTATATGTTTTTCAAAATTTATTTGATGAAAATTAGCAAATTTAAAGATTATTTAATATACTTTGAAAAAAAACTTTTGCTTACTTTCTTCAAAGAAAAATGTTGTTTAAAATAAAAAGGAGGCAATCTTAACATTGTTGGCTGTTGACAAATGATGAATGATTGCTGTCATCACATATCAACAGCTAACGTGAGATTCGAGTTATCATACGGAAGGACATAATTGACGTAATGTTTTTTTTTTTTACATGAACCAGCTTATGTAGTACCTCATAATTATTAAAGTAAAAAAAAAAAACCTTTCAGCATTCCAATTTCTTTTATTTTGTTTTTTTTTATTACTGTAGCTTACACCATAAGTTTGTTGATACTATCTGTAGAAATTATAAATACTATAAATAAATTAAAATACAAGTGATGTACAGCTTTTTGAGGGCAACTATAGCCCCATAAAGTCAATACAAAACATTTCTATCCCAAGTAAAAATCATCACAAACATATCAAAAGTTATTTTGTTACACTACAGCCAATTTGAACTGAAAAAAAAAAATTGGAAAATGACTTTTGTCATCATCTGAACAAAATATCAAGGAAACTTTTGATCTGCACCCCAACTAGGTATTTCCTGAAAGCAAAGAATGCTCTTTCATTTCTAAGTGAAATTGGTTGGTGTAAATGATTATAAAAAATTTTTCTGGAGATAAAATATGAAAAAATAGTTAAAATTGCTATTCCTGAACACTGGAAACCAGGATTTTTTTTATGTTTTTATTTTTTTTTTATTTTTATTTAAAGTCAGCAATAAGGAAAACTGTTGAAATTAAGCCAAAATTGACTTTGACATTACTGGGTCAAAGGCCAGCCAGCCGAGACAATACCAAGCTGTCATCACCTTGTAAAAAATCTAATTTTTTTTTTTTTAAAATCTATGTTTGAACAATGGCTTGATATATTTTTGTTTTTTAACACCTTTTCAGCAGGGTGATGACAACAACACTTAAGGATAGAACCGAAAACAGTTTGTTTGAAATAAGAAATTCACATAAAATTGAAATAAAGACAACTCACTGAAAACTGTAAAACAACTTCAAAAAATTGAAATTGCAATGAAATATGTAAATGAAATAAATGGTACATTTTAAAATGTAGTAATGTTGATGGTGAAAATGGCTTAGGATGATATTCAAATTTTTTTAATGAGTAAAAAACGCTAATTCAAAATGCTCAGCATGTGTTTTGCACAAAGAATTTGCAATAATGTAATCAACGTTAAGTGGAGAACGCTTACACTCAAGCCACATGACGTTTTATTGCTTGTGACCTTCCGTACTTTTTAATTACAGCCATTTTAATGATTTTTATGAACACAAAATTACATTTCTTAATTACTGTGGATCTTCTGATTAGTCAAAACGATACAATTTACAACGTGCTAAAAAAGATCTATCTCATAAGGACACTTAGGAAACGTGATGCTGCTTTTAACTAATTTTATAATATTTTAACAACTTAAATCTATTATAATTAAAGAAATAACAAATAATTGTATTAAAAATTCATTTTTCAGCGAAAACCTTTTTTGCTTTCAGAAAACATTGTCCATATTCATAAAAACAACTAAAAGCAAATAAAAGCATTTGAAATTAAATAATATATTTGAGTTATTGAGTTTTGTATGTTACAATTCAGAGCTGATTTTTTTTCCAATTAAAAACAAAAAAAAACATGATTTGCATTCCTCAAAGCCTTGTGCTTTTAACTATTGTAATCATTAATCTAGACTCGATTGAATTTCTAGCGTTTGTTTTCATAAAATTAGTTATGGTGGAGTTAATAAATATAAAAAAAAAATATTTCTGCCATGGCTTTAATAAAAAAAAACAAAAAAAAAACTTATTTATAATAATTTCGATCATCTGTGAATAATTCCTGAAAGTTTCATTAACATCCAACAATTATTTATATTTTTGCAAGATTTTCCAAATTAATGTGTCATACCAAAAAAACGTGCTAAAAATTGTCTGTTATTTACTAGTTCTGCTGATACAAAGAGAAACTAAGTTTTTTAATCAAAATTTAGAATGTTCTAAAAAGAAAGAAAAATTTTAAACAATAATTAAAAAAAAACTTTGGTCTTTCCTCTTTATAATAACATTATCATTTAGACGATAAAATTTTGTTTTTGTCACGTTTGGCGTCTTTTTATCATGCTATGCTATTTTTTTAGCGATTTCGTGGAGTTACCTATCTTAACTGTAAAAAGAATTCTGTATGGATTCCCCATGAATATGAATAAATATTGCATCATTTTTTTCAAAAGTGAAACATCTACTAATGAACTTAGAAAACCTTACATATAAAACAAAGTATAAAATTGACTTCCTAATTACAGAAAAACACCAGTATTATTAAAGATGTAACTATGATAAGCAGTTATTTTAGAAATTGATTATAGAATGCTAATTTGGAGAATCAAGTTTGAGGGTAAGCAATAACTCTCAGAAAGGAAACATGTCCTAAAAGGTGAGAGAGAATATAACTGAATTTCAGGTGAAAATCAAGAACAGATTCCAGGCTTTGTGGAATAATGAATATAACACAGAAAATATATATAACATAGATAATAGAAAGAGAAATGAAGAAAGTTAAGAAAAGAATTGACCAAGGAAGAAGAGAAATATGTATGTAAATATTAAGATAATTCTAAATTAAACTATCTTATCAAAAAATCAGGGAAGAAAAAATAAAGATAAACTTGAAAAAAGTAGAAACTGTCAAGAAAACATTTTGAATATGTGATCAGTAACTTGCATAAAATATCAATTGCTTGCAATGAAAGTTACAAATCTGGGATGGTACCAAATGTAGAGAAAAGATGTTAAGAATAAGCAAGTAGGTCTGTGCAGACTTAAATGCTTCAAAAACGAAAACACCACCAATAGTCACCCCCAGGAAATGCTAGCAAGGTTTGTGCATCAAAATGTTAACCACAGCAAAGCATCAGGTGAAGATGGTATAGTAAAAAAACCTTTTGAAAAATGGAGAATTCCACAGCTATTTATATCCATGGCATAAAAACAGTATCTCAATTTTACTTTATAAAAAGAAAATAAATTTGATAACTCTTGCCCTATCACATTATTGAACATCTACAAATTATGCTCAAAAATACTTAGAGATTAATAGTCTTGATGAAAACCAACCAGGCACACAGTTGACAATTGGCTACTCAACAATTAGACACAATAAAATATGCCACACCACTTTGTTTAACTTTTGTTGAGTCTGAAAAGGCATTTGATTTGGTACAAAATAAATACTGAGAAAGGGGTGGGATATGGGAACATGATTTTACTGTAATCATTTATTGTGGTACCTTTCAGAAAATGAACAGGACAAAGGTGTGGAAATAAACATAACTGGAGAATATTTAAACCAGATATGATTTGCTGACAAAATCTTATTAATAGCAGAATCATCAGATGAATAACAAATGTTAAATGATCTAAATAGGGAAAGTTTGAAAATAGGATGAGAAATTAACAGAAATAAAGCAAAAATAATGTTCAGTTGTAAAAATATGAGAACTGGTTAAATTCTGGAAATTCATATGCTTAGAACAGGTAATAAGAAAGACCACAAAAATGGAACAAAATTTCTCACACACACACACATTACTTCTTGAAAGAGAAAAGATAATGTTAATAAGACGAAAGATAGAAGAGAAGAGTTGTTAAGATATGGCAGAGCATCACACAGTCATTATCATTATGGAAGAATTTGGCAAAAACATTTTGTATTTTGCTGATGTCAAACTTTGTATACTGGTTAAGAAAAATTATCTTAACTGAAAATACAAAAAAAAGGCAAATACAAAGCTGGTTCTATACATAAAATGCAAATAATGTGAAGATTAAAGTATGTAAATGATACAGTGCTTATTAGAATTGACTATTTTCAAAGACATTTTTTTTTCTTCAGTCATCGTCACCACGTTCTGCACCACCAAAATGTTGACAAGAAAACATACCTGTCACTAAACCACCTGTATCCAGATCAGGCCCATTACACAGCCTGTAACAGTTCACTTTCTGAATTTGGTGTCCTTGGTATGTAATACATTTTAACAAGTGTCATTCCTTTTTATTCAAGTTTTGTAAACATCTTTGTTTTTAATATAAGACAAACAGTAATTTTGAATCAATATTTATTTGTGATTAGTTAGTTGATATAGTCAGTTTTATGTTTTAAAAAGTGATGGCCTTCAATTTATACTTAATTTTTATTTATATATATATATATATATATTTTTTGTAGGTTTTGAACTTGGTTATTCCATGACTAATCCCAACTCTTTGGTCATCTGGGAAGCCCAGTTTGGTGATTTCTCCAATACTGCTCAATGTATCATTGACCAGTTCATCTCAAGTGGTCAGCAGAAATGGGTACGACAAAGTGGTTTGGTAATGTTGCTACCTCATGGTTATGAAGGAATGGTAAGTAATTTCATGATGACTTTTATTTTAATATTAGTCAGTGGTCCTTAATCTATGGATTCACTTACAACAGAGTTGTTTTTAATCTGCTTGTCAGAGCTGCATTCTTAACATTTTTGTCCTTTGGTCCTTTTCTTTCTACTTCTTTGATTGCTGTGATCTACTCTGTTTCTAGTAGTATCTGGTTGATAATTGACATGCGACACAATTACCTGTTGTTAGGACTTAGGGTTCTTTTAGAGCTTAAGAGAGCCATTGTTGTATGACAAATCTTTTTGGAAGTTGTTAATGCACAAAATTTTAAAGTTAACCTTAAAAGAGGTAAGCTTAAAGAATTGTAGATGTTCATTATGTAAAAGAAAATCTATTGTTGTAGTATATTCGCCTGAGCAATTAAGATAGAAAGGATATAAAATACAATTTTACATGTAAAGATTTTCATTAAATCTGCCATATATGGTCTGCTGCCCCTGCTACCTTATGCTTCTTGATAAAATCCAAAGTATCAGCAGCAATATCTGATCTGGCGGTTCAGCTTCAGTCACTTTCCCATTGTTGTAAGGTTGCCTCTCTCTGCCTTTTCTATAAATACTTTCATGGTAATTATTCAGATGAGCTCTTCACTATGGTATCTAGACTTTTGAATTTAAGTGCAGCACTAGACTGGCATCGAGACCTCATCAATTTACAGCTGAGCTGGTTAGATGTAAGTTCTATGCTCATAGTTGCTTTTCTCACATTTCTCTCTTGTGGAACTCCTTCCTGGCTCCATGCTTTCCAGCCAACATTAATCTGCAAAAATTTATATGCAATGTCAATCGCTATCTACTGCCCTCTTGATTATTCTTCCCCATATTCTTCCACACCTTTTAACCCCTTGTGTCTTAGCAGCTTTTCTGCTTTGTATGGGGTGATACCAATTAAAAAAAAAAAAAAAAAAATTGTGAAATGCTGTCTTAGTGATAAATTCTTTTTGTTTTTGCAAGTTAGTTGTTTGTCTGCTTAAGATATTTTGTATTGACAAGTGGATTAATAGACACGCCCAGGCATTATGTTACATCAGATTATCACAGAATGTTACAAGGAGTTTTGTTAGTTTCTTGCTCAACTGTGCCTTACACATAATAATCAAGGGAGTTTTAGTCTGAAGAGTTAGGTGGACAGATGTAAGGGTTGATATGGTCACAGAAATTGTCTGACAGCTATGACTGGCTCTCCTGCTTGTGTGACATGGTGCAGAGTCCTGTTGCCAGACATAGGGTCTTCTAGCAGCCACCTTCTTGGCCTAGGGCAGCATTACCTTCTCAAGGCATTTCTTTATTAGAACAATCAGTGTGAGTTTTCCAAGCTGCCAGATCATCGTAATCACCATTAGACTTACCTAACTCTTTTTGAATCATATGCACTGTCCCTGATTGACGCTCAAACACTCTGAAATGTTCATATTGGAACTTCTGGTGCAAATTCCAAGCAGTGTACAGCATGCCGTTTCCAAATTTTTGGTGGAGTGAATTGTGTCATGGTGCTCTTTTTCTCACTGGCAGTGCCCAACTGACCTGTGCGGTCAACAAAATAAAAAAGCAACAACACGCGTGTGCAAAATTAAAAATATAAAATGGTGACAATTTACCTATCGCACTTATATTATACTGCAATATAATTTCCTCCTTTATAATGAGCTGTCATATTTCTTTTATACTACTTTTTTAAATGTGTGCTTTCTCTTCATTTTGTCCTCCATACCCTACTGTTAGTATTTCATCTCTGGGGAAATTCCATTGTTTTGCTCTTGTATATGTCAGCCAAAAAAAAAAAAAAATTTTTGCTGAAGATGTTAATATGGATGGTCAGATCTCAACTGAAGTTAGTATTCAAGAATATGCCCCCCCCCCAATCCAAATTTCACAATAGGATACAAGTGATATTATGTAAGATCTTGAAAGTCTAATATTATCACAGGTTTGTTTTTGACTCTTTAGTGGATTTTTAGAAAGACTAATATCGAGTTTGGTATTTAGAGTTAAGTATGGTAATTTATGGTTATGAGAAGACTAATCTCTGAATATAAATCCTTATTATGATACAAAACAAATATTTATGGAGACAGAAAACCCAAAATTAAATAATTCAATAGCAATGTATTGTAAAAGTAATATGCAAGAGTTATGTAAATTCTAAATGATAGTAGGAAAAAAAAATATACAAACATTTAATTGAAATTTTTTAATAGCAAAATAAGTTGTTTATACATACTAATTAAAATTCACAATTAAATGCACAAGACTAATTCACCCTGCCTCTAAAAAAAAAAATGTTCAATGGTGTGTTTTTCATTCATATGCACACACACACACACATACACTCACTCTAATTTGTAACCAAGAATTTGAAGTGATTGATCTCAGAGATTGATAGTTGACATCTTGGCCCAAAGAGTGTATCAAGACATTTTACTTTCTGTATCAATTTAAAATATGTAAACATCCTGGGCATGCCATAATTTAAATTCTTAGCAATGCAAGCTATAAGACAAAGGAGTTAATTTATTAATATAGAACTCGGTTAATCATGTTATTGGATGGGGTCTAACAATACTATGATCTATTTATTAGGATGAGTCATAAGTAATTTCCGTTTTGGGAAACCAACAGTAATGATGAATGTATCATCCTAACTCATAAATCATATAGAAATAATTTATGACTCAACCTAATATTAGATAATCTTATTTTATTAAAAAATTTTGGAACCAAGAATACTAAGGCATTCAGCTTTTGTGACATTTTATGTATACAAAAAAGTAATTCACTGACTCATCAATCTATTCTATGGACATACACTCCCCCTTCAGCTATTTAAAATTTTTTTACTTCTCAGGGTCCTGAGCACTCAAGTGCTCGTCTGGAACGGTTCCTGCAAATGTCAAATGATGATCCTGAGTTCTTCCCTGTAAGTAAAGACTATTTACTGACATTTGTACACATTGTTTCCTTTTGTGGAAATGTTTTGTGTGCAGATTTTTTTTCCAGATAAGATAAAAAATTTTTCAAACACCTGAATAAATTGTAACCCAAAGATGCAATATCTGGTGGATATTTGAAAACTTTACAGTCTAACTGGAACAATTTTTGATTCCATCATTAAAGGAACATGTACTTTTTAAATCTAATTTAAAAAAAAAATCTATTAAATCATGTTTAGCAGCTACATTCTATTTTAAAATTAGATTTAAAAAGTGTAATGTACTTATACAGATTAATGTAGTTGTTAACAGTAAACACTTTAGTGAACCTTTATTGAAATTTTGTTGTCATTTTATTTTTTGATCTCAAGAGATTGACATCTTGGCCCAAAGAGAGTCAATGCATTTACTTTCTGCATAAATTTATTTTTTTTATCTGGAATGTTTTCTTTCCAAAAGCAACAAAATTCAAAACAATTTTTATATTATTGTGATCTGTTGTTTTAAAGAAGTCTGTCATTTTCAAATTCTTTTCAGTGTACTTTGATTTTAGATTTTAAAATTTGTAAATTTATTTTGTGGTGGTCATTTTTTATATATATATATATATATATATATATATATATATATATATTTATTTACTTAATTTTAATTTTGGTTGTGACTTAATAACTGATGTGTAATCATTGGATTTTATTTCTCTTTTCAGCCAGAAGGCCCTAATTTTGAAATGCAGCAATTGCATGAAATCAATTGGTTTGTGTGTAACTTCACTACCCCAGCCAACCTCTTCCACGCTCTCAGGAGACAAGTGGCTCTTCCCTTCCGCAAACCAGTAAGTAAAGTTTTGAAATTGTAGAAAGCAAAAAAAAAAAATTTTTTTAAATGCTATAAATGTTTGCAAAAATTCTTAGTTGGTTATATAAGGTTGAAATATTAAGTGAATGTTGTTTGTGTAATATAGCAATATTGATTAAATATATTGTGGTAATGCAAACATACAATTCAACCCTAGCCCAAGCTTTCCACTGATCGGTCAATGATTACCCAACATTGCATTTTGATTTTCGATCTGGTTGATATGCATTGAAAGCTGGGAATGGGCCTTCTGCATGCTCACAAAGTAACAAGATAACAAAAGTCATGTTAAGAAATAAGAATGTGAACCTTGTTTTCTATATTATATTTTATTCAGTACTTCACCTGCTTGCTTTGGTTGGTGTGACACTTTGGACAACTTTTATGTTGATCTCATAGATTAGCTCTTTTCTTCTATCAACTCTTCACCCATCTATACATCCTGAGGTGTGACTGACTCAATTTTAAATGCCTTCTTCTGCAGGAGCTAAATCTGACAAAATTGGCTTTTATGGATATGAGTTTTTCTGTTTTCATGTGCACTGCATAATATATAGTTGTATAAGCCTTAAAATAGCAATATTGTTGCAAAATAAAGAATTTCCTTAGGTTATGATTTAATATTTGAAATGTTATAGTAACAGCTTTCATTTTATTGGTTTTTGTAGCATTTTGTATTGAAGTTTGGAAGTACTTTTGTTTATATATGGATAGAAAAAATTACAAGTTTTAAAAAAAAAAATTCTGTTTTGTGTATCTTGGTGAACATTTTTTTCTTTACAATCAGTTTTTCTAAATAACAAAAGTTATGGCAGTTGACTGTGTTAGATGGAATTTGCAGTTTCTTTAGTTTTTTTGATGATTGTCACATATCCTAAAAAAGAATTTGCTTTTAGTTTGGCGATTATTAGACAAAAAATTGTAACTATCCAGTAGTATGAATAAACTATTTTCAATATCCCTATTTAAATGATCTTTCTTTTCTTATCCCTTGTGTTCAGCTTATTGTAATGACTCCAAAAAGTCTTCTTCGCCTACCTGAAGCCAGATCCAGTTTTGACTTGATGACTGATGGTACAACATTCCAGCGAATGATTCTGGAGCCTGGACCTGCCTCAGAAAATCCTTCTCAAGTGAAAAAAGTTGTCTTTTGCAGTGGAAAAGTATATTATGAGTTGGTGAAAGAGAGAGAAAAATTGGACAAAGTGGACAAAATTGCCATCTCCAGGATTGAGCAGGTGAGTTAGACATTATAATTAATTAGCTTAAGTAAAGTTTATCTGATTTTTCTAAGTTCTCTGTAATATTATTGTTTTGGTTTGTAAGGATTTGAAGAAAGAAAACTGGTAAACTGAATAGGGTGACTAAAAATGTTTTTGTACAGTAAGGACCTACATTTATAATAGTCAGAATGTCATGAATGAAAGAAACTGAATTGAAACTTGAAAGTGTGTTTTTTTTTTTTTGTTTTTTTTTTTTTTTTTATATAAAGTGTGTGATAAATCAGTTGGATGTTGTAAACTGATTATATTAATATGAAATAACACATTTTTGATCTAATTAAAATTCTACAACAAAATTTTTTCTATGGGATGGCTTGGATTAGCATTTGGTAAATTGACTACCACTTACTAGCAATTGTTAAATGTATTCAGTAAATATATCACCAGACATTTATCGAAATTACTAGCATCTTTCTCTTGCCAACTATTATCTGTTGGATAAGTCATGATATTTTTATTCTCTTGCAGATTTCTCCTTTCCCCTTTGACTTGGTCAAGGAAGAGATTCTGAAATATCCACGTGCTGAAGTGTGTTGGTGCCAAGAAGAACACAAAAATATGGGATCTTGGGCATATGTTGAACCTAGATTCCGAACTGTACTCAAGAAGATCGGTAGCAAGAAAGAAGTGCAGTAAGTAAATTATTTTGTAATGTTCTTCAAATTTCAAGAGCTAATTATTCCTGCAGTTTAAAAATTACTTCCTTTATTTCATCTTATCTTGAGTATATTGTACTTGCAAAAAAATGTATTTGATTTCAAGGTAAGATTAGCTCAAGAGAAAATATTATTTTAAAACAATGATTCTACATTTAGATTTAATACAAGAAAAAGAATGGATAATGGGTTTTATTTAGTAAGGATTTGGCATCATGCATTTTATGAGATGTTCATTGGTCAGTAAATTTCCTGTGTAATAGACATTTTTTATATGAAAATACATTTCATCTTGCCAGGATAATACTTGAATAAAACTTAAAATTTGGTTTTATGAAACAATACATTTAATGGTTAAAATAAAAATATACTGGTAAACATGTCAATTGTTTGCAAATACATAGGGTCATTTTTTTTTTTATCTTAACATGTTACCCTGTTGCATCTTATTAGTTGAAAACAGTTGTATCCATTTCAAGAATCAGATATTTATTTAAATGGATATCCTCATCTTTTTACAACATTTTTTTTTTGATAACATTGTACACTCTTGATTTTATTTTTTTTTTACAAATTCAAATTTGGAGTTTTAAGTTAAAATAATCTGATGTTCAGATTATTTTATTGTACTTTTTCTACTGCCTGTCTTGTCCCAGGAAATGTCGAACACTCTTAGTATTTTTTAGTATATGAAACTCCTTGATGTTTTCGTTCTTGTTTAAGGATTCATTGACTAAAGATCATGGTTTTTTTTTAATCTTTAGCAATGTGTGATAGATAAAATGCTTTCATCTGTAATTAAGTTGATTATCACAATTAGTGTTATCAGAATGTAATATATTGCACAGTGTGGTTTGATCTCATCTTCATATTGTTAAATTTCCCTGTAATGCATTTATAGATTGACAGAAGATTATGTAATGAGGTGTGATTTATGTATATGTGATGTTGTGTGGCTTTGATGTGTGAGTAAGCAACATTGTGGAACTAATAAACAGGGCAAATAGGGAATTAACAGTAATTGAAAAATAGTAGTCACTTTTATTTAAAACAAAATATTTTGGTTTTGTGTCAGGAATTTTTTTTAATCCAATTTGACATGGATCAAATTACATGATCAGTGTATATTTCTTTTAGATTGCAAATTGTTTGAAAATAAATGGTAAATGTTGTTTTCTAGGATTAGTAAAATTTGAATATAAATGTTTCTTTGTCACTTCATCTTTTTAGTGGTACTCCAGTGCAGCTATGTGCTTCCTCTGTTATGTGATGTCCTCAAACTGGGAAATTTCAGTGGAATTTTTCGGGGAAATTATAGGGAATTTTAAGTCCTACCAGGATTCATTATTGGTAGCCATAATCTTAATATAAGATATGCAGATAACACAGTGCTGATAGCAGACATGGAAAGTAAACTACAAAAGCTCCTACAGAAGACAATGAAGGAAAGCAAGAAGAAAGGCATAAGTATAAACTACAAGAAGACAGAATGCACAGTTATCAGCAAAGGATGCAAATTATAAATTGGGGATACTAAAATGTCTGGGAATTATTTTATCAGAGGACGGAAAGTATGACACTGAAATCAAACGATGTATTGGGATGGCCAAAGATGCATTCCAAAAGCTAAGCAGAGTATTAAGAGACAGGAAAATTTTCATTAGAAACAAAGAAAAAAGTAGTGAAGTGTCATGTGATATTTGTCCTCCTGTATGGCATGTGAGACAATCTCTTCAAAATGAAGAGACTTGGAGCAACAGAAATGTGCTTTGACAAAAAAATGCCAAGAATACTATGGACTGAACATGGTGAGCAACAACAAAGTTTTGGAGATAATAGAAACAAAAAGGAAATGTATACTTAACATCAGGAAGAGGCAGTTGAAATTTCTAGAGAATGTAATGAGGAAGGAGGGCTTAGAAAACTTGATACTCATGAGATAGATTGAGGGGCAGAAGAAAGCAGTGCATAACGTATTTGATGAGTTTAAGCAAATAGATTGCAGAACTAGGTTTTGGAGAAATAATAAAAAGATATTAAGCGCTACAAGGGACAAGTAGATGTGGATTGTCATGATTTGCCTACATCCTGAAGGGACACCGCACATAAAAAAAAAAGAATTCAATGATTAGGCTGGATATCCCATATAACATTGATATTTTAGAAATCTGTTTATTACAAGTACTGATCATTTTGTTTTTATTTTTTTTTAATTTTATCACAGTTCCAAAATTTCTCTTGTATTTTTTATTTTTTCTAGTTATGCTGGCCGTTATCCTTCTGCAGCTGCTGCCACTGGTAACAAACACATGCACACCATGGAACTCAGCCAGTTCCTGAAACAAGCCATATCATAAAAATAACAACAGCAGCAGCAACAGCAAAAAAGGCTGGTGTGTGAATGTACCTGTATACTTGAGTGAATGCATGTTTCTATATGTGTGTATGTATGGCCTGTCTCTAGTTAAATCAATTCCGCTAGAAACAGCACTGACCATAGCTTCTATCTCAGTAAACTCTGGCGGAAAGAGAGCAGAAAAACTGAAAACAAACAGGAAATAAAAGCAAAAATAAATACTCTTATAATGGTGCAATTGCCCTCAAATATTGGCTTTCCTAAATTCAAGGATTGATGCTATTTAAAAATGTTTTTCTTTGTTCTAGTGAGTATACATTTAAAGTTGATAATGTAAGTTTGGTTGTCTTGACAATTTCAAAAAAGTCTTAAATCAGTCATTCAGTCATTTTAGTGACAATGACGCTTATTATTTTATACATCACTTAAAAATATTCTAGCATACTTTAATTCTGAAAATCCCACATTCCCTTTTTATTTTTTAGGCTCTTCTTTTATAAAATATTTATTTTTACAGTTTGCTGCTACATATTTATTATTCAAATCAATTTTGTGATTGACTATTTGAATCTTAAGAAACTCTAATTTAATAGTTCTAATACATTGGAGAGAGTATATTTATTATTATTTCTTACATATGTATCAAATATTTAAAATTAGCTATTTTTCTACATTTTAGGAAATTGCATAGAATAAAACAATTTGCGACAAAAAATTAAAAATTATGACAATGCTTCACGAAGAAATATGGATAAATTTGTATTGCCTGAAATGGAGTGACAGTAATGGTTGAATCCCCCCTCTTCTTTTTATTTTGCATTTGTTAAATTTATCTAAAACAACTTCTCTTGCCAAGTGGAAAAGTTTGGGGATATGCAATTTAATTTTTTTTTTTTTTTTTTTTTTTTTTTTTTAAACTAAATTTATTTTCTGTGTATGATAAATTTGTTTAGTTGTGAAGTTTTTAATTTTTCCCTCCATTTTTAAACACTTTGGTTATAAAAAAAATATATTTTGATGCTAAAGGATAATAAACTTAAAAAATTTATTTTAAAAAGTATATTTAAATTATTATTAATAAAACCACATTACTAGCTAGTGTAATGTTTGGCAGTGCCTTGAATTTTCTGAAGGTTAATAACAACAGTTAATAGTAAACTTAAATATACCAATTCTTTTCATTTGGCTTGTAAAAACTTAAACATCTTTTAAGTTCCTTATTGTTTTAAGCTTTTTATGTATTAAAATGAAGTCACAACGCTATTGTTTGAGAATATTGAATTTTTTTTTTGTCTGTTACTCACTATTCAATATATATATATATATATATATATATATATATATATATATATATATATATATATATTAGGTAATTCTCAGCCCTCATTTAGTTTTGGAGGTTTCTTGTTTGTTCTTAAAAGCAAACATTTAGTTCTTTAGTTAATTGATGATTAACTCTCCCTCTCAATTCATATTTAGTAAAAAATAGTTTTGTAAAACGAAATGTTAAGCTGATTTTCTTTCTATACTGTGAAGTTAATAAAACACATCTTTTTTTCTTGAGTGTTGATTGATTTAATATATTAGTTTGTTTGCAATGGTAAAATTTAAAAGTTTGCATGTAACTTTTTGTTTAGGTGTAACCTCCAATTTGTTTCTTGTGTTATTCAGTTTGTTCCTATCTGATTTTGCTTCACGTTTCCTATGTTTGCTTGTAGAATAGCAAGTTTCTTTAAATTACTACATAGTTGTTGTGTAAACACATGACAGAATTCTGCCATTTCTATGTATCATTGATATGATTCACAGTTGGGGCTGAGGAATAAGACAAATATCAAGATCTAAGACTTCTTTATTTACTTTTTCAAATTTCTACCTTAAATATATTGAAGATTTACTTAATATTTTGGGGGAAAATACTATCTTGTGGGTATCCTTTGAAAACTAAACTTCAACAAGTGGAGACATGTTGAAATCAATGATATAATTCCTTTCCTCATTCAGGAGGAAATCTCTTTCAGTCATTGAACTGTGATAAACTCAAGTTTCAAAATTCCACATATTTAGTAAGAACCCATTATCAAAGCAAAACTGATGAAAACCAATTGAAGAACTGGCAGATATTAATTTTCTATGTATTTTTAGCAAGTTGAGATTTTCAATTACAGCATAAATTTTCTGTAAATATCTAAACAAGTTAAAAGTACAAAACTTAATTAGGTGTTTCTCAAACACCTGAACTTTTGAATTCCCAAATCAAGTTCATCACCTTGCAGTGACTGAAAAAGCTTAGAGTAGAGGTATTAGGACAACCTGTTTCTTTTTGACACATCTCTGCTTCTTCAAAAAAGCTATATTTACGTTTTGTACTGTTGAAATTTTTTTCTTCCTCGCCACACTTTTTTTTTTTTCCATATATATATATATATATATATATATATATATATATATATATATATATATAAAAAAATAAATAAAACAATCTAGCCTACTTGTATAGGGCTTTTTTTTTTCCACTGAAATTTCAGCATCATTTAATAATTGTAATAAGATACAGTTAAAAAGCTTAGACAGGTTTTTCATGTCATTGATTAGTATTAATGCTATACTAGCTTTCACACACTCACATTTAAATAATGTGATAAAATTTATAGTTTCAGTTGTATTAGTTGGTTGTTGGGTATATTTTCTCTCATATGAAAGGTGTATCATGTTAGCTGGTAGCCATATTTCAGTCTCCTGCCTCATCTTATAGAAAATTTGAAGAGAAGCAATGTTCATGTCGTATTGGATACCACCTGTGCATTGTTTCCAATTGTACAGTACTATCTGACTATATATGGAAAGAGCATATGCTTGGGTAAAAACTCTGAGTTTGTCTCTTTGATGATGAAATTGTATGGTAAGCTGTATATACGTATATGCAAAGCACTGTATATATAACTGTGAGTAAATGTAACTAACAATGTAAGATATACTTGTTTGCTTTTGCATATTTCTGTGTGTGAGAGTGTGTGGTGTTTTTTTGAATGGGTGTATTGTGTGTGTGTGTGTGTGTGTGTGTGTGTTCTAAGGTGGTTTAAAAAAATTGAGATAAATCAATAGCAATGTTAGTTTGGATTATAAAATTTGTCTCTGGTTTGCCATCTTGCTATAGCCAACCACTATTTCCTCCCCTTTATCTTTTCAGTGGAAGTTCCAGAAATGGTGGTTAGAAAAAGATCCTTTAGAGCTGTTTTCTTCAGACTAACATTGTTGGGGTTGGTTTGTTCAAAACCAAATCATATCTAACTCTCCCTCCTCTTCCATCAATTCTACAGCAGAAGGGGGAAAGTTAATCAAGAGAAGGAGGAAGAGGCAGGCCTGACTGGAGGGTAGGGAACTCTGCAGCCATTACAGTGAATATGGTGGAGTTTGTTGCATTTTATAGTGCAAGTTCAAACAATATGCAAACACTTGTACAAGTTGTATCTATTTAAAAATTTCAGTCTTTTATACATTGTTATTATAACAGTTAATTATATGCCATAGAAAATTTTGTAAAAAACACATTACTCCACTCTATTTATTATACATAATTTATTTTACAATTATAATAGAATTATTAACTATTTGGAGATATATACACAAACTTACACACATATGTATATTAACTTGTGGTGATATAATATATTTTTAATATATCAAATTTCAGTTTGGGCTTAGTTTTTGTTAATGTATAATATGTAAATAGCAATATAATTTAGAATGTGCGCATACTTGAAATTTTATTTCAAGACCTTCACCCCCACCCTTTTTAAGGACATCTGATGTGTAAATACAGGAGGCTATAAATCATAATAGATTGATCTAATATATTTTTATATACCTTCTTTTAGCTGTTTTGAATTGTGTAGCTAAACTCTAGAATAAAAATTAATTAGCTGGTATTTAAAGTTCAGTTTTAAAAACTTAATCCTTCTTATATATCAACTAATATTTGTATATAAGAATGTCAATACTGTAACAGTTCGATAAAAGAAAAATCATTTTTAAAAATTGTACTAAAATAAATATTACAATTTATATTTTTTAATTTTATTATCCTGTTCCATGCATCTAAAACCCCGAATCCCAGTTCTGTTTTGTTGCCACTTTTTTCAATTTACAAGTGTAGAAATATTACGTTCTGAAAATGCTCTCTCCTTTTTCACATACACACACACGTGATTAATATAAAGGTTAATAACTTCTTTCTGCCAGAGTGGACAATTTTTGGTTATTAATTTACTCCAGAAGCCATTGTTTGTTTGCTTTTGCAGTGTCCTCTAGAGGCTGCACATTGTTGGCAAATGATCAGCTTTATTTTTTTTTCTCTTTGATTGTTAAAACGGTTTCTTCTTTTATGATAACAATGGAGAATCTGCAAATAAAAAAGAATGTTAACAAAAACCCTACCTTGATTTTACTTCTCTTATCTCTTCTACCTTTTTGCTTTGGCACTCATTTGCTCTCTTTCTTTTTGATTGGATTACCCACCCACCCTCTCTAATTCTGTGTGTTGTAGATACACAGCATTTTGATTTGTCAGATAAATTCACTATTATGATTGAGATTATGAGCTGTTCTTTAACTGCCTAATTTAATTAATCTCAGTATTATCCAAGTTGATAATGTGTCAAGAGCTGAGAAAATTCATTAGGTAATAATAGATTGGTGTTTTTTTAACTATGATCAAAATGATGTACATATTTATTGAAGTTAGCCCTGATTTTCCACATTATTCTGAAAGTGGAACATAAAGTAAATGTTAAATTCCTTACACTAATCTCTTCAACTGTTACTAATTTTTGAACTAAGGCAGATGCTTTTAAATGAAAATGAACTCTTTTAATAAAAATAAAATATGATAAATAATGTACAGGTTTTTATCAAGTTTAGTTTTAGATTATCTCTTCAGAGTTGCTGCTAATCTTTGGTATCTATTTTAAAGAAGGGTAGCGAATATATTGATTGAAATTTTATGACTATAAACTTTGAGAATAAACAAAGTACTTGTTTTAAACATGATCTTTATGCAAAAACGGTTTAAACTTTTCCATAATTTTTTTTTTTAATGCTTACATCTTTGTTTATTCATATTAAGGTGGTGGAATATGAGGATTCATCTCTACCAACACGATACTTTAAAAAAAAAAATTAAAAATTCTGGCCCAAATTTATTAATTTCTACCTAATTTTCATTACAAATTCAAAAGTTTGACCAAAATTGGAAAAGGTTTGGGTTATGAATGTTGGGATTAAAATTTAAAAAAATTTTTTTTTTTTTTATAACAATTATCATTTCTCTTTTTAATAATGAATGCAACTCCACCATCTTTATTATTTGTTTTATTTTAATGTTAAGAAGTTTGATGGGAAGTTTAACTTCTTAGCCTCGTTTTTGAAACTAAATTCCAATTCTAGTTTAATAAATACATCGTTTTGCAAATTTAACTTTCACTCTCCTTTTGGGATTGGAATTAAATTTAACATTTTTAGAATTTAAGTTTACTAATGTTACAACAAAAAAGTTACATGTTTTATCATTTTTTGTTTTAGCTGCTCTCCTTTGTGTTGATATCCACACTTGATAATTTTTACTTAAGAAAATGCAATTTAAATTCTATTTTCAGTCTTCATAATTTACACTGAATTTCTCTATGAAATTCTGGGATTTTTACTGAATAACCTGTTAAAGATGAAATCAACTTACTTTTTTCTTTTTAAGTAAAGAAAGTTTGTGTGTAATACACATAATCAAACATGAATAATTTAAAATATTGAATTTTTTTTATTTCTACTAAAAATTATTTTAAAATCTAAGGAACTTTTGCTGCAAGCTTTGGAAAATTATTATTGCTTTCATTTTTCATATTTTAAAATAATGCGAAGATTGTTGCTTATATAGAATCTTTTATTTTTGTGTAAGTTTAGGTAAATTTATTGAGACCACAGTAAAGCCACTTTTGAGTAACGTAGAAAGTTCTCTGCATAAAGAGAAACCATTTTTTATTTCCTTGTAAATAAGATAGAATGATTTTGGGGGACTTCATAGGAAGAATTCAGTGTGTTTATGTATAATATATATAAAATGTACTTGTAGATGTGTATAGAGAGATGGAAGCTTATATATGTGATTGTTTACTGAATATTTGAATATATGCTTTTGCATAATTTTAGGTATCCTGTTTAGCAAATTGCATGGCTTCAAATGAAGGCTAGGGGGAGGTATTTATATAAAAAAAAACAGATTGTCCTATATAAATCAGCACAAGCAAAAAAAAAAAAATTTCTCCAAACTTTGACAGGTAGGAATATAGTGATTCATCAGGCTTTATTTTGAAAGTCAATGTTTACACAATAAATATCCTTTGAAACTTTCAGCTTATAATATCAGTTCTTATTAAAAAAAAAAAAAAAAAAAATATTGATAAGTGTAAATTTGTTTTCATAATCAAACAAATTGAACATAATATAACATAATTGAACATAATATTGAAATCTAACCAATATCTTTGGGATTTATCCCAAAGATATTGGTTAGATTTCAATAACACATTCTCCCATATACTGAAGATATTTATTGTACATATTAATATGCGATCCTATAACTCATCATTCCATCATTTATTGATTTTCAACTATTTTACTTGAATGTTACAGCCATTTTCATTCTTATGAGCATCTTTTTAATGATGGATCACAAGTTTTCCATTAGTATCTGTAGAGGTCCAGGGCAATTTTATTTGGTTTCTTTGAAACCATTACTGACCATTACAGAACATTGACTTACATAATAAAAAACATCTGAAATTGTGAAATTAATATTAAATTACTGATTATAACTTTTGGTTGTAAAATTTAAATAATTTCTGAAAATGATTTACTTAAAATTAATGAGACAAGGGAAAATTGATAAAAAGATAATATGACTTGTGATATCCATAATATTTGGGTTCAGCTGTATTGAAAAAAAAAAGTGTTAAAAGGATAAACATTCACATTTTAAGTGATCTTGTCTCTCAGAAGACTTTAAAGATAAGCTAATCACTACAAAATATATCTGTGAAATGTTTTTGACTGGGCTTAAAAGCTGATTCAAAATAATTACTGAGAGTCATTTTCAAAGATTTAATTATATACGGTGATAATGGGGGTCTTATGCAAGAGTCTAAATTGAAATAGCTTTATCAATGAAAAAGTGGATTTTGGTGAGATTATTATATTTCATAATGTAGACAGTTTAAGCAAAACTGCTGAGGGACTTTGTAAATTGAATGGAGCCATTTCCAAAATTCATAGATTGCATTAGTAGTAGTATTTCTGAAGAATGGCAAATGATATAGTTTTGTTGAAGTCAGGGGTGTCCAAAATTTTTTCAAAGAGGGCCAGATTTGATGAGTGAATATGCATGACGGTCAACTATTCTAAAATTAAATGCAAATGAATTATGAAAATTTTATTGCAAATGGCATATTTTCATTTCTTCAGACGGATGACAAATTTAAACAGGTCTCTAATGAAATCACTCAGCCTATCATATCTGAAACCCATATCTCAGGTTAATATTAAACATTACTTACCAATAATATGTAATGTTGTCTGTCAATTTTTAAGTTAAAAACATATGAATAGGGACATAACATCAACATTCATTTTATTAAGTAGGAAACAAAGTGAAAACAAGTCCAAGTGTCCAAATATATTTATAACTGATTTTGACCAACACAAAACAAATTTAATTCACTAAGATTTTAAAATTTATTCATCTCTAATGACCAAAACAAATAACTTGCCTGCACTAATGTGAAGGGTGATACTCAGGTCTGAACTGTAGTATGTAGGCCAGGTCTGGTTCAAAGACGGTGATTTTAGAAATTGACTGGAAAAGGTCAGGATCACATAACTAGAGGGTGACCACACAGCACTGCTGCCATCTCTTGGTAAAACATGAAATTGCATTTTTTAGGCATGTACTTTACATACTCTGACAATACTGGCATGCTGTAAGTGGTACATTGTATGACAGAGGATGGGGGCCATATGAAATTTGACTGCGGGCTGTAATTGGCCGCTGGGCCGGACTTTGGACATGCCTGGTTGAAGAATTATTTTTAAAGATAACATATGCCATCAATGCCGTAAAAGTATGATTTCTGCTGAAGATGATTTCCCTTTAAGTATGTGATTATAATGTTACTCTAGTCTTCTGTTCTGCTTGAAGTATTTGTTCAGAGCAGATGAGAGTTAAGTCTCTTGGCTGACAAATTTTCTTCAATATTTCTTTTAGTAAGGGAGGGAATTCAAATTTTGTGCTTACCATGATGTAAATTACCATTTTTCAAGCATATTTAAAAAAAAATTTGAATTTAAAAGTTTGTTGGTGCTCTTTAAATTAGAATCAACCTTTGGAACTTAATAATTACACAATTTTTTTTTTAACTATATCTTAACTTCAGTACTGACAACATCAGTATGGTTTGAAGCAACTTAAAACAGAGTTGCTAAATAAATTGTTTTATATTCAAGAATTCTAATAGTTATGTCGAATTTTCTTTCCTATTTATTGGACTATCATTAAAAAAAATTAAAGCAACTTTAGTAGTACTTCTTGTACAAAAATGAAGTAAGCCAAGTAATGATGACTATTTCAAGTTGCTTTTATATATAATCATGATCCTATTATCAGTTAGAGCCATAGTAGTAGCAGTGGTGTTGCCTGATAGATCCCAACTATCTCCAAGCTAGTTTTGAATTTAGAATTATTTCCTTCTCCTAGACTGGTTGCCACCCAAGGCTAGAGGATCCAGTCTGTCCTGATATTTACACATATCTGGGTGGAGAAGAGTATTAGCACATAAGTGGATATAATGAACTCTACTCTAATTTCTCAATCCAAGTTGCTATCCATTACTCTATATACACACACACACACACACACACATAACCGTTTTTGAAGATAGGGCTTTCTAAAGATGACATTTGGGTTGTTTAAAAAAAAAGAAAAAAGTGTGTTCTGGAAACCATTAGGGTTGTAGAGGTACCACATTTACAATAGCCTTAGCAGCAGTAAGGGATAATCCTGACTAGCCTCTTACTGATAAGCTTTGCAAATTCCCTATTTAAAATTTTGTATTTGAGGTACAGTAGAACCTCATTTCATGAATTTTATTAATTCCGGAAGCCGGTTTGTAACCAAAAAGGTTCGTAAACTATTTTTTTAATAAAAAAAAAAAATGTAAAATGGATTAATCCATTCCTGGTCCCAAGATGATTTGCTCATTTAAGCTTTTACAAAAGTACTTCGTGCACAAGTTTATACACAAAACTAATGAATATCATTTAAATCTAAGAAAAAATAAATAAACCCAATACTAAATAGATAAAATATAGATGAACACTTTAATTTTACCGTATCTGTATGTAGGAGAGCTGATGGCATAAGGGGAAGGAAAGATGTCCTTGTTAGGAAATGGGGAAGAAAGATATGATCGTCTCTTTATTTATAAGAATAGTATAGATTGTTGCTTTTGCCATACAAAACTAAGCAGGAAGAGACATCAATAATTGTTTTTCTTGCAACATTTCTTTTTCCTTTACCAGTATCATTGCTAGCTTTCTTTGGACTTATGATTAAGGACTCATAATGATGAGGACAGTACAATAAAATTGGAAAAGAAAAGCATAGTGCAACACAAATGTATACAATATGGTGGATGACTCAGAAATGATTATGTTTGGGTTAACTCTGTTTGGCCTTGTCCAGCACTGTTCGGCAATGTTGTTTGAGAACTGAAATTTTGTTTGACATGTGAAACATCTGAGAATTGAGGTTGCTCTGTATTTAGGTAGGAGCTTTAAAGACTTTACTGTCAAGTATATGAGAGTGGGCTGAAAAGTTCATAGCTATGAAGGAGTGATGCTAGAGCTGTGAAATCTTGCATACATTAATTTCAACTCTTGTTAATAACTGCATTGTTTCTTTCAAGTAAACTGATATCTGACTGTTCAAAGAAAACTTAAAAATTAACAAATAGCTACTTCTCTTGAAAATTGGGGGGGGGGGAATATGGCATTGTGGTGCAGAAAATGTGCAGAAAAACGGTTTAGTCCCCAAGGACATTCATGCTGACATAACTCCAGCTGTATCAACAGTGCAAAAGTGGGCAATTTAGGAGAGAGAGAGAGTCTTGAAAATGATCCAAGGTCTGGACATCCTTCAACTGCCTCCACCAAAGAAAACATTGATTATGTTCACTGCATAGTGATTGATGACAGGCGATTTAAATTATTATTATTATTATTTATTTATTTCAAGTGTTTCACCCCAAGCAAGGCAGGAAGCCACTAACACGCAAGGGGTTACAGAGAATTGGAGTGAGACCAAATAGGAGTGATAGATGAAAGGATGAAGAGAAGGATAGGGGATAGATCAAGGCATCTGGAGATGTCGATTGGCATTACGGTTGAATAGTTCAAGATTCGACAGTGAGCGAGATGCCAGCCTAGTAGAACGCTTAAATTCATTGAAGTCTGGGAACCAGCGAAATCACCTCATCGGAGCAGTTTCCATGAAAGTATTTGTAAAAAAGACATAGGGAGGCGACGACACGTCTGTGAGAGAGTGACTGCAGACAAGATGCCAGATCAGGGCCAATTACATTGCATATCCTTCTCTGGATCTTATCAAGAATCTTGAGACAAACAGAAGGGGTGTCGGACCATATATGGCAGCAATACTCCATGCAAGGGCGAATGGTAGATTTGAAGGATCAACTCCGGTGAGAAAAATTTCCTGGTGTGGCACAGGGAGCCAACATTCCTTGTGGTGGACGAAGCTATTGACTCAATGTATTTGTTCCATCTCAGGTCAGCAGTCAATGTGAGGCCGAGTAGTTACAAAGAGGAGCTCTTGAGAAGTTGAGCGTCAGACATTCTAATGGGGGGCAGGGATGGTTCTCTGTAATGAGTAATAGAGAGCAGTTTTGTTTTTGAGGCATTAAAGTTAACCAGCCAATTCACAACCAGTTTACAACCGATTGGAGGTCCTTTTCGAGACGAACGGCCAGGTTAGTTTTGTCAACAACACTAGATTTGTTTTTGAGGCAGGAGTAAATTGTAGTGTTGTCTGCGTAGATGCCTACTTGGGAATCTATGACATCAAGAAGATCGTTGATGAAGATAAGGAACAGACTAGGGCCTAGGATGGAGCCTTGAGGAACACCTGCATTTGTGGGATAGGAGGTGGAGGAGAATCCATTGAGAACGACCTTCAATACATGGTTTGACAGGAATGATCGTATTAAGTCAAACAATCGACCTGAAATTCCATAACCCTGAAGCTTGCTGAATGCCAAACCCTATCAAATGCTTTGGAGATATCTAGAGCCATGGCACGAGCTTCTCCGAAGGGCTTGGTAAACAATTTTAGTGATGGCTGTAAGCATATCAGCTATAGAACGGGCAAAGCGGAAACCATATTGGTTGTCGGAGAGCAGATCATGGGATGTAAAGTGCTTAACCACTTCGGTGTTGATTAAAGCTTCGAAGAGTTTGCCAAAGAGGAGTAGGAGACTGATAGGGCAGTAGTTAGAAGGGTCAGAAGGGTCACCAGTTCTTAAAGACAGGAACAATGGGACTTCCAACAGTCTGGAAAACAAGATTCTTTGAGGCAGTAGTCATATAATTTGGAGAGGGCAGGGGCCAGTTCAGGTGCACATTTCTTCAGGACAATGGCTGATATCCCATCTCCACCACTAGCCTTGTGGGGGTCTAAATTAGAGATAATGCCCAATACTGATGACTGGGTAATGTGCTGCTCGCTCAATAGAGTCTCAGTTCTAAGGGGGAAATCAGTGTGGATACACCGGAAGAGTCGAGCATTGAATTGAATGAGAATTTCCGAGCAAAGCATTCAGCCTTGTCGGCAGAAGAGGTCAGAACCTTGAACTGGTTGAACAAAGGAGGTATAGAGGGTTTGCTATTGTTAAGTACGCTCTTGCAGATAGGCCAATAATCCTTGGAGCTGAATTTGTGAGATGCAATACGTTCTTTCATTCGAGCAGCAAATAGTGACTTTGCTTCATTGAGGACACGCTCAGAGACAAAGAGACATCTATTGCAGTCAGTCATGTCACTTTGATATAGGTGGAAGAAGTGGTTCCTATAGGCAATGGCAGCTGAGCAAGCAGCAGATAACCAAGGGGAGGAGTGCGATTTGACCTTATATTTCCTTGAGGGGATGAAAGAGTCGATTCCAGCTTTAACCCAGGAGGAGAGCTCGGAAGCACATTCTTGAACAGGGAGTGTAAAGACAACACCCCAGGGGACATCACAAAGGAAATCTCGGAATGAGTCCCAGTCTGCTCGTTGATAGCAGAATGAGGTTCTAGTGGTAGGAGGTTCTTTGCAGGGGGTGGAGTTGAAAGAGATGTTGATAGACACTACAGGATGATCAGAATTGCCAAGAGTGCAGAACTGCTACAGGACTCAGAGATGGAGGTAAAACATAGATCAAGAAGAGAATTCTTACTATCCCGGTTGTATGGGAAACATGTAGGGAAGTCTACTATCTGTGTGAGGGTTTGAGAAATTGAAAAATTAAGTGTTTGAATGCCTGCAGGGTCAGTAGTAGCGTTTTTGAGCCACTTGGTATGATGGGTGTTAAAATTGCCCAACACGAATATGTGAGCAAACGGATGGAGAGAGAGAGAGCCTTGTCAATGCTGTCAGAAATGCATTCAATTATACCACAGCCTTGGGAAGATGGTGAGTGATAAAGGAAAAAGAGGTAGCTTACAACATCCATGTGGGTTTGAGAGCCTTTTCTAAGGAGTGGAAAGTAACTGGAGGTTGAGAGGTCAGAGGAGGGGATAGACGAATCAAGGTTGGTCTCACACAGAGCCAGAATATCCGGGCAGTTAGAAATGAGGAAAGATTCCACACTGCAGAAATAGGTTCTGATGCCATGGATGTTGGAAAATGAAATGTTAAAGGGTTTAGGTGATTTTTTTTTAAGGCCTGGTTTAGGTTTACTTTTCTGATCATCGTTAGTTATCATGTGAAATTGTCGTCGTAAAAATGAGAAGGCCTGAAGCAAAAGACGCAGACGGTGGCCTCAGGTTTGCCCACAGGAAGTGAATGCAGGGACACCTTTGCATGCGCAACATGGCACTACACACACCCCAGTATTATGCAACTGTTGATCAGAGCGGCCGCTCAAGACGCTAAGTCAAATAGCCAATGCTATTAGCATATCCCGTGAAAGAGTTGGGAATATTTTTCACAATGGACTTGACATGATGAAGGTTTCTGCTCAGTGGGTGCCACATCTTCTGACACCTGATCAATAGTGCACCAGAAAATCTGATATTGTTTGGAGCAGATCCAGCTGGTTTCCTGGAATATTTCCAAACCCAAGATGAGTGTTGGGTTCATCACTGAGCCAGAGATAAGAGAAAATCCATGTAGTGAAAACTCTCGACCTTAGCTGCTCCCTAAAGAAGGCCAAGGGCGTTTTATCCACAGGGAAAGTGATAGTGTCGTCGTTTTTTTTTTTTTTTTTGTTTGTTTGTTTGTTTGTTTGTTTGTTTGTTTGTTTTTTTGAACTATCTTCAAAAGGGCCACATCATCAATAAAGTGTACTATACCAACTTGCTGAGGCATATGAAAAGCTATAAAAATTAAATGCCCAGGAAAACCAATGAAAGAGGTCTGGTTTCATCAGGACAATACTCCAGCACACAAGTCCTTGGTTTCAATGGCTGCTGTGGTTTTGAACTGGTTGATCACCCTCCCTATTCTCCTGATTTGGCTATCATCTGTTCCCCAACATGAAAAAGCACTTGGCTAGGAACCTGTATTGCAGTTATGATGATTATGTTGTATCTACTATACTGGTTTTTAGTCAAGTATGAACAGTCAGATGCCAGTTTACCTGAAAAAAAATGCAGTTATTAAGAAGAGATGAAATGAATACATGCAAGATTTCACAACTAGTATCACCCCTTCATAGTCAGCTTATGGGGTTTCAACCCACTCTTGTAGTTTTAAATGCAACTATTTTTCAGGAGAATTGCCCAACTAAATTTATTTTGTGAGTTACTTTTCCAACAGTAATTTTGAAATTATTTAATTATACAATATTGGAATATTGTTTCTGTCTAGAAAAAACTTACAATTCAGGTGTGTGCTCCCAACTGTAGTTAATGATTTTTTTTGTGTGTGTGTTCTGTTGTGGAAATGTTTTAAGTAATTAATGTGGATATTATAACAAATACAGTGTTAAAATGATTCTCTTCGGCAGTGAAAAAAAAATCTGAATGTGCTCATAAAATCCCATTTCACTTTGAAATTCAACTTAAATTTTCTGTACAGCCACTGAAGAGAATACAGTTAAATTATGGCTTTATCCTTTCTTTTCACTGAATTATACCAGGCTTGTTGCCAAGAAAATTATTCTCTACTCTTGACTTAAAGGCCTTTCAAAACACTCTGATAACAAGCATGTATTACACATTCAACAAAAAATCTGCACAATGTCATGCTTACATCCATTTTTATATTTTGCTAATTGACATAGTGAATTCCAAGATGGCTGGATGATAAATTATGTCATGATGCTAATTCATGTTTGCTTCAGAATTTTGGAGGAAATAAAATTTTTGTATCACTTAGCAAAATGTTAATTATTGCGTTACCTTAACTCCACATCATCCAATGTTGTTTTCAGCTTTATCTCAAATTCAAGATTTTAATTTCTTCTTTGATGACCGCTTCCTTTATTATGATGGTAGTTGATGACTAAATTTACTGCCAACATGCAGGTTCAGTATTAGATGCTTCCAGTTTCACCAAAATCTGCTCCTGTCATCCATTCCCTATTACTGTTTGCCTTTGAAAGAATTGGTTGGAGGTGAAAGAAATCGGAGTAAAAGAAAGTGCCAATAGTGTGAAAGTGAACCTCAGTTTTCCTGGAAGTGACCCAAACATTTGATTTTTACGACCTGTGTCAGTGACATATATCAAATGAGACATGCAGAATCCAGTTCTGAAACTGCAACAGTCTCCCACTGACTTATAATTTTGAGTGGCACCTTCTGTAACATGTCCATCACGCATAGCCCTCTTCATCTGCTGGTTTAAATGTTGAGATCTGTTGTAATCATTGCCTGCTTTTTTTTTTTACTGTTGGGGTTGGCAGTGCTTAGTCTACGTCCTTGTCTTCGACTTTGCTGCCAAGGAATTTAGAAGACCCTCCACCAGCGATCATCAGATTTATTATGTATTACTAATTTATTTATAGCAGCTGATGAAGTTTTACTAAATTATCAGCATTTCTTTGTCCAGTTGACAGTCCTCCCCTGTCTTTTGAACAGTTGTACTGGTTCATCCCTTGTTTCCTGTTTAGGATTGGGTTTCTGGTTCCTCCTAAGGTTTATTTCAACTCTATACTTTTAACACTTTTTATACTGTCTAAATGCTGAAATGTTATTTACTATTTATATTTTCCTTAATAGTTGTAGAGATAGGTTCACATATTGTCAAGTTCACATTCCTTCCTAGTCTTTTGAACAGGAGTAGCAGTTTCTCTTGTTTTCTGTTTAGGGTTCAATTTTTGTTTTTTTTCTAAATTCTTTTCATTCTCTTTCACTTCCAGCTCCTTGCATCTTAGTGGCATTAGTACCTTGCATGGGTCAAATTGATAAAAAAAAAAAAAAAAAAAAAGAAGTAATATCCATCTGCCATTGTAGGTTACAGCCTCAATTTTTTTTTTCTTAAGCATTTCACTCCAAGCAAGTCAGGAGTGCCACTAGCACGCAGTGGATTACTGTTATGATGTTGATTTGGGGTTAGTAGAGACAAACGTCAAATAACACGTAACAATAAAAAGGGTTTTAATAGGTTGGTAAAAAGGTACAGAATCGTCTGAGTAGTCAATAACTAGCTCAGCTAAGAACTTCTCTGTCTATCTGTCTTCCCCCCATGTCAACTGACATGCCACTATTTAAAGTCTTTGTTTGCAGACAAGTTCATCTTCAAGAGGGGTGGTAGGTTTCTGACACAACAGTTACAGAGAGTGAAAGTGTGAGAAAAGAGTGGGTGTAGGAAGGATTGAGGAAAGGAAAAAAAAAAAAAAAAGGACAGGGATCAAGGCAAAAGATGGTGGCAAGGAAAGAAACTGTTGGAGTAGAAGTGGCAGTTACATTTGACTATTTCAACAGTAAATGAGTGGGACCTAGATGCCAATCTAGTAGCATGCTTAAATTCATGTAGCTAGGGCATCAGGGAAAAAAGTTGGGAAGAGCAAGAGCCATGAAAATATTTGTAGAAAAGACAGAGGGAAGCTACATGACATCTGTGAGAAAGTGTCTGAAGTTAAGAATCCAATTCAGGACGGGTTACATTACAGATCCTTCTTTGGATTTCACCAAGGACCTAGAGATGATCAGCAGGGACACCAGACCAGATGTGCCAACAGTATTCAATGCAAGGACAAAGGGTAGATTTGTAGAAGTGTAAGATGGACTCTGACAAGAGGAGGAAACTTAAAAAAAAAAATAAATCACAGGTTTAGCTTATATAAGCATGTTTCACTAAACAATATAGACATATGTCTATTTTTTATATTAATCCTTTCTAGTTCTCCAATTATCTTCTTGATGTTAAGTTGAAATTCATAAAGAAAGCTGTTGTATTTTTTGTTAACCCAAGTACTTTCAATCTCTTCAGGAGTTGAATTGCAAAAACAAACTTAATGTAACTGCAATTGTTGTGATGGTGATCTATTGTGGTTACAATGTTTTGTAAATAAGCATTAACAATGCATACACATGTGTGTTTTTTATATATATATATATATATATAGGAAATGATTAAGTCTGGCTTATTTTTATTTATTTACATTTACTGGCTTTGAATATTCAAGAAATCTTGTTAGAAAAATATGTGTCCTATTGGAGGATGCAAATTTTTGAATATTTAGGCTGGTTACTGTTTAATAAATAAAAACAGAACATCTGAAATACGAGTATCCATTTAAAACATACATACACACACTTGGCTAATTAATTGTGGAACTCAAACAGCAATTCATTAACCATCAATCTTATATATAAACAATTTTTTTTTTTTGTTCTTATAATTTCAAATTTTATTTGACACTTGAAGTAAAACTGCTGTCCACTGTTTATCACTGGACTGTAATTGCACAAATGACAAATCTGGTTGTTAGAATTCAATAATGTAAATTTGTAAAATTTGAAACTACTTTCCATTATTGAACATTTTTAAAGCTCATCTCCATAAAGAAACAACTAATCACTTTATTCTGCCTCATAAGATCCATTTCCATCTTTAATTACTAGGGAGTTTTTACATGGTTGATTTTTTAGTTTCAAATACAATTCTGCTCTTCCCAACATTTCTAAAGATGAAAAATTCCAAGTAAATCCACTTCTGCTTGGCACTTTGGCAGATTCTATTTTTTGTTTGTTGAAAAATCAGATTTATCATTGGTAAATAGATTTTAAAATAATACATAATGAATTATGCAGTTAAGAAAATGCAAAAATAATGACAGGAAAGAAAACTACACATACAGGTTTCAAATATTTAAAAATTTTATTTTATAAAATAGGCAAATATGAAATCTGATTTGGAGTACAAAATTTTTAGATGACATTTTTGCTATAATTCAAATGATCCTATATTTATTAAGATAGAAAAATATCTTCGATGACAAAATATTTAGAATAAGTTTTCTTTTTGTCTTTTAAATGAAGTTATAAACTAAACCGATTTTACTTACCAAAATGAACAAGTTGTTTAAAATGATCATATGTCTCCATCTTTAAGCTGAAGACAAGCACTTTGCAAAACAATCATATAAATTTAACTTGACAAGTTTTGAATGCTAGTATTTTGAACCTGGAAAATCTAAACTAACGCTGGGATCTCTCTTCCATGAAAAGATCCTCCCAGGTTGGATTATATTATTAAGCTATTAACAAAGATCCTTGAAAAACATCCTAACCATCACCATTGCTATTCAACATTGTTCCTGCAATTCTATAAAGCAAGGTGTCTATTGTGAATTTATATAATCTGAGTAAACTCTAGGTTTAGGTTTTGCATTTTAAGGATCCACAAAACATCATGCATCTAATTCACCTACAGAGCTGAGGTCTTTTGGTTTTTCTCAGTTTTTAGTTCCAGCAAAATAACATTTTTCATTTCGTAGACTTTACTTCTCTATCACTTTCATTTGGGATATTTACATAAAAGCATCTCTAGATGTTGCGGTCAGTAAGTGTTAAGATCATTACCGACTATTGCTGATAAGTTACAAAACATTAATTCTGTGCCTCCCCGCCATTTTTTTAAAAATTCGAACTGTGGTACGAAGACACATTTGCAGCTTGGTATTGCTTTATACCTTTAATGTGCATAGTATAAAGATGCTAATTGAATAAAGTTTGTGGAAATAGTGGTGGATAAAGTGCATTCATGTTCTTCTGGCAGTGTTTGATTATCATCTTTCTTTATTGCTTTCATTGGAAAATGTTGGTTTTAGCTCAAATGACGGAAGCACTAGAACTCACTCAAGATGGAAGTCCTGAATAGTTTGCTTAAACAAAATTTTTTTAAAAAGTAAGAGACTCAACTTATCACAGAGAAAATTAATGCCTTGTCTCCAAGAGTTCTATTATCTATAGATGATGGAAAGTTAAAATATTGCATGAATTATCCAAACATTGTTGAATATTCAATCCTTATGATTTTTCAATAATAATGAAGCTTTTCCCCGTAAAGAGAAATCTTAAAAAGAATATAGAAAACAATTTTACCAGTTTGAGTTACTTGTTTTATTGATAAACATTTTATTAGTATACAATGAATATATTTTATTTAATGTCACCAATCAGATAAGAAGTGTAGTCATTTAAATTCTTATTCAAAATGATATGGAAAATGGCTTTAAAAGAATTGACAATTTAATCCTTTTTTTTAAGCTAGGAAAGTAACTTTGGAACTGAGAAATGAATAAGAAAAAGATTGGAAAATTTAGTGAGAAGTTTGTAAATTTTACATGATTACAGTGGAGAATATTTTCACTTGTTAATTGTGAGCTTGAACCAGCAATCTTTGAAAAATTTTAATGACGAAAATCTTTTTCCTTAATATAATTAGTTACATGTCAATTATTTAAAAAAAAAAAAGATTTTATCTGATGCTTATTGCTTATTTAAAATTTGTAGAAATTTGACAGATAATCTGTAACTGATTTTTTTATTTTATAAAATGAGGACAAGTTTTTATGAAAAGAGTTCTGAATATTTTGTCATCGACTTTATGAAATTAAAGAGTATAAAATATACAAAAAAAAAAAAAAAAATGTATAATCCATCCATCCATTACCTCAGTGAAATGTCTCAATTTATACATACAAAAAACAAGATTAAGAAAATTGATCACATATTTATCTTTAAAAATTCAATTGTTTTGTGAAAATATCTCACAGGTAAATTTTTTTGTGTTTTTCTTTTCTCAATATAAAAATAAGTTGGTGTATTGTATGTTTGTTTATTTTTTTTTTTCACATGAGGAATGTGGGTAAATTACGAGGTCATTTTTGACTTTTTCACAAGATCTACTTGTGGGTCGTCTTTTTCTTTTATGAATAATATTAGACATGTTATTTATTGAGGATTAAAGAGTAAAAGGGCGGGGGGAAGTAATAATCAAAGAATTGTTGTGGTTTCTGTATGCCCTGTAGGCTGTGGAACTTCTTGGGAATGTCTGAAAGAAAAGGAAAATTGTAGAGATAGAGAAATAACAGTTGTGTGGAAAATTAACAGTTATATATCTCAAACAAATTTTTTAGAGATGATATTGTCAACCTTAAATAAATTTGGCAATAACTGGTTATTTGCTAGTTAACTTAAAATACCAATTTTTGAAAAGGAGTTAATAATGAAAAATATAATTCAATTTTATTGGTCGATGACATTTAATTAATAAATAATCAATTTAATTCCCATATGATAAAAAACCCCTGAAATATTTTATTTATAAACAGTATATCCCTAAGAAACTGCTCTAGTGAACCTAACATGACAATATGGAGGAGCTAAATCTGATGAATATAGCAAATGAACTAAAATTTCCCATATTAATGACTTTTTTTTTGTGTCTAAATACTTAGCAAAATCTTTTTCACTTGAAGTTTGGGTTGATTTGACAGCGGCAGATAACCATTGCATTTGTTGTCAACTAACATAAGTCTCTAACAATCTGGTGAAGAAAATGATTGGCTGTCATCTTGTTAGCTATAAATCATAAAATGATTGAAAAGGGATGAATATCTCACTTGATTTTCTGATCATGATCATAGTTCATACAAAGTGAGAATTCTTTTATTTCTTTCTAATTTACTTGGTATTAGTATATTGTTGAATTAGTTTATTCTTCAGAGCCAGGCTTATCAGAAAGCTTACAATCATTCTTTTTAAACATACTAAACTGTCACTAGACACAGTGAAAAAAAAAAAATTCAAATTTTTGTTCTTTGGCTGATACATTATAAACAACTGACAACCTTGTAGAAAGGTGTCATTATTTTCTATTTTTCCTTGATTTCACAGTAACTGATTTATTTTGGATTAGCATACAGTATATACCAGGGGGTGGGTAATTGTTTTGGCTCAGGAGCTACTTTTGGAGGGTCATGGTTAGCAGAGGGCTGCATCTTCTAAAACATTCATTAGTTAACATTACATTTCATAAATCTAAAATGTAAATGCTGACACTTTTTTTTATAATTATTTTGAAATCAGGAATGAGGTTGCTTGTTGAGATCCTCATTACTGCCTGCAAGTTTGTAAGTCACAGAGAATCTATTTTTACTCTTGACTTTCATGCAAGAAAAATTTTCACAGCAAATTATTTCACACATAGAAATTTGTCAGTAGCTAGAGATTTGTAACAGAATTAAACATTTCTTTCAATGATTGATTTGACTGTGTCAATTAGTTCAAGCTGCACCTCCTCAGGTACTGTATCAATATCATCAGTGAAAGGATAACACATTGAATTTGGGCTCAATTTTCTTGAAGTCCTGAAATCTGTGGCTGCATCCTCCAAACTCAGCAAATGATCTCTAATCTTGGAAGAAACACTTGCAGGCACTGTTTTGCTAAAACTCGCCTTCATCTGCTTGCCTTTCAAAGAGACTTAATTTTGTTTTGAATGAGATCACATGCCACAACATTTCATGTGCAAACAGCCTCTCATCCCTGCAACAATTCATTCAATTTCTCAAACATATCAGTTGCAAACATCATCTCATATCTCTACTCCTCACATCTCATTTTGGTCACAAAATCGCATGAACTCCCCTTTATGTCTAGAATTCTGTAATTCCCAAACCAGTTTTATGACTCTGGTAGTTGAGCCATACACTGTTGCCCAGGCTCAACCACCAATACTCTACCTTCATGTCCTCAAGCAGAGATTTAAATTGTCAATTGTTGAGTGTTCACCACTGGATCTACCATATGCTTTAGGTCCAGTGTAGCTTTACAAAAGCTTTCCTGATACAAAAATACAATTTAGAGACAAGATATCACTGTCTGAGTGTTCTGCTTTTAACTTGTTCTCTACAAGTTTAATCATACCCACATTTTTATCCAGTAAATGCTCTGTTCCCATCTGTTGTAATGCTTGCCATTCTATGACAATGCACTTTTCTCCACACAATTCATAAAACACACAAACAAATCCTGACCAGTGGTTGTCTTTATAAATTCCAAACCAAGTAGTTCCTGTGATGACAATATCTTTATCAATTCCACAGATAAAGATAACTGTGCAGGATCTTGATTATTCGTACTACTCAAGTGTTCAAGAAAACCAAATAAAATCTTTCCTCACAGAATTCTGTTAGCTCGCCACTGATTAAATCTATGTGCTGCAATATAATTCTTCTTGATAATAGTTTCGTATTTGTTACTTGCATTAGGACACAGGACACTTCTGCAATCTACCAAGCACTGCTTAACAAACTCACTATCAGAAAATGGTTTGGCTTTTTTCTTTTAGTGAAGTGGTATGCTACCATGAAGCTTGCCTCTGTAGCACCATCCTGAAGTGTCAATTGCTTCCTAAATTATATGATTTTATTGCTCCTTCAGCTTCATAACACACTCTGCAGCTTTTTTCCTGGGACATTTTGCTATCAAACGATTTGTTTGGGGGGGGGGTCCTTTAAAATTGTATTCCTTGAATATGGCAACTATCTCATGACATAGTAAACACACTGCCTTATTCCCTGAATTATTGATGAAATATTTGTGTCCAGACTTCATTAAACTAGGAATCTCCACTAATTTGCCAAAGAAACATAATGAGAAAAGGCCCAAACTTAATAAAAAAAAAAAGTTTTATCCTCAAAATGTTTGTTATTATTAAGAGGAAAGATTAAAGTATTTTTTTGATCATTTTAATATTTTTTTTAATCCTTCCTAGCATGTTAGAGATAGTCTACATAATATTTGCCATAGCGCCTTTTTTCAGGTGAAAAACACATTGATTTGGAAATTGTTGCAAAAATCAAATAATCGGATTCTAATGAAAATTCCAGAACTTTTTCACAAATGAAAGAAATTATATATGTTACCCCCACCCATGTAGTTTTATGAAAACTTGAGAAATTCGATGGCATGCCTTTTTATAGATTATATTAGTTAAAAGCAGAAAACTTTTTGAAGAATATAAATAATCAATTTGTTTTGTAAAATACAAAACCCAATAAAACTAAGACATTAATAGCTTTTATAAATAATATGTTGAGGACACTATTGCCTGAAGCCAAAATATTTTTCTGATGAATTTATAAGAATTGTTTTCTTTTCAGTTTTAAATACAAAATGTGACAAATTTAAATATTTAAAAATTAAGTTTCAATTCTTGCCCTTTAGGAAATGCTGTTATTAAATATCTTTACAGATAATATATTTGAAAGCTTATACTGCGATACACTTGTATTTTAAAAAGATCTTTACACTGTTCTAGAGTAGGAATGTCTACTTTTTAGTTAAAAAGTGGCATACCTTGATGAAAAAGACCCCAAACTTAATAAAAACAAAGTTTTATCACAAAAAAGAGGAGAGACCAAAGTATTTTTAATTTAAAACTTTTTTATTTCTTTTTAGCATGTTTGAATTTTTTTTTTAAGTCAGTGGTTGACGTAATATTTAGCATTAGGTTCTTTTAGCGCCTTTTTCAGTTGAAAACACATTAATATGGAAATCTTGCAAAAAAATCAAATAATTGTCGGATGTTAATGAAACTCTCAGTACTTATTAAAAAATGAATGACTTTATTTTAGAAATGTGTTTTTTTTTTTTTTTTAGAAAGTGATGGTAAAAATAATTTTTTTTTACATCTGTTACCCCACCCCTATTACTTAATTTTATGAAAACTTGAAACTGACTGTCTCTGTAATTTTGTAAATCATCGATTAGTTTTTGTAAAGAATTATGGAAATGCCCAAAATTTAGCTCTGAAAAAAAAAAAAAAAAAAAAAAAAAAAAAAAAAAATGTTTCTTTCAAATTACATTAAGTATACTTTAAATTTTCTCATTTTCCTAAAATAACTTGAAAAAGTATAATTGAATTTTACAAGATTTTTAAACGGAGAAATTCACTTTTGTTTACAAAAGTGTCAGTAATGGCCGACATGATTGATTTTACGTTAATTTTGATGACAAAAAGAAAAAAAAAAGATTCTTTAGGTAAAATTTCGGACGAGTTAGAAAGGATTAATTTAAAAAAAAATACTAAAAAAATACTTGGTAAATCAAGTTTGGGACTTTTTTCAGCAGAGCATGCTCTTTCTTTTAGCGAATTTTTGGACATAGCTATAAGTCTGCATAAAGACGTTTTTTTCCGAATATATGGATGTACGTTCTTAACAATGTCACGTGTTTTAAGAGATGTTTCCCCGACAGCAAGAACCAGACCTCATCAAATTTTGCGTTTTCGTTCGGCGAGCGTGTGTTGAATTTTCTGATTTTCTTTGTTCGACCGTCGTCGTATATTCAGAATTTTTAATTTTCTTTTTACGTCCTATTTTACTAAATATTTTAATTTAATTTTTTAAATATAATCTATTGTTTTTCAGCGAGACATATTGCAATTTTTTAGTTTAAATTTGAGGTACGGGAACAATGATTTAGGCTTTTGCATAGCAATTTTTTAATACTTCAATTTTTAGTGGACTATGATTAAATAAAATAAAAAAAATTACATTTTTATAATTGTCAGATTTCGCTACATTCACTTTGTCAAATATTCATTAAGTGCCATACGTGATATTAAGGTATTTGCTGAGTTAGATAAAATTGTGGAAAATACATGAATACAATAATTTCTTGTTTGCTTTATTTTTTCTGAAATTATAAATTTAAAAGAAAAAGAACAATACAAATGAGATAAAGCGTTTCTTTATAAAAGGGACTGAATATGGTTAATTATTAGGTAAATATTTCAATCGTACCATTTCTTTCTAGGGTTCTGTTTAACATTATGAAGAATTAGAGACGGATGGTGGTACCGTATGAATACTGCCGGATAGAGATTTAATTATTATTTTGTATCGTCGAAACTGCTTTCACGGCGGGCAAGTGACGATGATTTCCCTCAAAGACCAAAAAATCGGTTAAACCTCTGTTGGTTTTAAGATCATAACGTTTTTGGATATTTTTAATTTATTTATTTTTTTAATTTTATTTTAGCGTTAATTTTATCAAATACTGGTACTACTCATGAAGGTACGTTGTCAGTTCTGATTCCCTATCGTGTGCGTAAGAGAGAGGAAAAAATGGCGCATTTCGGTGTACGCTAATTATTCTAGTGCTCACATAAAACCCTATAATTAACGTAGAGCCGACAGCATTTTTTCTATTTGTTTATTACAACGTTTATATATATATATATATATATAACACGACATGTGTATAAATTTTATCAGAATTAGTCATTTATTATTGAAATGAAAAAGAGAAATAGGTCACATGCTACCTTTGCACGCAAGCAGTATACTTACTGATTGAAAAGAGGGTTTACGGCTGAGGCGACGTTTGGGTCGGCACCCTGATGCTCAACTCGTCTCAAAGTATCACCTTCGAATGTCATGTTGATTTCACCAAGCTCTCGTTCAGCTTCGTCGGCTGGGACAAACATATTCAGAGACTGGAAAAAGAAAAGTATTTTCATGTCAAATTAACCGATCAAATACGTCATTCGCTGCTATTGAATGTGATCTACCACAACACAGATCATATATGGCAGACCTCAAATACTGAGTTAGCGTATTACAATACCATTCGTCAATCTATACCATTTAGAGGAAGCCGCTGAAATAGTTTCCTGTGCTTTGAGAAACTCAAATATATCTACTATTTTTATGTTAATAAAAGCGTTATTGACACCTCAAATGATTTGTGATTTTCCTTTGCGCCTCTGTTCACGGCACAAGCAAAATTGAAAACTTTCAAAATGTCATTGTTTTCTCTCTAAGAACCGTTCATTAAAAAGGTTCGAACTCCAGAAGACAATATTTTGAAACTTTTGCTGAGTTTTTTTTTCTGCATTTAATTCAGATTTGTAAAGAACTCTTCATATTTTAGAGGCTGACAAATTAAGGATTAAAAAAATCAGATTCAGTTCCATTTGACTATCATCCCCTGCAAGGCAGTAAAGCCACTAAGACGCAAGGCGTGTGAAAGAATAAGAAAAAGAAACATTATTAAGGAGCGAGAACAATAAAATAAGAGGAATCAAGACGACAACAGATAACGATTAACATTGCATTTGAACTTTTGAAAATAAAGTTGGCTGGAAAGTATGGAGCCGGAAGAGAGTTACACAAGCGAGAGAAGAAACTGTTAGCATAGAACTTACGGTTCAGTCTAGTCAATCCAACTGAACTGATGAGACCCTACCACCAATTTATTACTGTGCATAAATTCATAAAGTTTAGGTACCATAGAGAAAAACTCACCCGAACAATTAAAAAAGGAAAGTATTTATAGAAAAGGCACAGGGAAGATACATTACGGCGATGAGAAAGTGACTGAAGCCAAGATGATAAGTCAAGACCAATAAAATTGCAAATTCCTTACATTAGTCGGACTATTGTCCTCATCTTTGTCGCCATATTTGTCACAATGTTTCGGCCGTTGTACGCTCCGGCCTTCTTCAGGTGGTTGGAATTTCGAACTGAACCCTTTATTTCGATCCTCAAGGACACATGGCACAGTGGATAAAGGCGTTGGTTAGATCCAGTGACAGACCCAAAGAAGGTGAGTTCAATACCTGGTTAAGGCAGTGGAGAACTTTCAGAGGGAAAATTAGCAGGAGATAACTGATAACTGACATCCATCAAACATGGCACGTGGAACTAGAACAATCTACCCCAGTGATCGAAATAAAGGGTTCAGTTCGAAATTCCAACCACCTGAAGAAGGCCGGAGCATACAACGACCGAAACGTTGTGACAAATATGGCGACAAAGATGAGGACAATAGTCCGACTAATGTAAATACTGTACATAATACCTCATCTCAGAAATATAGACAGACTCTGCAAATTCTTTGTATTTTATCAAGGATTTCTCGATATATAACAGGAGCACCGGACCATTTTTGCAGGAATATTCGAAGCATGCCAAGTCAGAATTCTCCTTTGGATTTTATCAAGAATATACAGCACTAGCACCGGAACATATGTCGCAGCAAAATTCAAAACATGAACGAATGGTAGACTTATAAATATGTAAGCTAAATTCAGGAGAGAAAAATTATCTAGCATGACACATTGAAAAAAAAAAAAAAAAAAAAAGTTACAATGTATTTACGACTAACAAGATGGTAGCCAAATGTATTGGTATACAGCAAGGCATAAAAGATTTGATAACACAGCGTAATTCATTTGTTCTTTTCTACTTTATCTGACAGGAACTGGCAACCAAAAGACGCAAATGATAACTCGGGCCGTTTTTCTTTTCACTGATTGTATTTCTTCATTGAATAGCTCTAGCCATCTTTTACTATTTTCTGTCTGTTTGGCAAATAGAATAGCAACTGAAGTTTTGACACCAGCTCAGCCATCTGATGCTAAGTTTATCTCATTTGAAGATGGGTAGAAAGCAAGTTTATTAAAGCAATGAAAGTAAAAGCGGCATGGATAAAGTGGAAAAGAAACGAAGAAAGAAAAAAAAAATGGAAGGAAGGTGTTTAAGACAACCAGAGAGAAGCGACTGTATCAGAAATTAAAAGAAAAAAAAAAAGTTTAAAATAAGGGAAAAGAAGACAGGATTAATGAGGAAAAAAAAGATTAAAAAAAAAAAAAAATCCACAAAAACAGAAGACAAAACGAAAATGGAAGCTGGGAAAACAGGTGAACAGAAACTGCTACACACACACACACACACGTGTGTGTGCGCGCGCGCACGCGCGTTGTACATATATGAAAATTTGTATGTATAAATTAACTTCGGTATATGAGGGAGAGGAATTTACTTCTTGCGCGTTATAATAAACTGGTGTTGACACTTCACCAACCAAGCAGATTGACTGGTTGTCATTGAACCTGTGTAAATATTGAAGAAGTAGATAGTCATACGAGAGGAATTTAGGAAGGTCAGGTGACCTAACCAGATCTGCTAACAGCAACATCAGCTATTTACAGTAAAGATACATTGTAGATATTTCATTTTGTTGCATTTGGTGCCGGTTTAAATGACAAGGTTTCGAATTTCATGCCATGTGTCAACGAACTAAATATTGGCATCTTTGTACATATAAATCTATATGATCAGTATTTCAATCTAAAATACAAATTTCAGTGTATGAAGATTCGATCCAACTCTACTGAAAACAAATCTAAAAGAAGCCATTTAGATAAAAAGTAGGTCCCAAAACAATTTTACCAAAATCTGTTATTAAAAGGATTTTTTTTTATGTAAAAATAACTTATTTTTATCCTTTTTAGAATATTGGAAATTTTGGTCAAAATCCGTATTTTTTTTTTCTGGCGTCAACGTGAGAGCATAGATTTCTACGCGAAATTTGAGTGTCTGAGGAAAGCATACAATTTCTCCAAGATCCTCAGCGAACACTCTTAATCATTGTAAATCATGTGACTATATTTTCAAATATGCTTTATTAAAAACTATCTGTTTGATAAAATATAAAAAAAAAAAAAATTAATATGGAAAAAAATAAAGCATTATCAGCAAAAAAATCTTAAATGAAAATTGTGTTTATCTATGGCGAGGATAGAGAGAGAAAGAAAGAGAGAGAAAGAGAGAGAAAGAGAAAAAAGAGAGCGCAAAAACATCGATCATTAAATTACAGATCGAAATTATTGCCTACCTGAGTTTCGAAATTTTTCAAGCTTGGTGGTTCTAGGAATTCTGTTGGTTCATTAGCCAAATGATGAAGTCTGTACTGGTTTAAGTATTTTGTGTACCTGGAAAAGATTTACAAAATGTTTCAAATAAAACTTCAAGATTCTCACCAAGACTTTAAGGAAAGAACTGGAGTTACGAAGAAAAAGACCCACGAGTTTTAACATTTTTTCTTTTCAAAAGTTTAATTAGAAATTAATGATATTCTAGAACGATGTTTTTGTTTTCTTTCTTTATTTCAATAAATAATTTCTTTATTATCATCATCATTAACGTTTCAGTCGTTTAACCTTCGATCATTGTTTGGATATTTAAGCCAGTTGGAAATTAAATTTTGGCCTGCATTTGTAGAAGATATTAGGTTTTTAGCCATTTATGGTAGTTTTTGGTGAAACGTTTCTATTTATCTCCATTCCTTCTGCATCACGTCGTGTATATCACAATCTGGCAATTCCCAACTGAATTTTGGGAAAGTTTTTTTTCATAATTGTGTATCGTCAGTTCAAACAAATTCTTTAGTCATTGTGCTTATCATCCATCTATTTATTTTTAATATTTCAAGCAGTTTTCTTGTATATTATTAAAATTTGAAACGATACATATGACAACATTATTTGAATTTTTAAGTTTTACGTGAAGCCACATAAATTTTGTGGCTTTAACTGCCGCATAATATAAATAAACTATAATATTAAAATATTATAGTTACTGCAATTACAAGTACAATAGCCAAGAAAGAGTTCATGAGAACTGGGGTATGAAACCCTGTATTCCGATTTGAAAACCAGGGTAAAAAGCCCTTTGATGATATTCGATGATTGATTTTAGTAGACTTCTTTAATTCTTGAAGAATACAAACAATTCCGATAGTGTTCATAAGAACCAGAACGGACATTCTGTAGTGGAAATATCGATAGATGAATGTAAAAGAATGTACTCACCTTGACCAGGTGAAGAGAACAACGATGATTCCAATAAGACAGAGCAGAATGATAATGGCAGCCAGGGCCACAAGTGCAGCCCAAGGGTCATCCATCCACCATATATAACTTTTTGTTCTCATGACTGAAGTTTGGGGTAAATAACCAACGATTTCAGGTTTAGCGTCTTGTATGAGTCCCAAATTGTTATCGAGTTTACCTTTGATTTCTTGTCTGAAAAAGAAATGAGACAGGTGAGTCAAGGTAGGTAAGCAGGTGTAAAGACAGATGCGAATTTCAACACTATATTGACTAAAGTAGTAACACTAAGTGTAGTAATATTCAAGTGTGTGTTGAAAAGTTTTCAGCCTTACCCTCTTCTCAAAATATTCTATTATCTCAATTTTCTTTTTCATCTTTTCTTTGTCAGACTAAAAACATTTCAGTATCCCTTATACAGAGATAATAACTAGATGTGAGGAAAAAAAAAAAAAAAAAAATTCAACTGACCATCACTTACTAGCACTGCGAACGAACGTGGCTAGAATGTTCTTTGTTCAGAAACTGCAGTAAAAGAAATACCCCAGACCGCGCTGAAAAAAAGGCTAACGTATTAACCGAAAGCGCCAAATAAAACTAACACTATGGACACACTGATATATATATATATATATATATATATATATATATATATATATATATATATATATATATATATATATATATATATATATATATATGAAGGACACAAAATATCAAACAATATTCCTTGACAGTCATATCTAATGAAGCAAGCATAAAAGGAGGACTGTTTTTGTATGTGTGTGCGGTTAATTTCGATTTCATAGTAAATTTAATTCTATTTTCAACCATATCCAGTTTGTCTATAACGTTTGATAGATTTTATTGTTGGGCATAAGAAAATAAATTAAATGCATTATTTATTCATCGCAATAAATTTTTATCTGAAAAACGACACCTCACATCAGAAAGAAACTATATATATATATATATATATAAAAAAAACGTAAAAGAATATTTGAATTCTTCATGCCACTGCCAACACTGGCGTCGCTCCTATGGACTGTTTTTCTCCCAATTAAAAATTTAAAGCAAAACGTGCTACAAAATTTCAACGTTTTTTAGTTTTGTGTTATCTCTCTCTCTCTTTATCCGCGTGTCAATTATAAGATAGTAAGTCCCCCAAAACAAAGCAGATATAAAACAATTAAAAAAAAAGAAAAGAAAAAAAAAAAGACTAGTTCAGTATCTGACTTTGGAATAGAAAATAAAGTTTGAATGACAAGTTAACTGCGGCTATTCTTTTCTACTTGTAAAATCGATGAAAGGCATTTGTTTATAAAACAATAAAAGTAAAATAGCATATACCTACCAACAAATTTTCAACCTTCAAAACTGGTAAAACTCAAAAAGTGTTTATCGTTTTGTTTTGTTTTTTTAAATTGATATAAATATGTAGAAACTGTTAATGTGTCTAGTTGAGGAAAATTGAATATTGCAGACTTTATAAAATACACAAGTGAACTGACAAGCTGTGTGTTCAAAATGTCTTGATAATATAAATTGAAGATTTTACCTGTGATGGTAGATTGTGTATAAGCGGCGAGTGAGAGAGAGAGAGAGAGAAAGTGAGTTTGTTTTGCATGATTGCAACTGGTTTGACCACAGTGCATCTACCATTATGGGTTATGAGGTCATAGCTGTCCAAAAAGATGGGGAAGTAGAGCTAAAAATAGTAATAAGGCTAAAGGAGACCGAAAGGTGGTGTACGAAAAAGCTTTATAGAGAAGAGAATGTTAAACTTCAGAATTAAGCGAGGTGGCGGAAAGAAAAAAAATACAGCAAAGTGAGAGAAAGAACGTGAGGAGGAGTGTCTAACAGTAAAATGTCTATATATGCCTTTATTTGTTAATTGGTTGGACGTCGTTTTAAGAGAGAACGAAACTGAGAAATTGGGATGGGAAGCATTAAAAGAATTAGAACGCTACAAATACTTACAGATGTTTGTATAGGTGTATTTATATTCTCATGAATTGCAAACAAAATTTTAATAAAGTACGAAGGCGTTGGTCCTATTTTAATCATGTTAAGCGGGAACGCATTTTAGTAGTTATCAACTACATTCTTTACAAAAATAACATGAGATTTTTGCAAATCAAACTTTCAGTACATTACAAAAAAAAAAAACAAAAAAAAACAACTTTTTTTTTTTTAATACTAGAATTCAACCAATACAAAGCTGGAGCGCCACTCGACAAAGATGGTTACTGTTAAAATGGTAATGATTAAATGTGTGATATGAATGAAAGAATAAATGAAATGATAACGATAATAGTTAACTGATCTTTGACTTGAAGCGGTTAAGATTGTAGCGTTCAAGGAAGGACCCACGCAGAAGTTTGTTTCGCAAAGTGAATGCTATGGGGAAAAAACGATGTTTGTGTGGAACATTCTTAGAATGGAATACGAAGGAAATGATGAAAAGTGAACTCCGCGTAAACCGTATGGCGCATCCTAGCTGTAAAAGTCTGAAATAGCGAAAGTTAATAATGGAACACATCTGAAATTTTGCCGCCGTAAAACGACAGAATAGCTATTGGTTTGCAACATTACGTATTTGAGAAAGAGGCTGCAATATGGAAAATAAAACTCTACCCACCCTTTAGCATCCCGCTACCACGTTTTTTTTTTATCAATATCAATTTTCGTACAAAAAGTGGATCACAGAGCGTATTTAGCTTAGTAAATATTTTCAGAAAATCTCAACATGTAATTGGTCACTTAATATTTAATAACATAGACCTAGTTCTTGACCTGACCAAAAAAATAATTCCGCCAAAATCTATCAAGCTTCTATGAGCCTATCACGTGATCAAAGTTAGCAATAAAATACGAAACGTCTTTCATCTTCGACAGTGCGCTGATCGGAATCCTTTGAACTCGTCACACAGTTCCAGACTTTACGTTGAAGTTCCTTAACATAATTCCAGCTTGAGAGAACACTCATTCACACAGCAATATTTTATGACGAACTATCAACTCAAGTTTTCCACATTCAACTTAATGCACAAATCTTTTTCATATGCTGCCAAGCTCAACGTTAATTATTGCAATTAACATAAAAACAGCTTGTTAAGAACCACTTACACCAACTAGAATATTCTCTTCGAACCAGTGAAAGCAAATCAAAGAGTGACAATTCCGTAAACCTTAAAGTAAGTTGTAAACAATATTTCTCTATTTCAAATACAAACTTGAACTGTTTATTTTTTTTCTTAAATTACTATAATACCAAAACACACTTTCTCATTATTGTACAGACCATTCAACAAATTATAATCTATCGAACCAGAACTTTGATAACTTTTTATCTAAACATAAAAGGACGTTTGAACTTTTTAAAACTACCTTTTTACTCCAGTTGTTTTTGTATCTCTTGTTTATATAAATATTTTATTCATTGTTGTGCAAAAACTGTTATTTCGCATGTTGTCCTTATTCTATGTTTGTTGAATACTAAAATTTAATGTGAGAGGAAATTGTTAATTTCATCACGCAACCTAATTTACTCAACAATTTTTCAACACAGCCTCCACAACCCCCGCAAGACTGCGTAGATTTTGCAATGAAGATTGAGGAATAACTCCCCATTGCAAAGAAGGCGTCAAGTACCTCATCGAGTGACGGAATGAAATGGCAATTTTCCAGCATCTTTAGCAGTGGATCGTATATACGAGTTCCACTTGAGTCCTGGGGTGAAATTGAGACCCAACAGACGTTCAAAAGCTTGGTGCCTCATTGACTCTATTCATCATAACCAGAGAAAACTCGGGGTCTGGTCTGTGATTATAAAACGATAATAGTTTAATTTTTTTAGCTATTAAGTTTTACAAAGCAGATTTTCACCATTAAGCTGTTAAAGCGAGATCAGCTGCTTATGCTCGGATCATCTTCATTTTTAGAAATGTATCAACAAATACTAGCATCATTTACATAGATTTACATAGATGTTTACTAATGATCCTAATGTGTTAAATATTAGAGCGTTTGTTTAGGCTTTTGAGTGGGTATATATAAATAGATAGATGTATTTATGATATGCATCTGTATATCATTGATAAAAAATATGTATTCGCCAAATCTGGTGTGCATAGAGAAGTAATCAATGGATGTGTGGACCTGTATGTGAACAATTTCACAATGTCATATGAGAATGTTATGAGTGCATTTGTATTCTGGAATCGATTCATCTAGAATAGACAGGTAAAGCAAGTTCTGTGAAGATATTTCCACTTTGATAATCAAGGTTTTTGAATATCTGAAGCTTTTTTTCCCCCAAGTCGACCAGCATATCAAAATAGGTTGGCTGTTGTTACATTCTGCACAACAGTATTTCTTGTGTGTGCCAAGCACATTGTCTCCTGTTATAAGCCTTTGAAGCTGACCTTTGAACAAGACGAGTACAACTCAAAGGGAGAAATGGGAAGTATAATTCTCCAATTTTCTGTTTACTAGTAGATTAAAAGAAGTTTAGATTGGTTCAGTCAATGAGCTTACTTGAGAAGAAGAAAAGAATATTTATTTAAAAGCCGAAGTTCTTAGCAATCAAGCAGGTTGAGGTCGGAATCCCGGTTAAATATGTTTTACTGGAAGCGGGTAAACAATCATTGAGTTTATGAGATGGAATTTTAATCAGCAAAAAAAAAAAAAAATTATATATATTAGTTTAAATTGAAAATCGAAGGTTAACTACAAGAAAAAGAAATGAAGGAGTGTTTATTCATCATAGGTGGGGAAAAAGACTTCTTGATCAAGAAAAATGTAAGATAAGGAGAGAGTGGGAGAAAACGAACGAAAAGAGAAATAAATAGAGGGAAGTTGAATTTGGATGAGTGAGAGCAAGAGTGGAAAGGCTCTTTACTAGTACCATATAGACGGGAAGTTAATAGTAAATGAGTGAAGAGAGACGAAATGCTTTGCTACAAAATGGGAATAGTGTGAGGCGAATTGAAAGAATTCATTTTTTATTAACTGCATTTTTGAAAAGAAGTATTTTTTAAAAGTGTACTAATGAAATTTGTGAAGGATTACATCATAATACAAATTTATATAAACCATTTCATATAATTGCTTCATTATACTTTTTAGACACCAATCAACAACTTACACGTATCTTTAAAAGAGCGTATTTTGATTTTTTTACTTACTTGGTAACGTTGAGCAGTAAATGTGGCGATGTATTTTGAACAAGGACGAAAATAAGTTCAGTACTGAAAAAAAAATATTTCGTGCATTTTAATGTTCACATAAGATATCTGATAATTATTACTGGACATTAAGTAATAGCAAGTCTCCTCAAATATCGAGCATTTTTCGTAATATCTGGACCATACTTCCTCAAAATTATAATTCATTAAATTTCGATTCTAGCGTTTGTGGTATGGCCCCGAGTTTATTATAATTATCACAACTACCATTATTACTACTATTTATTATTATTAGTAATAATAATATCATCACGCTTTTCATTTTCAACTGAAGACATTGAATTATGGGGTGCTCTTCAAGTGGAAACGACTTCAGACAGCAGAATATTTGAAGTGCCAAGCAACACAAAAATACTAAGCTTTTATTTCGATTCTCTCAATGCAGGACTAAGTTCGGTGGTATAAACAACAACGCCCCAGTGATAACTGGGTAAATACTCACCTGAACGACCCACATTATGACAAATTCAATCCAGATATTTGTTTGTGTTGTAAGTGTCTGTTGAGATAAATCTGAAGTGGAGGTAGCTTTTCTGAGTATTGGCAAACCACCTAGTGTTGATGCCACAAACAAAATACACTAGAGAAGGAAGAATCTTAATCGACCAATTAATTCGGGCAATGATGTCAATAACTGAATCCACCGAAGGAAGCTCCGAGTGGGGCGTCTGGAGTGGTTTAGATTGGACACGGCAAGTTTGGAGTAGAAAGCCAGCCTCTTACTGGTCGCTATCCTTATACTGGTAAACCACGGAGTATTGAAGCTAATCTATAACAGAAGAAAACCTAGTATTCCATATCGCTTCAGAAATCTGTGTCGTTTGGCATTGAAAAGTTTCTGCGAAAGGTGCTACCTGTCTGATGACGTACGACTTGATGGGGAAAACATATGTTAGATATCTGGCTGAAAAGGAAAAACTGTGCGGTGGCGGTATTATTTTCAGAAATCCGGGTATTACGGGTAGGATTCATTGCACAATTCACTCAATACTTTCACTCTCGCCAACGATTCCATACACAGTGGCATATTCAGTTCTGGGTATCTGGACAATGAATGAAAATAATTCAGATTATATGTAATCACCGGCTGCTTTCGAAGCTAATTTATCCCGATTTCCTATGGTAGGTTCGATACAAAGTCAAAACGTAGAGCACATCAAACGTATATACGGATAATGCCAGAATATGTACAGTTCTTGCTTACTGCAAGCATTGGAAACTGACTCACTTAAGTTTTAGTGGGGAAGGAGCAACCTGGGATGAAGTTTGGGCGGGACGTCCCCCCCCCCCGAAGTTAGACTTTGATCAATTTCCAGACAAAATGGTCTCGAATCCATTGTTGTTATAATGCTTAATATGGTTCTCAATATTTGTGACTTTGGACCTGTAGTAAGAGTCAATAGACTAATTCGCTAAGCACTAGTCTATCCCGAGTCGCCTACCACTTGTATTTGAAACCGGCATCTGTTGGCATGGTTCCGACTTTGTTGCCAATGCCATCTGTAATCAAAATATTTCTGGCAGTAGGCACCAAAAAAATAAACGAAAATTCAACTTAGCGCACGATTTCTAGGTTGCACTTTGAAAATTGTCAGAAATTAATGTCACTGACAGAATAGAGTGTTAAATGTATAATTATTGGATTTATTTTTGATGTGGTTTTTTTCATCGCATGTTACTTCATATTTGGGACTTTATTACTGCAATGTCTAAATTGGTAGAAGAGAATTAGACAAATTTTTAGTTGATGCATTTTCACCATTATTCTATTAGAACAACATAACAGTAAAAAAGTCCGAAATTTGGGAACGGTATATTGCATCTAGATAACACAAGATCGAACGTTTCTTTACGGAAAATAGTATTTAATAGAACTTAAGAGTTTTTAGTTATCTGCCACATTTAGCGTACTTCGAAAGTTCACATTAACGTTTATCCCAGAATTTCATAAAAAAATTAAATTCCATTGAAGTCACCTTGAGAAGTTCCTAGGAGAATAGAATTTTAAAGTTGGCTAAAAGATTTGGCAGAAGATAGAACAAAAAAAAAAAAAAAAAAGGACAAATATATTGTTTAATAAACGTTAAAAATGAAAATATTTTTTATTTTTAGGTAATAAACGTAAATTACTCAATTATTCCCGTAACACCGTGAAACACTCAGAGATGATGACTATCCATCAGCGTATAATATTTGAAGCGCTTAATAAAATAAATCAGATATTTATAGAAGAGTTTAATACTTACAGAGCAATTCCACTATTGTCATATGTAGCTCTGACCGTTTCAATTATAGCTGTCTTGTTGTACAAGTTAGTTAAGTACCTAGAAATAAAGAAGGAGTTGTTTTCTTTTTCTTATACGTAAAATTCATATAAATTCTATTTAATGCAAACAAGTGTTTAATTTAAGATAAAAAGATTTTTAGGAATGGTATTGAAGAACAAGGAACCTTATAAAAAGGTATAAATTTGAAGGATTTAAATGTTTTGGAAATCTTTCCTTAACTAAGAGAAAAACCGAGAATTTTGGATTAAAAATCAGGAAATTCTAAAACTTAAAGTCGATGTTGCTAATATGTAGATTATGGAGAAAATTGGAAAGAAAAAAAAAAAAACTTAAAATGGAGAATGTGATAAAATTAGGTACCTCCACGAGATCGCTAAAAAAAAAAAGAGCATAGCATGATGAAAAAGACGCCAAACTTGACGAAAACAAAATTTTATCGTCTAAATGTTTGTTATTATTAAGAGGAAAGGTCAAAGTATTTTTGGGGTATTTTTTTTCATTTTTTAATCGTTCCGAGCACGTCCGAAATTTTCGTTAAAAATCTAGTTTTTTTGAGTCAGCAAAATTGACCATTTTTTTTCATTTTAAAAAAAACTGGAAATCTGACTTTGAAATTTTTTTAAATATCAATTATCATTTTTTCAAAACTTATTTTAAGAAAATCAGAAATTATAATGTTTATTTAAAATATTTTGAACCAAACTTAACTCAGCTTTTGTGCCAAAAAGATGTAATTTGAAAATAAAACAAAGCAGGTCATAAACTTTCGCGTCTCTTGACATGTGATGAATGATATATTTACGTATTCCATGAGGCTAATTTGTTCTACGGAAGGAGAAAAGTGAAATAATTTACATTTACGTGAACAAATTATTTACCCCGTTATTTTTAACGAAAACTTTCAGCGGTCTAATTTTTTTTTTTTGTACTTAGCTTTCACCTTTACATTTATGATGCTTTATGGGAAATATATTGTAAAGAAATTAAAATAAAACTGTTAAGAATGACATTAAATTTCATATTTCTTAAGAAAGGTATCTAATTAATTTATAGGTACCTTTCTTATGAAATTTTATCAGAATTGTACATAAAATACTATAATTTTATGTACATTTATTACATTCTACTGTATTTGCATTCATTTTATTATTAATTTTGATATTTCATTTATGGAAAAATGTCATAACTGAGATTAATATAAAAAATAAGATCATATAAATTTCATAAGATGATACTGATACTTGTAGGTACCCTTCTCAGTTGAAATCGAAAATCAAATTAACTTCTCCCACGTGTTTCGCAAAAGTAAAGGCCTTAACAGCGGAGAACAATGCTTAACTCAAATAACGCAACTTAATTATATTCTGGTTGGTCTTCCGTATTTTATAATTACAGCTCGATTATAAGCACAAAATTACATTTCTTAATTACTGGGGATCTTCTGATTAGTCAAAATGATACAATTTACAACGCGCTAAAAAAAAGATCTATCTCATAAGGACACTTATGAAAGCCGATGCGGCTTTTAACTAATTTTATGATATTTTAACAACTTAAATGTAAAATCTATTATAATTAATGAAATAACAATTGTATTAAAAATTCATTTTTCATCGAAAAAATTTTTTTGCTTTCAGAAAATATTGTCCATATTCATAAAAACAACTAAAAGCAAATAAAAGTATTTGAAATTAAATAATATCTTTGTTTTATTGAGTTTTGTATGTTACAATTCAGAGCTGATTTTCAGGTACTGCGTATCCAATTAAAAACAAAAAAAAAAAAAACATGATTTGCATTCCTCAAAGCCCTATGCTTTTAATTATTGTAATCACTAAAACCGATGCGATCAAATTTCTAGCGTTTTCATAAAAAGTGGGGGGGGGGGTAATAAACATTTTTAAAAAATATTTCTACCATGACTTTCATAAAAAAAAACATTTCTAATAATTTCGATCATCTGTGAATAGTTCCTGAAAGTTTCATTAACATCCGATAATTATTTCTATTTTTGCACGATTTTTCAAATTAATGTGTGTCATACCAAAAAAAAACGTGCTAAAAATTGTCTGTTATTTACTAGTTCCGCTGATACAAATAGAAAAATTTTTTTTTTAAATCAAAATTTAGAATGTTCTAAAAAGAAGGAAAATTTTTTTAAAAATAATTAAAAAAAACTTTGGTCTTTCCTCTTAATAATAACAAGCATTTAGACAATAAAATTTAGTTTTCGGCAAGATTGGCGTCTTTTTCATCAAGCTATGCTCTTTTTTTTAGCGATTTCGTGGAGGTACCTAGATAAAATGAATTGAAGACAGATTTGCCAGGACATGGTTTCGTTGAGAAAAGAAACAGATTTATTCCGGTCTAGAGATCTTATCAAGATTACATGAAAACCCAGAGACAACAGTAATTCTTGCTTTTGTTAAGAACATATGAAAATGCTTATATGGTTTATATTATATTTATGTTAGAAGAGTATAAAAATGAATGGGAACGATTCTTTGGGACTGTGCAAGCGAGTTTAATTTGATAAGCTAGAAACTAACCAAGGAAAGAAAAAATTTAGAGATTCAAATTGATCCCCAGATTCAAGTTAAAAAAAACCGGATGCAGACATCATAAACAAAAAAATATATCTTAAGATAGTGAATATCATTCCAGCCGTTCTTGCAGACAACAGAACCGCATCGAAAAAAGGTGAAAAGCTGGACTGTGACAGTTTGACAAATGAGGCAGCTATGGCAACTTTACACGCGAGACACCTCCGAATCCGTTTTCGTCCAGGAGGTAAGTCATTTTCTTTCGTGTTACAATTGCTTCCATGAAAGTGTATCATTATTTACACCAAATACTTTTCTTTCGAAGTTACTTTCCCAGTATACTGGGCATCATTTAACCATGCTAACCATTGTTAAAGCATATTAAAACACAAATGTTATTTCTAGTTAATATATTCCCCCAAATTTTACTGTGAATTTTGAATGATAAGATTAAAAAGAAAAACACCTTACGTTACGAGTTTTGTTCCTCAAAAGGATTTCTTCGGAATAGTGGCTTTATCATGGAGTTTTATGAGGCTCTACCGAAGGGCAGAGTCTCGTCTCGGGAAATTGACTCCGTTTTTACGTGGTCTATAGGGAATTTTTGCCTGAGCCTACGAGCTCGGATACCCCACTTTAAACTCGGCCTTGTGCCACATCTTGCTGCGTGGGGCAGCGGGTAAATAATTATATGGAGGTGAGTGAGGAGGAGGAAGAAGAAGAAGAAATACAAAAAAATGACGGTTACAATTTTATACCGAGAAACGCTGGAGACACAGGAACGCTGAGCTTTAAAATTACAATTTTTACATTTTTGACGTCTGATATATCGAAATGCATCCAGTCTTTTATCGCCTTTGTTTTCATTTTAAGTATTTTAAACATTTAGTGAAAAAACATTTTCTTTGTATTAAGATGATCTCGTACTTGTAACTGAATGACCATGCACTAAATTTGTTTTAAAAGAAACTCAAAAACCATTATCAAGATTCTATAACTCACTTCACATAAAAATCTTGTTTGGCTCCTATAACACTGGGTTTTTCTGGAATTCTTAGAGTTAATCGATTCTGGTCGAAAACGATATTGATCTGAAAAACGACAAAAAGAAAAGGGTTAAATTTGATCGAAATTAAAAATTCTTCAACACGATAAATATTTGAAATGCCAAATGTTTTAATATTATTATTATTATTTTATTTGAAATGAAAGGTGCAGATTGGTCTTAATGTTTATTTGAACCGCTTTCAATTCTGGCAAAAGATCACCATTGCACTTTCAGACTTTCCTATAGATGATACATATTGCCTTCTTAAGTAATTTTTAAATATTTTTTTTTTTAAATAAAAACTAAAACTAAAATATATCATAAGACTGAATTTTCATGCAGTCTTGAGGAAAAATAGTGGTTTCCCCACTGATTTGAATTCAGGACTTCCACCTAAGATTAGATAGCCCAGTCTACCTTAATATTTAACCCATGGATTGGGGTGGAAAGGTGAATACAGATACGTATTCCCAAGGGCATTAGCGTGAAGTAAATCCAACAGATTAGGCCGGAACTTGAACTTGGATCGCCCATCCAACTTTGTGTACTGATAACCTTTACACCCCACACATAATTTTTGTTTTCATATGGTTTTTCACAACTTCCTGTGTTTTGTTGCTTTAAATAATTATTCGTTACTAACGCTTTGTCCTTGCCCTATCATAAATTCACTCAAAATAGTCAAGTTATCTGCTGTTCCTCCCCGACTTCACTTTCTCTTATGTACCGAGTGTTAAATTCCCTAAGCCTTCTTTCCTCATTATATATTCCAGACACTAACTCTTTCTGGTTTTATAGCAGCAGTTTCATTGTTCTTATCTCCTTAAAACTTTTATTCCCATGTTCCGTTCATAGTAATTTCAGTATTCATCCGTCTCGTCTGTGAGGAGATGGTCCAAAATTCAGCACTCTTTGTTTTAAGGATATTTCCGTATATCTTTATACTTTGCCTAATTTTTGCAAGACTTCTTTCGTTATTCTTATATTTCTTCAAATTTGTTTGACAGTTTTCGTTACTAAAGTACAAATGATTTTTACGCTCCAATATGTCAGCCTGGATTGACTCTCTTTGTTGTCAACCATGCATTCTGTATTCTTGCAGTTAATGAGTTTTTTTTTCTGCCTTTTAACACGTGTCAATGAGAAAGTTGTATTCATTTGTATTATAAAGTAATCTAAAATTTCAGGAAAGTTGAGACGTGAAAAATTCATCAAAGAAAAAAAATGATAGAATATTGGGTTCTTTATTTGCTGGTAGAGTGTTTTTCGGTGGGAGGGCGCATTAAATGCCAGGTGAAAGATGAAAAAAGCTGTGGAATTTAACTGATAAAATGATCGATCAATTCAAAATTTTCGAAATTTGGATTTTCACTGGAGTTATCGGCTGGCAACACCAAACACGACAATCGGTGAAGAGGGAATTTCCATTGAACCTACTTAAACTATTCGAACTAATAATCTCATGGCCTGAATCCACTTACGGCTTCAGTAAATCAAATAAAAGAGTACATCTATATGGCAGTGAATGCTGGACAATATCTTCACAGAAGAGGAGATTTGAAGCAACATGAAAGTGGTTCTACAGAAGGATGCTGAGAATACCATGGACCGACTATGTGAATAACAGCAAAAAGGGCACTTATGCTTAACATCAGGTAGGGAGTTGGAATTTCCGGGGTACATAACATGGAAAGAGGGAATTTGATATTCACAGGATAGATTAAAGGTAAGAGAGCGGGAGGAAAACAGCGTACACCCTGTCCTGTCGAGCTTGAGCGAATGGATAGAAGGAGGATTTGGCAAAAAGACAAAAATTAATAAGAGCTATAAAGGACAGGACATTGTGGAGAGCCATGATCGGCAACGTCCTGAAGGTACATGGCACATAGAAGTACCCAACTCCTGCTGCTATCATTTACAAGAGCCAAATCAAGCCGAAAATGAAATGCCGCTCCTATATATGGGCAGTAGATGTCCCGTCTTCACTTTACAGTTTCAATAGTCCAAAGTGTCTCCGCGTTCTTGTTCCCACACATAAAACGTCGCAAGCCTCTTGCTGCTCTATTGCTATTTCCATTGACTTAGTTCCACCAGTTCACGGCTAGGACCCACCATGCCACGGACATTGTAGCGAATCCCTTTCTATTCCATTGATGAGATGTAAGTTTCATTCGATCAGCTTCTTCCCACGAACCGCCGTTTTCTGAAGAGGATGCTTTCCAAATCACTACAACTCTTACTCTGTAATCCTCTACCTACACACACACACACACACACACATATATATATATATATATATATATATATTATACACAAACACACATCCGTTCTTACGAATATTTATTTTTAGGTTAATACATTTTATATGTACCAACATACCTAAGAATAGGAACACTCTTCTGGCTTGCTTTTCAGTCAATGTTGATCTTCAAGTATTTAAATGCAACGTTAATCGTTATCTTCTGTCTTAATTGTGTTCTTTTATAGGTGTTTCTCCTTAATAGTGTTATGTTTTTTTTAATTTTCTCACACTTTGTAACCCCTTGTGTCTTAATGGCTTGATTAGGATGAATGTTAAAAAAACAAAACAAAAAACAAAAATACTAGCCTAGCCATTCATTACTACAATCATTGTTTTTTCTCTTGCTATTGTCGCTTTATGGATTAAGTTCTTTGTGTGTTGTAAATTGTCGTTTCTTGGATTGATCGATTTGTTTCTTACGACTTACCAACACTTTACATGTTATTTAAAGCCAGAAAATATTTTTACATTGTAAGAATTCTTTCTTTATATAATAATTTTTACTGATACAAGTTTTATTAATTAAACCAAAGCTGGACTGGAGGTGAAGCGCGTACGTGAATATAACAAACTCGATTGGAATTGGAACTTGGCTCTTAGATTAATAATTCCGAGCTGTTATCCATTACACCATCCGCACACCCAAGCTTACAGCATCTGGTATTCCAAAGAGGTCACCCATCTATGTACTAACCAGGCTTGATGTTGCTTAATTTCTGGTAGTCCTTGTATTCTTGAAAAACGGTAAAAAAAAAAGAATATATAGTATTGGAAGCTATACAAATGGGCGAAAGTTTATGTAAATATCAAGTTGCCAAGAAGATTGATGAATAAAAGAAAGAAGTGCCAGTGAAGGCTTTGAAGATCTTGGGCATTATGTATTTTGAACTTACCACAGTGTCAGAAACGTTCGTTTTGCTGATTGGCGCCAGATCACTGGCCATAACATTGAAGTGGTAATTGATAGGATCTTTAGCTTTATAAACGTCTGTATTGTAAATTGTCGCTTCATTAATGTTAAATGGAACAGGATCGTTGATGGAATATTTGATATCTCCAAAAGTTCCGCTGTCTGCATCTGTGGCCTAAAAAAAAAATTGAAAGCAAAATGTTATTTACAATCGAAAAAAATCGTAAATAATTCGTAATCAATAATGAATTGTATAGTTAAAAAAATTATATTATATTATTTATTAATAAATATTAAAGCTTAGCAAAAAAAAAAGAAAAAAGCCAAAAAAGAAAAAAAAAAACAAATACCCCCCCCCCAAAAAAAAAAAAATCAACCCCACGAAGAAATAAAAATAAAAATCATAGTTTTAAAATAATCATTTTGAAATCTTTTTACCTGGGTTTGAACCCTAACCCTCTAACATCGCTCAGATATACACAACTAAAATGTTACAGCCGCTACTCACTTAACGATTGCATTCCGTTTTAACGGCATGGACGCTAAACAAGCTGGTGACTAAGCGACACCTTGTAGCGGACCACTATTTCAGGCATAGTACACGTATAATGGGTTTGTGTCAACCAGCATTACGTAACTTTAATGTCACTTTTGCATCGTTTGTAACATTGCTGATCCGGAAAATGACCTCCGATCTGTTTAATGGGGCAAGGAATGGTTTGTTAATTTTAACGCCCACCAAAACAAAACTGCGGCCTTAGAGAACTTTTTCTGCTTTCTTTCAGCAATTAGCTGATGTTGAACTTCCAGAAGAGCAACTCATTTGCACCTTAACGTTTTTCCGCCAACATGAATTGGAAAAGATTATATTGAATCATTTGCTAGGTCTGCTGCTAGGAAAGTTGGTTCACTCTGGCGTGTTAGATTCTAGAGAGAAAAATTCTCTATCTCACATGTTTATAAGTCATTCATTTGTTTGTGCATTGGATATTGCTACTACATCTTGTCTGGTGCTTCTGCTATATATCTAGAAATTCTTGACAAAATCCTTTATTCTACGTTACCTGTGCTGACCTGGCATCTCAGCTAGAGTCATTTTCCCATTGCTGTAACAGTTTCCATGTGCCTTTTCTATAAATATTTTCATGGTAATTGTTCTAATGAACTTTCCTCTCTAATTGTTAATATTCATTGGGGTTTCATTTTTAAGTGTTGTTATTTTATCTCCCCCTTCCCCCGAAAAATTGTACATATGGGAATTAGTTAGGGCTACATGGAGACTTTGAGGTCTTATGATTGCTGTAGTAAGAATGGCAAGAAATAATGTTTTAGTGTAAAGAATACTTTGGTTATGTTTAGGTCAATTATTGTTGCTAGCAAAGTTTAAGACAGATTGAAGACCAGCCTACCCCTATCTCCCTTTGGCCTTGTTCCACATTTTTGTATTAAGCAAAATATTACTTTCCTCTGTAATTCCTCGACTTCAGGAATTTAAGGGAAATGCTACATTGGCAACAAGGTATTTAATTTCACTGTTGAAATAGCTAGATGTAACCTTAAGTCAACTACGATATTCAAAAATACAAATTCAATATCAATCGTCATTTTATGTCTCATTGGATCCTGTTCTTTTATTGTCCTTTTTCCTCAATATCGTTAGCTCAGTTTCACACTAAGTAACTCTGCTTAAGTCCTAACGGCTTTATCGCTTTATTTCGAGTGTAAAAAATTAAAAAAAAAAAAAATTAATTCTGAATGTTTATACCGTACAGTACGGTACTGAACAGTAAACGTAATAAACAAATTAAAAAATCAGTTCTATATTTTCTACATTATTTTCGCTTTGTACATAAAGTACAATGATATTTTATTTATTATTCATTTTTGAAGAAAGAGAAAACACTGATGTAAGATTTCGCACGGCATACAATACCGACTCGTTGGGTTTCTTTATTTCATGAGATTTTATAGCTTGTCATATGTTTAGGGTCATTAAACAGGTAGGTCGGTAAGTGAGGAGTTTCTGTATGCAGTTTCAGAATTCAAAGATCTTGTCAAGATTAGCGAACCCACTCACGGCATCTTTACAAGATGATTGGGTTCGTTATTCTTTACATGAGAATAATCGGTTTTGCTGTTCTAGACAAAGATTTTGGTACAAGTAATTTTAAGATTCAATAGTTGTTTTCATATACTGGTTTTAATTTATTAATTCAGGTATCCAGGAATTCTCAGGATGCAGAGATCTCCGTTCATGGAGGTTGTAAAGCTATTATTTAGAGAGGATAGCTTACCAGAAGAATAAATCACTTATTCGATGGAAATTAAAACGTGATTCATATAAAACATGAATTACACAAAGTCTCTCTGGATGGTTATATGTAGAAGTGTCAAATGAAAGACTGTTCACAGTACAAATGAAATGTAGCAACAAAAAGACATTTTTAGTTGTTAAATCCAAAAAAAAATACTTTCAATAACTAAATTATTTTAACTGTTTTTCTATGGAAACTGAATAATGTTATCTTAATTGTTCATTTATCAATAAAAGAGTTCATTTATTATGGTGATAATTGGGATCGCTACTCTTGACATGGGGTTAATTGGGTTCGCTGTTCTTGCCATGGAAATGTTGAGTTCTCTAATCTTGACAAGATTCGAATTCAGCTTATGTTTTCCGTTTTATTATTCGATAAATGAACTGAAATATTTATACATCATTTCACTTGATATTTCGTTCGTTATACATCATTTCACTTGATATTGTGTTCTATAAAATTATATTTTCTTACGTGATCTAGTGTCAGTTTTCAAATCGACAATATTTTGCTAATTTCGAGACATTTCTGGATTCATTTGATAAAGACTCGACGATTAGATTCTTCGAAAGACAAAGATTTAGAATTTTCTTGTACAAAAAAAAAAAAAAATCACAGAATAGTTATTGAGACTTACAGACACTGAGAGGATTGGAACGTTTACACCGGCCTGTGAAGAGATAATTCCAAGATAAGTGTTCGGGATGAGTTCCGTATTGTCAGGGAATTTGAATTTTGGAGTATTGTCGTTGACATCTATTATTCGGACAGAGACCTTTGTCCGAGAGGCCAAAGTAGTTGCTGTCAATATTTGGAAGAGAAAAAAAGGATTAGAAAAAGATTCATTGTCTGACTGGGATCATACAACCAGTTTAAGATGTTACACACATTTATGTATAGCTACCCAGTCTAGAAGGAAGATTTTAAATTCAAAACCGGTTGGGCAACTATCCCATGAAAAAATCTACTTGCTATGGAAGCCAGGTCTGTTAAGCCTAGCCTGTTCAGAGCTGTGGCCCCATAGAACTCATTTTACGGGACTTGAGCGAATTATGGGTTGATACGTAGGTCCATCAATAATTCCTTAGATGATGTAAAAAGCACATTTTACACAAGATTTTTTTCATTATTTACACTTTATAGTCTACAGTGAAATTTTTATACAAAATTCAGCCAATAACTAAGTCAGGCTTGTGTCTATAAGATTTAGGTATATTAACTTTGAGTATATATCAAGATGTATACATCCAGATTTAGTCACAGTTTTATTTATTACTGCTATCAATCAGATGAATTTATATTTTAATTAAAAAATTAAGTTCAAATGTAATGTGAAAAACGTACATTCATATTTATATCCAAGTGTAATGTGAAAAACGTACATTCATATTTATATCCAAATGTTCGTAATAGCGGGTTTGGAAATTCAGATTTTATCACTGACACCACTAATGTCGACAATTCGACCGGGAAGCCTTACCTGCTCTTTTAGTGTCTTTAGAATAGGTCACGTCTATCTCCAAATCGTAGGTGCGACTGTCCGTTTCGTAGTCGATTTCATTGAGTATTTTCAGTTGACAAGAACTTGTTTGCAGGTTGTACACGATGGAAAATTTACCTGGAATATAAAAAAAAATTGTTAAATCGAAATTGTTGGCGGGGACTGAAAGGGGAAAAAAATGTCGAGTTTTCAATAAATACCATTACTTAAAACATAACATGCAGAAGTACAGTTTTGGATCGTTATTAATTAAATACAAATATTTTCAGTTTATTCCAAGTAAAGAATATAAAATATTAATACATAATCACTTGTAATAATCTATAAACGAAAATAGGGAATTACATGGCCACCATTGTTCAGTCCATTGAACCGACACACTTGACTGGAAGGTAACGCTTTCGGGATTGGAATACACTCATCATCAGTCTCTTGACTGGTTCAATCAGCGTGGAGAAGATCTAAGGACAGAAGAAACAGATAACCTACTCCAGGATGATCTGCTGGCGGTGACTGAGGAGTCCCAGCATTGCCATGTCCGTCCACTCTGATGTTTGACCAGTTCTTGCGTTACCGACCATGCAACAGTGCCTTGCATGATTGTCTTGCAGAGGCTGTTATACCGTGTAACGTGACCAAACCTTGTCATCTTCCAACGCTTAAGTGGCGAGGAGAGATTCCTGTCACTCCACGAGACTTTTGACCTTGCTCCGTACACAGACATTGGTTTTGTGCTCCCAGTAGGAGACGCGGAGGAGTTTTCTCAAGCATTTGTTCTCGAACGCCTAGATCAATTTCCTGCCTCAACCAGGAGTGTCCGCAGAGGACGATGGATACGACCAGCGATTTGTAGAATAATTTTTGTCAGCTAGGCTGATCATGCATAAGAAAAAATAAAAATATTTAAGCCAATTAGAAGACTTCGTATCTAAAATGAAAATTCGCTTCTGCGAGCTGGTCTGGACCAATAAAGAACACAGAGCATTTCGTCTTGGAGGAAGAAAAATATTTCAACGGCTAACCAGGTCTCTTTCGTATTTTTTCCAACTGGATAAACATATGTATACCAGTTTTAAAACCCTTACGGTATCTATTGAACTTATTTTACTTTACAATGATCACCAGAAAATAAATATTTATTCTCTTTACAGTGAACTCTTAAAAATGTTTTTTCAGTGACCACCCAAAAAAAAAAAAAAACTCTTTCTGCAGTAAATTATAAAAAAACGTTTAAAGTGTAAACTACAATTCTGATGAATGTTATTTTCAATAGCAGTCCCCATTTTAAAATAACTAATATATATATATATATATATATATATAAAATTTTGTTATGGTTTTTCATACAGTATTTGCTGTCTCTATTTGAAATCCTGTGTATGACGATAGACTACATCCAGCAGAAAGGTCTCTGATCAGAAAGTTTGAGGTTTTGAGGAGTGTGGAACCAACACTTAATTGCTGTTCCCAGGTCCACGCTAATCCGGAGTGATAGCACTTGTCAGGGTCCCAGCTATGGGCAAATAGTGAGACCCCCCCACCCCAAAAAGAACATAATGAAAATATAAAAATACATTTTAACAGTAAAAATACCAGCAGTATATATATATGACCAGCAATACATTTTATTTGTATTGAAGGCTTACAAATATGTTCATAATATATTATTTAGTTGAAGCCATAAAAATTGGGCTCAAATTATTTCGATTTTGGAATTAAATAACCCACACTGGCTGATATGCTGCTAAACAAATTCAACCAACCAGCCTCTTTTTGAACAAGTCATGCCTTTTACAGGACCTTCCGAACGAACAGACAACACTTTTTCAGTGACAAAAACTAAATTGATTGAGAAGTCGAATTGAATTCTGCAACTATCACGAGTCATAATATTTTTTCTTTAATGCATTATGAAAAATAATTTGATAAATGCCCGGAAATCATTTGAAGAGGGTGTCTTGACTATGTGAACAAGAAATTTTCAGTATCAAGTCCTATTATTAGAATCAACAATCGCTTAATATAATCTTGAACAATGATTCAACGCCATTGGACCATGGAGGAAAATATCGCAATTATTAACACTTTCACTGAAATATTAGTTATTTAATCTCTTCACGAAAGAAAAAGCTTAACTATATTAAATAAACAACTAACAAAATAGTTATAAGTAATTGAAAATGATTTACCGTAGTTGTCCACCAGCTTGCAAACTATTCTTGTAGCCATAACGATGTTGGTCACTTTCATGTTCAAAATTACTTTACCAATTGGTGTGTTCTCTTTTAAATCGACACTAAAAAAGAGAACGGAAATATATTTTTTACTCGTCCCTTACAACTGGGATTGTGCAATTTACATTAGGTTCGATAAATCTCAAAAATGAAAGAAAGACTTTAATATTATACAATGTATAATAAAATGCAAAACAGTTTGTTCAAATTTTAAAGTAAAATTTATACAAAGTTAAATGTGAAAAGGAAAGGCTTTTACGGTATCAAATGATATCAAAACTCGGCTTGAAAACAAATATTTGGGGATAAAAAATACATTAAAAATGTGCTGTTATTGCATTACAGAATTTTAAATGCTCGTAATAGGCAATAATATTCAGACAATTGAACCTGTTTGTCTATTCGGTGTTGTTAAAATAATGTTTGAAGGGATCACTTTTAGTTCTCGTCTGGTGTATGCCTTGATTAAAAAGAAGCCTCATCCTCCTAGAAGAGGGGAATAAAAAAAAAAGCCCACGGAATACACGTGAAGAGAACTGGAGTATGGTTAAATTGTGGTATTGTCTTAAACAGTAGCAAGAAAAGGTTAAATTGTCAAAAAAAACATTGTGTAGGTTAATGAATCTTTTTAAACTTATTAGTGTGTATATATATATATATATATATATATATATATATATATATATATATATAAACACACAAAGAGATTTGAGTGACCGGACAATGTTAATAATTGTGTTCAAAGTTTTAGCTAGAAATAGGGATAGAATCGTGTAGGACTTCGTCTTGATCAGCCAACGTTATGAATTGAAATACCAACAAAGTGCTTACGCATAGAAGGGCTGACCGAATTTCAACTCTCCGCTTTGTACCTCTACACGTGTGACATTAATGACAACATTGGCTTCAGCGGTCTTAGGTTTCCAGCTGTTGTCTGAAGCAACTACCACAAACTGAAACAAAATAAAGAAATTAAGTTTTAATGTTTCGATTGAGTTTTATCATTGGTTGTTTCAGTTGCTTCCTGAAAACAAAGAAAGAAAGAAACACACACATAAACATTTACGAAAATCTTCAATCAGAACAAATCCACTTTAACACACACACACACACACACACACACCTTTTGCTTAAAGGCGTCCATTCGAATTCCGAGTTGAAATTCAGTGATATCTAACTTTGAGCTTATCCGCGAGAAGACAAATGTTAAATGAAAATTAACTAAAGACGTTAGACAGCATCCTGGTGTGTTTTTAGATACAAATCAGTCAGCTCTTAATTGCTGTTCCCAGGTCCACGCTAATCCGGGGTGGTAGCACTTGTCAGGGTCCCAGCTATGGGCAAATAGTAAGCCCCCTCTCAACCCCCCCAAAAAAACAATGAAAGTATAAAAATACATTTTAGCAGTAAAAATACCAGCAGTATATGTTTATATAATAAAAAACCGACAATGCATGACCAGTAATACATTTTATTTGTAGTTGGAGGCTTACAAATATGTTGTTTTAACAGTAGCAAGAAGTTAATTTATCAAAAAATTATTATGTAAGTTAATGAATCTTTTTCAAATTATTAACAAAGTGTATAATATATATATATATATATATATATATTCATGAATTATTCACACAAAAACAAAAGCAAAGGTTAATGATTTAATTGGCGAGAAATCCATCATCGCAAACAATTCAAATCATATACAAAAACCTCCGAATCCGTTATGAATGAATTGATCCTTGTTTCCATAAATTTCTGCCGTATTAGTTCTTATTTTTACTACAAGCTTTCGTCTGTTCCTACAGACATCTTCAGGTATAGAATAGATATTGTTCTTGTTTTTTCTCTTAGTAATAAGAGGACAACGAAAATATATGTATTGTTGTATCCGAAAATGCTATTGAAAATGAGTTATTGTTTTTGGAGCGCGCCAGTAGCAACGCTGAGTTTGATTTTAAATTTTTAAAGGTTGTGCGTTCATATAAATATGGTGATGAACGAATTTTTACTGGTAAATTTTCTGTCAAAGTGGCATGAACTATATTGTTCAATAATTACAGTAATGTCGCACTTATTATCCAAAAGTCGCACTTGGATCAGTTATTTAAATTACGATAAACGTGCAATCAATTTACAAATTCATGAATTATTCACACAAAAACAAAAGCAAAGGTTAATGATTTAATTGGCGAGAAATCCATCATCACAAACAATTCAAATAATATACAAGAACCTCCGAATCCGTTATGAATGAATTGATCCTTGTTTCCATAAATTTCTGCCGTATTAGTTCTAATTTTTACTACAAGCTTTCGTCTTGTTATTTGAATTGTTTGCGATGATGGATTTCTCGCCAATTAAATCATTAACCTTTGCTTTTGTTTTTGTGTGAATAATTCATGAATTTGTAAATTGATTGCACGTTTATCGTAATATATATATATATATATATATATATATATATATATATATATATATATATATATATATATATACACACACACAGATTTGAGTGACCGAACAATGTTAATTGTGTTCAAAGTTTAGCGTCGACCTGGGAACAGCAATTAAGAGCTAACTGATTTGTATCTAAAAAACACATTATGATACTGTCTAGGGTTTTTAGTGAATTTTCATTTAACATAGCTATAGTTGATTCTTGAGATTCTATACACGACTTAAATTGCAGAGATTGACAATTCCATTAGTGAAAAATATTAAGATCACTGTTTCTGTGAATTCCAAACAGGTTCATGTAACGCTTTTTTCTACGAGAGATTGGCTTCATCAGACTTTCTTTCTGTTCCTAGACACATCACAGTTGCTATGGCTGTAGCACACGTTGTTCACCTCCAACCATAATGCGTTATGATTCAGGACGTTACTAGAGAAAAGTTTTAATAAAAACTTATAATTCCTGTTTAAATTAATAAGTAATTAACAATTGTTATGTCATTTAATTAATAAGGGCATAATAAAAGCTGTCGAATTAAGCCCTTCATTATCCCGGATTTCAAGGAAGTATTGATACCAAATTATTCCAATCATTAATAATTATTTATTAATTAAAAATACGCCTGAAATATATATTTGCTTTCGGAGTCAAAATTGAGACAAAACTATTTTAACGTATTTTTATAAAACCTTTATAATAAAGAAAAAAAAATTAATTCCAAGTTCACGTGTGTAGATAGTCATACTACCCTTAAAGAATTTCCACGAAATTTGAATCATGCCAGAGACGTGTATCACGAGAAGTCAATATTTAAGTTGAGGCTAATACTTCTTTGGGCTTTTCTGATTTTGAATGCCCTTGTGTCTGCCATAATCAAATTAAATTACTCATAATTCCAAATATCTATTTTACTTATTCCAGAGGAAAAACAACGTTCACTCATTCCTTTTGTTTTTATACTTACTTTATATACAGCACTATTGGTATTCATTAGAGATTGCTTTAGATAAACCACACCAACATTGGACACCTCGAAAATTGACCTTATATTTTGGTATTGGGCGGGTATGCTGATCTTAATTTCTCCGTTCGGGTTCTGAAGACAAAAGAATCGGAGAACATTTATAAAACATCGTGAAACTAATAACAAAAGACAAACAAAATAATGAAAGAAACAAAATATTTACGAGGAATACGTAACTCATTAAAAAATGGAAATATTTTATATCTTGTTTGTTAAATTTTGTAGTCGTCGTATATCCAAAATGTGTCAACAGAATATTCAGCCAAGTTCCTAGTTAATGGTTAGCGAACTCATTTGGTTAACAATTACCAACGAGTTCGATCCTAACTAGGTTTCCATACCATACTTGTGGACATGTTTCCAACTAAGCTAAAATCAAGCATTTGTCCAAACTAAACACATTCGAATATTTCATCTCAGACAAGCGTTTTGAGAATTTAGAAAACCATACTCGACATTTGCTGGGCATTTTGATGTGCTGTAATGATCAGCAAGCTTATTCTTGTTAAATCAATTACAACTGAGTAGTGAGTTCGATCTTTAGTGGGTACCCCATACTTTTGACCTTTTGCCACATCAAAATTACGCTTAGAACATCACATAAAACACTGATAAAGTCATCTCACTTAATTCTTGTTAATTTCCTCATTTTTTTTCATACGAAGAAAATGCTTGGTCACAGCTTGGTCACGCCAGAGACCAAGCTGTGATAATTTACTAATTCGCTGTTACTAAATTGTCAGTAATCGGAGTATACTGCACCGGGAAATGTTGAAGAGAAAGAGGTAGATGATATTGTCTATGATCAACAGAACCAATGTCCAAACACTGAAACAATGATTATATTTGATCAAATGTTTCAGTCAGTAGTGCTTTCAACCAGAAGCTACACTTAATTATACCTGTGACACTTTAAAGGTCGAAAAGATAGCTCGATGGTTATACCGTGAGAGATGTGACACTTAAGGGTTGATAGATAGCTCGATACCGAGAGTCGAAATCAGATTTTATTAAATTCAGAGGGTTTGTTTTATTCTTTTTCCTTAGGTAAAGACAAGACAGAAACATTTGATTTTTTTAACAAAAAAAACATGATTGAAGTTGACAACTAACTATGAAATGAGTCTGATAAATACTGTGTAGTCAATACGTCCACCGAAGAATAGAGATATGACGACCTCCGGTGATCAAGTCAAGAGTGTGGGCTGGCTGGAAGTGAAATGGCTTTATTATTATTTTGGGGACTCTAGTCGAAAAGAGCATCTGAGTAATTTAAACCCACCGCGGATGGAGAGGGGCGGTGTAAAAGCCGAAATGGAGACACTATTATGCTTAAAATAAACAAAACCCGATAAGGAAAGTCGAACGAAAGGTGATATTTAGTTTTTATTTTTTTGCCAGCAAATGATAAGTTGGAGAATTGATTTCTTTTCATTACTTATCCAAAAAAAAAAAAAAAAAAAAAAAATGTGTAAATCGCTGGAGCGGTGAAATTTTTTTAGTTAAGAGCCGAAATGCCACAAGAGGAGGCTGTCAAGGAAGCGGCTGGTGAGTGTCCAATTAGGAAGCTGAAAGGGGTCAAGGAATTCCGTTGATGAAAATTTTGGATGTTAATTAAAATTAATAATGCAGTCTAGAGATCGGATTGGTCAAAGTGACAACTGAAGTGAAAGGCCTAGTTAGAACAGCAAGGGAGGCGAAGGAATTGCCTACATCCCTTCAGCAATATTGGTATGAGGCACAAATTCAAGGAAGCAAGGAGTTAGGGTGGATCGATATTCTTCTACCATTGCCCCACGGAGGAGGAGCCTCTCCAAAATTGGACATGCGATTAATTTCCCTGAGTTAAACAAAGAAAACTATGTAGAAGTTAGGAGAATCCCCGAAATCCCAAACCACGTCAGACTACATGCCAGTTTTGAACGAAGGTCCATATAAACAGAAGATCGAAGCGACAACCAGAGAGAGAGAGAGAGAGAGAGAGAGAGAGAGAGAGAGAGAGAGAAAGCGCCAAACACAAGGCGAGAGACAACCGCCTCACCGAACTCGCGTGAGTTCCTGCCGCTGAAGAAGACCTCCGATTTTGCGATGTGTTCCAGAAAACTTGTCACGACGAACAAAGTGTCACGAAATATTCGAAGACGAGAAAGGTCGGATAAATTTACATGACAAATATATTCCTACATGAAAAACATATATTCCTACATGAAAAACTGATATTGTACCACAAGTTCTGTACAAGAAACGGTATCCTATGACTTGTGGCTTCACTTTATCTGGTCCAAATTAATTCAACGATTCCTGTCGCCAGTTTGATCCTCGCCAGCTTGTGATCTAAATCAAACACAACGTAGGACAAGGCAAGGCTTGGCTCAATGTGATCCATTCAACGGTCAGCAGTTGAGATCGAACGGATCAGCTGGATGAACGTCTCAACATCATATATCTATTTTAATCGATGTTTTTTGTCGCTAAATCTTCAAGTCAGAAAAAGACAAAAAACGATGCCTTGTTTTTTCATCGAAAATAGACTGGCAAAAAACATTGAACAAAGCGTTTGGAAATATTCAATATGTTAAATTTCTTTCAAAAATGACTTTCTCTTCATTTTTTTTGATAATTTGGGTATTCAGTTATCCGGAATTCTGAATTATCCAAACATTTTCAACTCATGTCCCAAGATATTCGGATAATCGAATAACTATTGCATAAATTATTTTTATTTATTTGCCAATAAAAAAAACATAAGTTGTGGCGTACAAGTCGTGTTTTGAAGCCTGAAACATCTTTTTGGGTCGAGTTTTCAAGACTAAAAATGTTTTGGGGTTACAGCTTTGGGATACTGGTAAACCTACCGTATACGAACGATAGGCCTAACTCAAAATTTTGAGCTAAAAATCTTCAGGTCGATTTATCCACCATAATTTACGGTATTTATTATTTTTAGTGAGAGTTTTACAGAGATAAATCCGAGATAAATCCGAGATAAATCCGAGATAAATCCGAGATAAATCCGAGATAAATCCGAGATAATTACTTAGCAGAGAGGCGTTTATTTTATTTTTTAAAAAGTAGTTTTCAGATTTCCATCCCCGAGCTTATTAGGGCCACTACGTTAATTTCGCACTTTTGGTTCTTTAAATGAGTTTCCGGCTCCCCTTTTATTAAGGCACCTCTGAGTATACTTGGCAGTATCACCACTTCTGAATACAATGCTTTTTAATTCATACATGATGGCAAGGAATATTTTATAAATAAAGTTTATCCGATTAGTTGGCATAATTGACGATGAAGGGAGGGATAGGTTTCGTCAGCACAAACCGATTCCAGAATTTGGCTGCGACCACTGCTAAATTACAAAACACTCTATGTTGATGATTCAACGGTATATGGATGCACCCTGCAAAAACAAGCTAGTGACCCCCATCATCCTCTGATCGAACCCATAACTTTCCCCAATTGCGATGAACGGCTGTTCCCTCAGAATGGAGTACTGTTGCCAGATATGGATAATAGCTGCCCAGTCTTCGCTTTTTCACTCTCGATAGAATCCAAAAAATAGCGTCCTTGAAGTGACGAATTATTTTCCACTCTACAACTGATTTTCTATCGCTATTTCCATGAAAAGTGTTCAGATGAACTACATTCCTTAGTTCCACCATTGTAAAAAGTATAAGTAAACAATAAAAAATATGATCGGGGAGGGGGTGTTAACCGATAAATTTTGATAAAAAGATACAGACAGGTACACACGATATAATCCTAAAGGATGTACAGAATGGATTCTGTGAAAAAATTTTTGAATTAAAATATCTTTGCATAAAAAATTCTTGTAACCTTTTCTTGTAAATTTAACCAATTACGCACTAAAGGTAACCCTTTCGATAGCAAATACACCTGAAGATCACACTGGTTTACTGGGATAACTAAAATATAGAACTGTATATTTCTGAATCAAACGCCCTCTAAAATGGAGTGAAAAGTCGGCTACTTACATTTCCATTGACAATTCTGTCTTTATCGCTGACTGTAAACTGGACAATTTGGGTCATCAAAGGGTAAGTAGTCTCAATATCTGCAGTCAGTAATTTAGGACTGATTTCTGGTGCGAATTGGTTACGGGTAATTGTAATGAAGACGCTAGCAGTAGCAGTTTTCGGTTGAGAAGATTGGTCAATGGCACGAACAGTCAACTAAAAAGAATAGAAAACATTTTGGTTTGGCTTTGTAATCATACGTAAATCATAGTTTAATATCAGTGACAAATGACATTAAGTGTTGCAGCATTGTAGATAGGCAGTTTTTATCCTCTAATAAGCTGATTATTTTCTTTTACTTATTGGTAAAATGAAAACAAACAATAAATATAACGATTATCGACGACAGTGATTTTTTTTGAAGAAATATTTTCTAAAAATATCAGTTACTAATAATTTATATTAACAAATGTTTTAATAATGAACAACAAGATGAACATCAAGAAAGATAGGTTTTATCAAAGAACACACACTTTATATAACCGCAATTTTTATGCTAACAGTTTCTTCTCTCGCATTTATTGCTTGTGGAACTCTCTTCTGGCATCCTTGTTAACTTTGACATTATACGTTCGTACGAATAATTGATGTAAAGGAACACTCTTCCGGTTTCTTGCTTTCCAGTCAACTTTGATCTTCAAAAATTTAAATGCAATGTCAATCATTATCGTCTGTCTTTTTAATACCCGTTCTTTTGTTTTCTCTCCTTAATAGTACTTTTTTTCTTCATATTTTATTACACTCAATAACATCTTTACGACTTAGTGTCTTTATTCCCTTGATTGAGTTAAGCGATAAAAATATTTGCCATAATTTTGAACATATATTTGAGAGAATATAATATTTGCTTACTTTTAGTGTAAAGTGATGAATTTACTTACAGAAACAGTGTTGCCAATCTTATCAGTTGTCAGAAAATTCTTTACATAGATATTTCCTTGGTTTTGACTGATAAAAAAGTATTCACTTGATGGAACTATGGAGTAGACGAGTTTCCCACTTTGACTCTGAAAAAAATTAAAAGATAATGGGATGAGGAAGACAATGGTAAATAAGAAGGTAAAGAATGAGGGGTAAAAAAGAAGAAATTACAAAGAGGATTAATGAGAGAGACAGAGAGAGAGACAGAGAAAGAGAAAGAGAAGAAAGGTAAAAGAGAAAACTTGACTAGAAAAAAACTGAAGAGACGACCAGAGAATGTACGAGATTGAGAGTCAGAGACGAAGTCAAAGATAGAGAAGAAGAATGTGAGAGAGAGAGAGAGAGAGAGAGAGAGAGAGAGGGCAAGAAATAGCATACAAAATAATAAAAAAGGAAGAATATTTGTAATGAAAAAAGGAAAATGAAGTAATTTTGACCTGATTTTTAACGCTCTCAACCCAGACTCACATTTTATTTAAATGTTGAATATGCAACTTTTACAAAACCAGTTACAAGTATTCATTTTCAAAAAGTTAAGAAAAAGAGCTTAGACATTAATATACTTACCAAAGGGTTTCGGATAGCATCTTGATCAGTTGCACGAACTTGTATAACAGATGTTTGTATGGCGGCGTATTCCGATATTGTTGCATTGTATACTTTCTGAACAAACACAGGTGGGTTCAGATTTCGAAGAACATTCACGTATACTGTCACTTCTGACTTTCTCGGGGATGTAGAATTGTCGGCAGCAATAACTTTGAACTGAATATTAAAAACAATATTAGTTTGATTTGGAAACAAAGATAAGGGAATAAATCTGATGTAAGTGAACATTTATAATAATACGATCGTATCGCTGTATTACGAAAACACGAAACTTAATCTCTTATTTAACATATTTTCTTCAACTCCTGATTTTGTCAATTATTCTAGGTTAGTATGTATGCACAGGCCCGGGTCTCTCATTTCAGACATGGACTTTATAGTCTCGTCTGCGATGTCTGAGAAAGAGTTTGCTCTTATCACTGGGGTAAGTAATATATATGTGTGCGTGTTATGCAGCTCTTTTTCACGCTTGCGACCCAGGTGCAGCTGGTCCTATCACGTAAATCTGCACATCTGCTGGGAGATCACTTCAGGTCAACCCGGCACATTAAGTGCAAAGTCTATTATGGTATAATCTGGAGTGAGATGTACATTGCACATTTAAACACAAATGGAATAAGGTTTTTGTAAGTGATAAAATTAAATGGCTCCATTTTTTTGTAAATAGAAAAGCCCCCTAAAAACAACACACACACACACACACACACACACACACACACACACACAAGCCTGATTTAGATGAAGAGAAGCCCTAAGCTATTTCACTGGTGAGGCCCCGCTCAAACCCTACATCAAAATCGGGTTAATTGTACTAAAGCACATGCCATTTTGACGAGCATGCATTATAAAAATACCGTATCAGCAGACATTTGAAGACCTTGTTTTGAAGCTAATTTGACTACTGTAAATGGATATATAGTTTGATCAACAGCGTAGCCATGGCCAGCAGTACATACGCTAAATTTAATTCACGTGTATAATGCGACCCCCTTAAAATTAGCTTCAAAATTAGATCTTCAAAAGTCGCATGATATGCGAGTATGTACGGTATATTCCTGTTCAAAATCTTAGCATTTATTTTAATATTTGCATTCTCAACTCATTAACTACAACATTACAGTACGTATTTATATATTATTAAAGATCTTAGCTTCAGTAGGTACAAGTCAAATTGATCATTTGTATAGAAATATACATGTGTTGAACAATATTTTTTTAGAAAGGAAGTCATTTTTTCTGTATTTATAAAGTAACTGTTGGCGGGAGTTAGTGATGTTAGCTTTAAGATGCTGGCGAAATAAAATGCAAAGTCTGGTCGAATGAGAGAACATAAGTGAACAACTTACCGTATATTGGTCTCTTGTATCGGAAACAATGTCACCGGCCACTACGATGTGACCAGTAATATTATTAATACTGAAATATCGAGCCTCAGTGTTTCGAATCGGGATACTGTAAAAAACTTCGTCCTGAAGTTAAGAAGAAAAAAAAAAATTAATGTCAGATATACAATCCCAAAGGAATAATTTTGTTGAAACGTATCTGATTTTTGATTTTTCTGATTCTTTATTAATTGGCGTTGCAGGCGATCGAACAGCCTCAATTTAATCTACTATTTTTACTTTCAACAAACATCAAGAGAAATAAATTCAACAAATCAAAGCAATATCAAAAATAGATTTTTCTTTTATCACTGACAAAAGTGGTACAAATTGATGTTTTGTATTGAAATTATTGTTGTATTTAAATTTGTGTACAACTATTTTTTTTTGTTACATAGAAGTTTAAATTCAGTTCAACGTCCTTTCCTAGTTTGTTTGAAATAGTAATTAAAGTCTTGTGGAAAGAACGTGTGTTGAATAAATTGTTGGATTAAAATTTTAGCAATTTGAGAGAATATTTCTAAGTGTATGTAAAAATTAAACAGTTTCTTGAGAGCTGAATTTTAAGTGTAAATTAGTTTCCAATTCACAGTTCATTCAAAAGTTGTCTCCCTTGGATCGTAATCCTTTGTTTTAAAGACGATGTTGGTGTGAACTTTAAATATTGTAATTTAGTTCCGTTATCAAGTGTTGATATTGATAAAGTTTCAATGAACTCACTGGCGAGAATGAATAATGGTCGCTGTTCGAGTTAGTGAGTGAGTGTTTTATTTTCTGGCTGGAAATATGTTCAGAAGTAACTTAAAACCTGAAAATTGTGTGACGTGAATTCACTAGGCGAATGCTTGCTGGTCAGTTTCTTACCTAAAAAACGTATGATGATCGCTGTGTGAGTGTGTGAGTTAGTGAGTGTTCTTTCTGCAGGTTGGGATTATGTTCAGAAGTAACTTTAAACCTGAAAATTGTGTGACGTGAATTCACTAGGCGAATGCTTGCTGGTCAGTTTCTTACTAGTAAAACGTATGATGATCGCTGTGTGAGTTAGTGGTGAGTGTTCTTTCTGCAGGTTGGGATTATGTTCAGAAGTAACTTAAAACCTGAAAATTGTGTGACGTGAATTCACTAGGCGAATGCTTGCTGGTCAGTTTCTTACTAGTAAAAACGTATGATGATCGCTGTGTGAGTTAGTGAGTGAGTGTTCTTTCTGCAGGTTGGGATTATGTTCAGAAGTAACTTTAAACCTGAAAATTGTGTGACGTGAATTCACTAGGCGAATGCTTGCTGGTCAGTTTCTTACTAGTAAAACGTATGATGATCGCTGTGTGAGTTAGTGAGTGAGTGTTCTTTCTGCAGGTTGGGATTATGTTCAGAAGTAACTTAAAACCTGAAAATTGTGTGACGTGAATTCACTAGGGCGAATGCTTGCTGGTCAGTGTTTCTTACTAGTAAAACGTATGATGATCGCTGTGTGAGTTAGTGAGTGAGTGTTCTTTCTGCAGGTTGGGATTATGTTCAGAAGTAACTTTAAACCTGAAAATTGTGTGACGTGAATTCACTAGGCGAATGCTTGCTGGTCAGTTTCTTACTAGTAAAAACGTATGATGATCGCTGTGTGAGTTAGTGAGTGCAGGTGGGTTCTTTAAACCTGAAGGTTGGGATTATGAATTTCGAATGCTTGCTGGTCAGTTTCTTACTTTAAACCTGAAAATTGTGTTCTTTCTGCAGGTTGGGATTACGAAGAATTAAAACTGAAAATTGTGTGACGTGAATTCACTAGGCGAATGCTTGCTGGTCAGTTTCTTACTAGTAAAAACGTATGATGATCGCTGTGTGAGTTAGTGAGTGAGTGTTCTTTCTGCAGGTTGGGATTATGTTCAGAAGTAACTTTAAACCTGAAAATTGTGTGACGTGAATTCACTAGGCGAATGCTTGCTGGTCAGTTTCTTACTAGTAAAAACGTATGATGATCGCTGTGTGAGTTAGTGAGTGAGTGTTCTTTCTGCAGGTTGGGATTATGTTCAGAAGTAACTTAAAACCTGAAAATTGTGTGACGTGAATTCACTAGGCGAATGCTTGCTGGTCAGTTTCTTACTAGTAAAAAAACGTGAGTTGATGAGTGTTCTTTCGCAGGTTGGGATTATGTTGAGTTGAAAAGTGACGTGAGTGGTTCGTATGATGATCGCTGTGTGAGTTTTCTGTTCTTTCTGCAGGTTGGGATTATGTTCAGAAGTAACTTTAAACCTGAAAATTGTGTGACGTGAATTCACTAGGCGAATGCTTGCTGGTCAGTTTCTTACTAGTAAAAACGTATGATGATCGCTGTGTGAGTTAGTGAGTGAGTGTTCTTTCTGCAGGTTGGGATTATGTTCAGAAGTAACTTTAAACCTGAAAATTGTGTGACGTGAATTCACTAGGCGAATGCTTGCTGGTCAGTTTCTTACTAGTAAAAACGTATGATGATCGCTGTGTGAGTTAGTGAGTGAGTGTTCTTTCTGCAGGTTGGGATTATGTAAAAACCTGAAAATTGTGTAAATTTAAACCTAAAAAAAATTGTGTGACGTTGGGAATTCTTTAAACCTGAAAAGGCGTGAATTCACTAGGCGAATGCTTGCTGGTCAGTTTCTTACTAGTAAAAACGTATGATGATCGCTGTGTGAGTTAGTGAGTGAGTGTTCTTTCTGCAGGTTGGGATTATGTTCAGAAGTAACTTTAAACCTGAAAATTGTGTGACGTGAATTCACTAGGCGAATGCTTGCTGGTCAGTTTCTTACTAGTAAAAACGTATGATGATCGCTGTGTGAGTTAGTGAGTGAGTGTTCTTTCTGCAGGTTGGGATTATGTTCAGAAGTAACTTTAAACCTGAAAATTGTGTGACGTGAATTCACTAGGCGAATGCTTGCTGGTCAGTTTCTTACTAGTAAAAAAAACGTATGATGATCGCTGTGAATTCACTAGGCGAATGCTTGCTGGTCAGTTAGTGAGTGAGTGTTCTTTCTGCAGGTTGGGATTATGTTCTAGGCGAATGCTTGCTGGTAACTAAAAAACCTGAAAATTGTGTGACGTGAATTCAGGAGGCGATTCACGAGTGTGAATATCATATTTATTTACTTTTTAATCACGTGATAACCTCGAGAACACGTTTTCATTTTTTGACGGTTTTTTTGGTTTGAACAATTTGTGCGTAGACGGAACCTTGGCATTATTGGACCAATCAGAAAATGTCAGTTGCTAAAAACTTGGTTTGGAGCCTATATGTGTTTAGCTGTGTAAGATTTTACAACTTTGCATGTGAAGATAAACAAAATACAATTTTCATAATCAGGACGTTGTTTAATGACGGCATTATGGAAAATTAGGTATTATCCACTGAAATGTAGAAATTAGATTCTACAGCCTATTGAACAGAAACACTACCGAGATTCAAATTTATATATAAAAAAAAAAACAAAACTTGGAGAAATTATGTGAAATAAAATCCTAATAAAAGCTTATTCAGACAAACATTTCGAGCAATGCTTTCATTTTTGGTTGAAAACTAGACATGAATAATTCTTGTATTTCGTTCAATGATCATAAATTCAGTACCTTCTTTATAGAATTGATAAATACCAATAACATGGAACTTATTAATTTGTGTGATAATTTCCTCACTCTAAAGATAAATACAAGTTTTGTTTTTTTTCATTTATTAACTCATTTCTTTAGGAGGTGGAAGTGGATCATATATTTACACTATAAAAAGGTGCGACGAATGCTTGGAAAATCTGGCTATGGAAATATTGTTTTCACCGTTTTCAAAGTATACCGGATGTTAGGGTACTGCTGATGATATGTAGTGCCAAATATATCTATATTACGTTCAGTTCTCGTATCTTTTATTCAGAATTCCCGTATAGTCTTTTGTCTAATGATTTATAGCAATTCAACATCAGTTAAATGTACACTCGTGCTATCGACTTAATTTTTATACAGCTGCTATAATGAACAAATTTATAAAATATGCATTAAGAAATCAGCTTTTAAACGCAACACGCAGCTTAAAAGATGATCGACTTCTATGACCCCTTTTAAAATGATAAATATCTTTCTACTTTTAAGTCCAATCTTTGGAAGAAAAGTGTAAAAAAAAGTTGCATCTCTTTGTTTGCTTGCCAACTGAAATAACCCCTCACACATTTCAACATTTTGCTAGAAATATGCAAACATAACTTTAGAATTTAATTTGTAAAATTATTGAAAATTTTATAGACAAAACCAGCAATTAAAATTCTAATCTATTTATAAATGTAAACATATCAAGTGATGGAAAACTGATTGTATGACTACCTTCGCGTATTCATTTTTATTGGTTCTTTAATTATGAAAAGCTTAAAAATTCACTATATATTTAAATTTTGTAAAAGTCTAAGCATATTAGTGTTGCCTGAAAACTTTGTATGAGGGACATGAAAGCTTTTGACTTCGACTTTTTAATGTTTATTCATTCAGTCGTTTTTAAAACGTTGTCGTGTCCATAAGAAAGTAATTATACTGCCACTTTGTCGTGTACACAAAAATTAATTATAATAAAATAATTATAACAATTATAATTATCATTAATTTACTCTTAATTATTGTGGCTGGCAAAGGATATAAAAAAAAATTGTTTATAAAAAAAAATGAATGTTATTTAATCTTTCTAAGCCAATGAGAATCGATCCCACATTTCTCCGTCAGGCGCACACACAAACATGTGACATTCTCACTATCGGACAGGCCGTCAACACGTGCGTCAACGAAAATGTCGGCTCCTTTTCCTTTTTCCAGCCATAACAGTAATATTTATCTCTCAGCACTCAACAAAAACTCGAGGTAAGAAAACCCCATACACTTCTTTTAAACTAAATTATCTGGACACTCATGACGCACATTTATAAAAATCATACGAGAAGGATTGTATACACTTTACTTATTTTTTTATCTTATTCTGTCGGATTCCGATTCATATTTGATCTACATTTGATCCCAAACTCACAATTTACTCAGTATTATTGTCTCTCGTGTCTCCAACCAAATAATACTCGTTTTGTTGTTTCCATATGTTGGCGTTTCTCATTTTTACGAGTATTTTTACATATATAAAGGTAAGAGAGTTTATAAATATTTACTCATCTTCAACTTCCCTACAACGTCAGCGATCCTAACAAACAGTTATCAATATTGATTCATTTGATTTTTATGGTTCATCAATCTTATGTGAGTTATTTAAAGCTGAAACATATTTCAGATCATGGGAGATCGCTTACTCTACCCAATGTTCTCTCATCTAAATACTTACCGGGCACGACGATGCTTAAATTAAATGATCCAACGAGAACCGGTGTTGCATATTCTCGCTACTACATTAGAGCCACCTCCTACTATTTATTTGGAGCAGAGGTAAAAGCAAATTGTTTACGAACAGAAGTGGGAGATAGGGATTTGTATGTCTGGACTTCACTTAACCAGAAATTTTTGTTGGTTCAACCAGAGAATAAAAAAGACGCAAAGATTATAAAAATACGCCAGTTAGTATTACGTCAATATAAGATGACAAAACAAAAGAAAACAAACGAAAAAAAGTCGAGTTCAACCAAAAACTTGCCTTATCAGCATCGGTCGCAGTCACATTTCCAACAGCCGAATTCAGTCGAGCGGTTTCATCAATCGTAAACGTGTAGGAGTTTTGGGTGAATATGGGAGCGTTTCTATTCCCAATGACGTCCACAGTGACAGTCATCGTTGCTTGATTTTGGGGATAGCCATTATCTTTAGCTTCAATGATCAACTAAAATTTAAAGTAAAAACATAAATTAAGAAATACGGCTAATTTCTGATTTTTCGTATTTGAATTTTCCAGTATGACAATAACGAAATTGACTGTATTATATTCTGTTTTAATATGATAAAAGAAAGAAAATACAGGCACAATATTAGGAAAGTTGAAAAGGAATTACTCTTATAAAAAGGTTTTCAATTAGACAGAATGATGAAACTAGTGTTAAAATGAAATACATTTATTTCTCTTTAAAATTACGAGTTTTCATCATATTCGCATTTTAATGTTACAATTTTTTCTAAACATTCTATTCCTGAAAGTTTGCTGTTTTACCTTTTACCTGTTTACCTATTTACCTTAAACTCAGTCAGTTCAATTTCAGCATCAAATAATTGACCTTTCAACAACTCGGGAACAACCAGACGTCTGATGTGTAAATTTCAGGCTTCTTACTGCGTCGTTTGTTAAATGTACACACTTGTGTTGTGACGATGAAAAAGTTTCATTTGGCAAACTCACAAAATTTTATGACATTTTATCGTATTTTTTTGAGAAAATACGTGTTTAATCACTTTCTCATGGTTTCTTCATACGTAACTCGGACATAGTACTGATGACGCCATTACTCAATGCCGTCAAACAACAAATACTTGTTCGAAAACGTTCGTATTTCATCTATCAGCGATTTTACATGGTTGGAGAAATTAAAACATTATATATTTGACATAATAATAATAATAATAATAGGATCTGCGGAAAATATGATAAAACTGTCGACCATATTATCTCAGGGTGTCCGGGGCTGGCAAAAAAATGAATATACCCAGAGACATAACAAGGTAGCGACATATGTGCACTGTATGATATAAAAGAAACACAAAATCGAAACCACTGAGAAATGGTATGACCACCAATCAGACATAGTTACCCAAAATAACGATGTAACTATCCTGTGGGACATGCCAATTCAAACTGACACGGAAACAAAAGACAACAAACCTAATATTATCCTAAAAGACAAGGAATTCAGGAAGTGTATACTTATTGACATTACCATCAACGAAAAACCCATCCATGAAAATTATCGAGAAATTGTTCAAATACAAAGACCTGGAGATCAAAATTAACAGGATATGGGGAATGAAGACTGAGACTGTACCAATAGTAATCAGAGCACTGGGCCCCGTGAGAAAATGAATAGACAATTTTATTAACTCTCCCAGGTAACATCAACATAAAAGTTGCCCAGGAAATCGCCCTACAAGGAACATCCACTATACTAAGAAAAGTGCTATCAATTAAATGAAAATTCTCCTATATGGCCTAAGGACCATAATTTAGACGCAGCTCTACAAGATACATCATCATCATGCTACAACTAGGACGACTAAGATGAAAATGAAGAAATAATCTCGAATTAGATTAACTTACGATGTATTGTTTTGGTCCATTCTTTATTTTACTAAGCAGACTGATGACAGTGAGCTGTCCGGTGACTGGATTCACATAGAAATATGATTTTTGCATTGCTGGATTAACAGAGATTATGTTGTAGGTGATCCTTCCATTTTCACCCTTAAAAAGAAAGAGAATATTTTAAGGGAATAGAAGAATTTCATTAAATCTAACATTTTCACAAAAATGGTTAATATCTTGGATCGGGACAATGTTCGTGGTGTTTTTTAAATGAATTTCAAAGTTAATCATGAAACAATTATCAATGTGTATTTATTTATATATCTTTTGTCTCCATTTGTAGGAGGAATTTAAGTAAATACATTTATGAGATACTGATGGATTTATGAGGAAAAAAGTGATAGCAGCGGCTAAAATAAAAACTTACCTGATCTTGATCATTAGCCTTGACAGTCAAAATTACTCCACCTACGGAGAAATCATCGGAGATAGTTACTCTTTTGAAACTGTCCGTGAATACAGGAGGATTGTTGCCACTGATTATTTTTATTTTCACTGTGGTAGTTGTAGATTGATTTGGATCGGTCCTGCGATAAGCTTTTACATTCATCTAAAGTAAAGAATAGAAAATTCATTTTATTCATTTAACTAACAAAGAATAAGCAGATTCTTTTTTATTTTTTTTATTTTATTAAAATCAATTCTATGAAGATATCTTAATATTTAACAACTGCCTGTTGCAAAACTACTGATTAATCATGGTTGATGGCAGCAGTAGAATTATTAACATTTGTTTAAAGAAACAAATGTTAATAATTCTACTGCTGCCATCAACCAAAATTTTCATAAATTCTTCCACTGATTTCAGAGGTTTTTACTTTAATTTCAACTGAATGCACATTAACGTTTAATTATTTTACATGTACTAAACATATCAAATGTTGTATCACTTCACAACATAGATCATAGCTTTCCATTTTCCTTTTCTTTAATATCTAGAAACTATACGTTGACATGATTGTTTAGGGGGTGGGGGTAAGAAAGTGGTCTTCCACTTGCTATCCCTCTTATTTTGAATTCAGAGTTGCTTAGACTGATTTTGGACAAAGGCTAGAGTCCAATCTGCTCTGTTAACCAGCCCACAGCTGCTAGGAGAAAAGATGAATTCATGCCTTTCCCAAGGGCATTAGTGCGAAATGAACACAAGATAATCAAGAGAAAAGTGGGGAATATTGGGTACCAACACAGTCCCAATTCCAGAAAGTTTTTTCTAGGTGACAAAGAAATCTCTAAAACAAACACATAAAATATTAAAAGAATGTTGGCTGCGACTCAAACCAATAATAAAAGTATCTTTTTATTTATAAAAATCTAATTTTCATAGCGAAAAATATTTAACTGACCAAAGAAAACAAAGGTTGTGGAAATTCAGTCCTGCGTTCAGATAATTGTTACAAAATGTAAAGGCTAGGACCAGAATGGTCAGCGATTGGTTAAGTATACCTCGTGGGTTTGTATTCTGACAATGATGAATTGCCTTTGCCTGGATTTTGGATATAAATCCAAAATGGTGCGAATTGAGGGCCACAAGAATTTTGAAACGTCGATACATTTTCGAGAGCCTGGCTAAAACCTACAAATCTACAAAGTTAAATCGTAAATGAATCCTCTTTACCACATAATTTTAGAGTTGAAAGTGAGACATTGTGAAAAAGTAATATTAATTAAATGCTATTAAGTTTACTGGGTTGTCTTATTCTGATCCTGTATACGATGAGTTTAACAAGTGGAAAGCAAAGAAAAAGAAACGCAACTTTGTTTTTACACTTACGTCTATTTGTCTTATGTTTATATTGAGGAGTGATTTAGCGACTTTGATGTTTCCTTGTAGATCCATACTGAATAAATCCACGTTGTTGATGACCGTATACTCCAAATCGACCTTTGAAAGAGAAAAAATAATTCATTTTATATTTCACTTGTAAAAAGGATTAATATTACGACGACTCAGTTTTTTAATATAGTTAGTTAATTTGTGTCAACAATGAAAGATTTTAAACCTATCTGTACCGTAATTAATACGCGATGTGAGTTTATATTAAGATTAGGGCGCGTGATTGGTATTTAGTCTTAATCTGCTTGACTTACAAGATATTCCGTTATGATAAAAAGAAGCGATAATCAAACGAACATACCTTCTATAACGGAATATCTGAAGTAGTAGAAAAGATTGCTAAATTGTTTGCTTTTTCTTTTGTATCAGTTTTTTTTTTAATTTTTACTTTTAATTATTTCAAGAGCTGTTTCTTTTTTTTTTACGTGCATCAATAGAGTTCATTTTATAGAAAAATCCTGAATCACATAACAAAACTGCTATTACTTTGGTTGTATTTTTTGCATGAATACACACACAGAAATATAACCAATACAATGGCAATTTTGTTTTATTTTCAATCAATACGAGTGAGGCATTATGAAACACAATGAGACGTGTCTGTGATCTGGACATCCACGAATTGAAATTGTCTCTAAATGATTTTATCTGGGACAGAAGGGTTAGGTTTTTTTATGACTAACCCTTGAGTCCCAGATGTGAGGTCTCCAAAGTGGCCACCTGCTGTCCCACAAGTAGGAAAAAAGGAAGTAATTAAATAAATAAATGAAAATTTTTGTGATTAAGTGACGCTCGACCGGAAGGTAGAGAATTCCGGTCATAGACTTATATAGGCAGAATCTCAGGTGAAGTAGGCCAGGTGAAGTAGTCAGTTGGTGGGTAACAGGCTGTTAGTGTAGATGTAGAGAGGCAGAGTCAAAATGAAGCCAGCTGTTATGTGGTGACCAACCGTTGATCGAAGATATAGATATGGTGGAAAAAGAAGCGGTCTGTCATGAGGTAGAGATGGGTAGATTGATGTTAGGCGAGAGTCGGTAGTAAAAATGATGGGCAGGTGGGGATGGTCAGAAGAAGACACTTCCACATAAAAATGCTTCGGAAATTAAATGATCTTGTTAATCTCTAGATTAAATTTAACTGTATTCGCTAGACGTTTCAACAATTTTGAGCGCTTCTATGTTTCAACAATTTCATAATCAGGCAGCTGCAGAAATAATTTTCTGGGAGTTCACTGACTATACACAATTCGGATTTTTGGAAAACAAGCCATACACAACATTATTACATATGAAATTTATGATGCAAACTTAGATTAAATTGTGCTCTAAAGTAACGACATTTGTTTTTCATTACACATTTATATTTTGTTTGTTTAGGGGCATATCAACACCTCATGGGTCATTTAATGCCGAAATTTAATTTTCTAGGAAGCATTAGTAATTTCCTTTACAAAAATGTATTGCTGATAATTTTTTTTTTTTATAAAAATGTATTGGTGGTATTTTTTACTACAAACATGTTTTTTTTTTAATACTTTCATAGTGTTTAATCCCCTGTCTGGGGGTTTACCATTTTCCCATAGCTGGGACCCTAACAGGTGCTACTACCCCAGGCCAAGGTGTGTTTGGGAACAGCAACAATTAACAGGTGGTTTCCTTTCACAAAATCTCCCGATTCCTTGCTGCCGGTTGTAGTTTATTGTCATGCCCAGGACATACACCTTTTATAGAATATAGAAAAACTGTATGACATTTAATCCAACGATGAGCAGAACACTAACAAAGTGAAATGCTCTCTAAATGATTTTATCTGGGACTGAATGAATATAGTGTTTTATGAACAATAGTCTAGATATGAGATTTAAAAGTGACCACTTGCTGTCCGCATGTCGAGAGAAGTGAAGCAAATAAATAAAAATTTTGGAATAGAATGCTACTCGATCGGAAGGCTTCTGACAGTGGGCTTATATAAGTAGAATCACGGTTGAAAGAAATCAGTTGAGAAATGTCCGAAGCCGAGACTAGTTAGCAACCAGAAAGCTAGGAGGTGACCAGTCTTGGGCAGATGGATGGCTATAGTTCTCGTTGGCTACATGGAATAGCTGTACCGTTAATCTGTCATGAGCGAAGATGTTCCACGTGTCACCTATCTACACTTCAGGCTGTGCCATTTGAAATCCATAAATGAATAAGTATATTCAAAACTGGGTTCCTGTTTTCTTTTATCACTGTGGCGATATTTTCATCTTTTATTTCCTTGTGCACGTCTACTGAGACTTTAACAGTTTATGTCCACGAGATGCAAACGAGAAACATAATGTAGAGTGATTTATTCAGTCGATGAAAATCTGAATGATTGCCTCGGTTGTATGTTTACAACACTAGTAAGTAAACACTTTAGCTATAAAATTTTGAAAACATAGTGGTTATCTAAAATTCCTTGATTATTGCTATTAATACTTTGAAATGACCAAAGACTATCTTTGATTTATTGTCGCCATTCTAATTAGTGTTTCTATTTTAAAGCAACAAATCAAACAATTTTTTTAATCCGGCTTACAGTTTGTTGACTGGGATCTTCAGCGTTGACCGTGATCACCGAATCACCGACGGGCGTGTTTTCGTTAACGCTTGTTTCGTAAACGGGACTCCTGAAGAACGGCTTATCCGTGGATTTCACTTGGAAGATCAGTTGCGCCGTGGAGACTTTCCGATCAACTCCGGAGTCAGTTGCCGTAACAAGAACCTAAAAATTAGAGAAATATTGAGAACAGTATTTTAAGATACATCACAATAGAAAGTTACCTTTAAAGCATTTGTGAACTTACTAAATAGAATTTCTTACAAAAATTGGTCAGAAATTCATGAATTATTAATATCAGACATACACAGAAGATTGTGATCAACATTAAAGGAGGGATATTCGAAGACAAAACGTTCTCTAATGTTGAAAGAGTTGGAATTCTATTTTGCATGAAAATAAAGTAGTCCTCGATTGCCCTTATGTGGAAATAATCTTAGAATTAAAGGATTAGATAAACTAAAAGAAGGCGTGTGATGATTATTCATGAAATGTTTGTTAGGCGGTTTCATGAACGATATCTCAAATTTATATCTAATTTATTTATTTATATATTTAATTTTATTAGGAAGGTTTATTTCTGTGCATAATTTTTAAAAAGTGACTGATTGATGTTAGATGATAATTCTTTTAACAGAAGAAATATTGAGGAAGGACTTTAAGAATAATTATAAGTAGTCATGGTTTCTCGTTACAAAAGAAATTATGGTTAACCATTACAAACGAAAGAGTTAAACATTAATTGATGATGTGTTTGTGTATTTCAAGCAAAAGTCCCTTGTAACCGCTTCTATGGATAAAAATATTTTTTTAGAGATGCACTGGTTGAATAACTAGTTTCAAATGAAATATTGACATGAATTGTATGTCATGAAAAGAGAATTATCCAGCTGTTTCTCATTTTTGCTATAAAACGTGTCAGTAATGAGGGTAATCTTTCTGAAATACCGTGGAGTTAACTTACTGGGAAAGGTGTCTGACTTTGACCCTTCAGTGAAATCCTTGTTCTAATGATTCCTGTTACCGGGTCGATTTCAAAGAGCTTTCGGGCGTTATCGGGTCCTGTCAGGTTGTATCTTATTTCACCGTTCTTTCCCTGTACAAAGAAATACTCTATATATATATATATGTTAGCAACATTTGAATGTGAAATAGATTAAGGATTAGAATGTTTATTAATGAAACCCCGGAATAAGTCTGGCATGAAATATTGTTTCTCGAATTTTAAAAAGTATTGCATTCAACAGAAATAAAATAAACTACAAAAGGTGTTACATTCACTTGAGCAAAAAATATTTCCGATCAAATCTGACAGATAAATTGAGAAATATCTCTACATTCAATAAATTCATTTTTCAACTTGGCTTAATTGATAAACTAAAACTACAGATAATCAAATGCTGTTGATCAGCCTGTTTAGATGCTTTGAATATATATATATATATATATATATATATATATATATATATATATATATATATATATTGAATCTAATATAGAGTATGAATACAGTCATTCGACTGTACTGGCATTATATTTAAAGCATTCGTCATAAATTTAAAGTAACTGTTACATATTAGAAGTCATATATAATAGTCATATATTCAAAATATCAATCATATAGCGTGAAACTAAAACTTTATTTGACAGGCATTTAATTTGGGTTCCAATAATAATTTTATCGGAAGAAAAGATTATCCAAGTGAAAAGCGGGAATTACTTAAAATGAAATGAGAAAATAAATATTGCAGATAGAAATGCTATATTGTGTCGGATATTTTCAAACTCCTTTTCTTTATTATGTATGAATTACAACGATTTCTTGTCAATTATAGTGAAATAGTTTCTCGGTAACTTCTTCATGGTTTTGCCTTAACTGACTGCCCACTTTGTTGGGAAAATAGAGATTATACCGTTCTGAAAGTAAATGCAGCAGACGGGGTCAAAATTTGAACTCGGCCAGCTGATTTCACTGTCTTCGATGCCGTTACGCTATTTTCATATTACAGGTATATAAGGTATACAGGTAAATGAGTTTAACAAAAACTCGATAATCTATTTTAACTGTTATAAAATAAATATGAACAATGATAAATAGCAAACTCTTTCATCTGTCATTGATTATGGAATGAGAGACATACTTACAGGGTCAGGATCTTGTGCGGTGACACGGAAAACAATGGTTAGCGGACCGACGGTATCTGGAATGTTGACAATGTTGCTGGTATTGTTGAAGCTTGGCGGATTGTCGTTGCGTGCCACAGAAATCGTGATGCTGGCTGAAGTAGACTTTGATGGTTCGCCTTGGTCCTCAGCCACAATAACCAGCTAGATAAGAACAAATATGAAGACTTGACTAGCTGTTTTTGATTTCAAGAAAACGTGAGTGTACTAAAAACTTGTAAAAAAAAAAAAAAAAAAAAAATGGAGCAAGCATTGACAATAGTTTTCTATCTCATAATTGGCAGAACATTTATAAAATTGTAAAATCTGAAGCATCTCTTTTACTCTCTCACACCCAACACAAATACTAATTAAACTTTATTTTATGAAAGTAGTGAATAACGTACCTGATATTGTTTTCGTTTTAGTGCATCCATAGATAATGGTTTGTTGATTGTGATGAGTCCAGTATTAGGGTCAATACTGAAGAAGGTTTTTGTGTCAGTCAGCCGATAAAGAATCCGGTTCTCTGGATCCTGAAAAATAAAATAAAGAAGAAAGGCTTTGTTAAAGTTTTGTGTAATCCTTCAATTTAAAGGGATAATTAAAACAAATGAAAATCAACCTAATCAGTGTGTGTTTTTGTGTGGGGAGGCTTATAGTGCATAAAAAACAAAAAAAAAAAAAAACAAACATTAGGGTCAGTTTGTTTAAAATTGATACCGCTTCGTGTTGACGACGTTTCGATTTCATGTACCATTCATAAGTTCATCTCCAGAAAAAAGTTTCAGTCAAATGACCCTTTTCAAAATCAGGTTTATTAATTAGTGATTGGCCATTGTTTAATTTACAAGAATTAGATCTATTACAGTACTTCTATTTTAACCAGTCTGCTCATATTTCTGGTGTGTTTAGTAGAACAAACAAACACATACATACATATGCACACACACACACACACACACACACACACACACAAAATAAGAGAAAGAACAAATTGAGTAAAAGCCACGGTTCGTAGCATTTACTATTTTTTAAGTGCTCAATACAAAGTAGAGCAAAATATTATAATATTTTTATTATAATAGATTACAGTGAAAAATTTTACATCGTTACACAAAAAACTTTCATCATGATTGTTAATTCCAAGCGATTTATTGAAAAGATGTTATTTAAAGAATTACACAAGAATCAAGAATTGCAAACCAAAAGCTTACTTACTGTTTTGTCATTGTCTGTTGCATTAACGTCATATACAGGAGTACCGACCGGATCATAATCATTGATATTGGTGAAGTATGGCGGCAAAGGAATGAAAAAAGGTGAATTTTGGTTCTTCAGCACTGTTATTTCCATAATGGTTACTTTGGTGATTTGTGGACTGGAGATTTTGTAGGCACTCACGAACAGCTGAAGATATAAGCATAAAAAGAGTATGGTAATAAAAAAAGAAAAAAGAGTACGGTAATAAAAAAAAAAAAAAAAAAAGAGTACGGTAATAAAAAAAAAAAAAGAGTACGGTTATTAAGCTGCTACAGTCGTTCGCGCATTTGGTGTTTTTTAAGCGTAGCTTAGGTGTAGCACAAGACCTAACGTATGTGGCACCCGGTGAGGATCGAACTCACTATTCAGTCGTAATTGATCTAGCGAGACAACCTTAAACCATGTACAGAAATTCTCTACAATAAGGAAAAAGTTTTTTTTTCATCTAGAAAGGAAATATCTCCTTAATAATTTAAGTATACCGTGTTCATTTTAAGATATAATATACGAACCTATATCAGAGTAATAGTTGAAATGACGAAATGCGTTTCATCCTTCGAAAGGACTTCAGATTAGGATTTTAATCGAAAATCGTTTTATCAGTCGAGTTTAACACATATGGGGTGGAGAAATACAAAAAACATAAGCTACAATTTCTAGTTCATTATTTATACTATTTACATCATAATCTTTGTTGTTTCTATCACAAAGTTTCGGCTGTCATATATATATATATATATATATATATATATATAATATAACAACAAAAAAAAATACGCAAATGCCTCAGCACTCTCTAAATTTTATTGGGGTACCAAAACAGATAGCTACACACTCACAGTGAATTGGGAATTGGTCGCTAAAATCAATCCATTCTCAGGCAGTAAGGAGAGGGGCAGGTGCAATCTATGTTTACACGAAAAATTATTCATCCTAAAGTATATTACTAATCCAAAATTACTAAATAAACGAAATGAGCTTAGTTGTATGCACAGAAAATTGTTTCTCTGACTTTCCGTCTAAATTTAATTCCATCCACATTTATTTCAGGCCATATACAGATTATCTCCCTTTAACCAGTCAAACGTTTTTTACGAACAGCGTCCAAATTTTAAAATTTAAGCGTACTTCTGTTTCCCTTTTTTTCTATTATTGACTCATGCCTACCCCTCATTTCCCGCACTCAAACCCCAGTTTTGAACTACGAATAGGTGTCCAGCCCATGTATAATTATGATATTTAAATAAACAATCAGCTATATCTCTTGCCCGATGAGTTGGGTAACCATCGAAACTAGAGTCGCACACCAAACGTAGGTATATATATATATATATATATATATATATATGTATATGTATATATATATATATATATGGGATAACGATATATAAATTTTTATATATCAGAAAAAGAAAAGGCGAAAATGTTTAGAAAGTCGCTAGTTCATTAACAGTAGGGTCCAGGTTCTTACAACGTTGCACCATTCTTGGCAGATTTTATCACAATCTGGGATATTTAAAAAGATAGATGATGGAAAAAAAAATAGATGAAATTGACCGGATTGCAAAAAAATTCCTTCAAAAATTTTGAAACTATCAGCGTCTCTCGCTCACGCGCATGTGTAGTCAACAAACCCAGTCCGATGAAGTCCGAACGGAAGAAAAGCATCACAATTTTTTTTCTAATTTGTCATACATCTTTATATATATATATATATATATATATATATATATATATATATAAGACATGTCGAAATTGATGCCATCATCGAGTGGATGAAAATAGAGATAATCAAAAAGAGAAATGATATGAAAAAGTGAAAGAAAGACGCATCACGAAAGGAAAAATGTCCAGGAGGAGGAAAAATTTTAAATGGAAGCAAAAGAAAATATATTTAGTTATTTGAAGCAATTTACGAATAAAAGTGTTGATCGATATGTTTCCAAATATTCAAAAGATAAATAGACAAGCATACTTACATAGAAGACAGGTTTTTTTCCTGGGTGTATAGACAAATCTTTCTTCACGTAAACTTCACCAGTAATTTTATTGATTCCAAAGTATTCCATCCCTTCTACTGTGCCCGAAAATTTGTATTCGATTTGATTCTGAATAGAAAAAAAAAGAGTAATTGGAGGATTTGTTTATTGATTTCGGATACACATAAACACTAAACTGCAACCAGCATCAAGTGATATTCGTCCTGGGTATAATGATAAACTACATCTGGCAGCAAGGCCACTGATCGGGAAGTTTTGAGGAGCGTAGAACCACCTCTTAATGGCTATTTTTGTTCCCAGGTCTGCCCTGATTCGAGGTGTTAGTACCTTTTAGGGTCCCAGCTACGGACAAATAGTTAACCTCCAAACTGGGGTCAAAACACTATGAAAGTATAAAAATACATTTTTGTAGTAGAAGTGCCAGCAACGTATTTTCACAGTAAAGAAATTACCAGCAATGCATATTTGTAAGAAAAAATATTACCATTAATACATTTTTGAAGAGGAAAAATTACTAGCAATACATTTTTGTAAAAGAAATTACTAATGCTCTCAAGAAAATTAAATTTCGGCATTAAATAACCCATAAGGAGTATATGTTGCTAAACAAACAAAAATAAGTTATCTTTCTTCGACGGTCATTACGCGATAAAACGAAAATGGGTTATTGTATTGCTGTGCCTTCATTATCATTCCTAACTTTTGATACAGACTAAACTTGGTATGGCGCAATGCAGGTAAACTAAAGAGAAATGCGATGTTAAAAGATTGTATCTTCTACGTCAGGTGTCATTGTAGTCATAGAAAAGTCAGTATTCATGGTTTCAAAAACGGATTATTGGCACCGATGTGAAATATTTGATTATATCAGTCTAGAGATAGATATTCCCTATCATGTTCCGTGAATGTATACGGAGGGCCTGAACAACGTATGATAAAGCGTTCTCTACCCAGATGTAGACGTTTGAGATTACCACATCAGATTCAAATCCGTGTTCCATTTACTTTCGTGAGATAGCCAATAAATAACAAGGGAGTAACAGAAAACAAATAAAACAAATTTACCATTTATAAAATATCTCGACTGCACTCAATTTGAATGTAATAAAATAAATAATAATCTCACCGTTTTATCGGCGCTGGTTGCTTTTACTTGGAAGATGTTAGTATTCACCGGCGTATTAACTCCAATCTGTTTCTTATAAGGCGTATTTACGAAGACCAATGGGCTACTAACGGAACTCGTTACGTTGATCGTCACTGATGCTGCGTCAGTCTTCTCTGGGGTGCGGTTATCACTCACTTTTACGGGAAACTTTTGAAAAAATAAATATATATATGAATAATATATATATATGTGTGTGTGTGTGTGTGTGTGTGAATAAAGACAAAATGAATAACTTAGCCAGCGCGTTTATCAAGGCAAATGCATGGATTTTATTTTGCAACAAGTATTTATAAAAAAAAAAGTAAAATGTTAGTTTTCCAATTTTTTTTAAATTTAGGAGTGCTCATAAATATACATCTGAAATGTCCAGGTAAATTATGGAAGACGATAAATGACAATTTAATGTGTAAGAAACAAAATGAGTAAATGTTAAAAAAGTGAGTAAAAAAATTTCATACGATGTAATTAATATTTATATTCTTTTAATTTGGGATTAATTAATGTATTATTTTAAATAATATAAGGTTATGAAGTTAAACGTTTTGCTTTAATTTTTTAACATGTTTTATAGCCATGTATATTGACTGGAGGAAAGAAGTAATTCTTTCAGGAACGGAGATATATTTTGATAAGATTCCATAGGGGCATACTCAAGAATTTTCCATCTAAGTAAGATATTTCTTTTTTTAATAATTAAGGCATATTTTAGATTGAAATTGTGACTGAATGTATTTCTATGAATGGCTAATGCATTTGATAAATTTTTGTACATAATATTCTTTTTGCGTTCACAGATGCGTTTTTTTTAATTCTACATGTTCCCCTATTGTATTGCAAGGACAATCTGTGACAGATTATATTATATATATCTGTACCAGAATTATTATTGCCCTGGATATATATATATATATATATATATATATATATATATATATATAACTGAGGAGAAAAATCATCTTTGGAAGATTTACCGGACAAACCGTTTAGTAAAGATTTCGAAATAAAACTTGGTTATCTGCTATAGTTCTGAAAATACAAAAATACAGTTTACTAGGTCATGAACTTACTGTGAAGATTTTTGATGTTGATGGCAGTTGCTTTAAAAGAATGATATTTCCATTGGCTTGCACTTTAAAATAATTATTCACGTCTGGATCGGTCGTCATTATAGAATAGGTCAGCATATCCTGCAAATGTTACAACAATTGGAATCAATGTATATCTTTTGGTTGTTTTACTTACTTTTGAAATATTACGACGAATTTCAGTTCTGGAATATGTTGTAATTATATTCAAAACATTGTGAAAAAGGATAGTTGAAATGTGAAAGTAAAACAATGAAAGACAAAGCGTAAAGATTGAAACATTTTTGAGGCTAGTTACCACTAAAATCATAGTTTATATGGAAAGAAGAAAAGAAAAAAGGAATATAGAAAGAGGGAGAAATCGTGAACAGTAGGGAGAAAGCATGTCGCTGAAATTAGCACTTGGTTTTTGAATTCGGCGCAGTTTATATATTACTGTAGGATCACGTGATCTAAGGAGAAATAACCTCCCATATTTGCCACTTTTTAATTTTATCCATTTGGGTATGTGAAAGATATATTTTTTTATTTACGCACATATGTATATAAGCGTCACAAGTGTATCGCATTTATTTTCATTTTCGATTCATAAATGCAAAGCGAGCATGAATTTCAATTTGATTAAGAACGTCTAGATAAAATATAATCGCAGATGCAAAGCAGCGTTTATAATGTTACAACACAAAAGAGTGTAATAAACAATTCCAATGATTTTGAATGGTCTGGAGGGAGAGAGAATTATGGCTAAAATAATCGTATTCTTCGTTTTAATAGAAACATAGTTTGATAGTTGAGAGTCATATGCTCAAATGGTGAGTATTTCAGAAGTCATTATTTCTTTGATGTTTTAGAAATAAATTAAAAGCGATTAAAATAGTTAGCAATATCACCCCAAGTTTGTTTGTACGAAAAGATTGTAGTCACCCCACTTACATTGTCCAGGTCGGTTGCTTGGAGTACCAAAATGATTTGACCAACAGGAAAATTGTTGCTGATACTTTTTGAGAAGAGTGGCTTGAAGAATCGTGGTGGATTTGTATTGCGACTGACTTTCACAATTAAAGTATTAGTGGTAGCATCTTGGGGAGAATTTGTATTGTAGGCTTTTATTTTTATCTGAAAAAGAATAAAAGACAAAATGTAGTTATACAAACTTATGAAAAAATATCTATTGAATGTTCGAATATACAAGTGTCTGGTTGTGCCACATTCAACAAAATGGTCAGAGTCTAGTTAAGCAAATTTATTTGTTTTATAACTTAGGTTGCCATTGGAAACAGTGCGGTTACTTCTAGCCAGCATCTGAACCACAGCGTACACCAAAATTTTCTCAATTTTCTATTGAGAAAATGTAAGTAAAAGTATCGGGCCAAGAGGGTTCTTATTGATCCTCCAGCAAAGATCAATCAACTTTTTTACAATGTCATTTTTCATTTTCACGCTTATTAACTAGTCTTGTGCATTTATAACTGAACTTTAAATGTTTATAATCATAAACGCCTAGACTAATGAATGTAAATCTACAAAGCGGTTCTTTCACAATAAGAAAGAATTTTGGAACAATTTTTATTCTTCCTATTAAGGTAATGTATTAAATTGTTGTTATCTATTTTTCATTTAAAATAATCTGCATTAATCCAAAAAGGGAATTTTGGATAATGTTTGATTATACACTTTTCGTTAATTTTATCTTGTATTATTCTCTTTCGTATTAATCTTATAAGATTACTTCTCTATAAATAACACAGTGGTTAAGTTTTTTAATCGTTTTACTTCAAGCAAGGCGTGAATGCTACTAGAATACTGGGGTTTACAAGGGGTGAAAGAGAATGAGAAGACTGAGAATGGGGAGGATTGAGGAAAGGACAAAAAAGAACAGGGTTCAAGAAAACGGAAGATAGCGATTGACGTGGCACTTAAACTTTTGAACATTGTAGTTATCAGGGAAGCAAGAAATTGGGAGGGAGTTATACAGGTGGGAGATTCAAGAAAACTGTTAGAGTAGAAGAGGCGGTTGCATCAAGCTAGTCCATGAGACCTAATTGCCAATCCAGTAGCACGCTTAAATTCATGTAATCGGGTCGCCAGGAAAAAAAACCATCAGAATAATTGCCATGAAAATATTTGTAGAGACAGAGGGAAACCAACTCACGATGCTTGTTCAGGATCAATTGCATTACAGACTCTTCTTCGAATTTTGTCAAGAATCTTAAGATGTATAGTAGGAGAAACAAACCAGATAAGGCAAACAATATTCAGTGCACAGACGAATGGTAGATTTATAAATGTGCAAAATGGCTTCTGACAAGAAATTTTCTGGCACGACACAGTGAAGCAACTTAAAATTGTTATTGTGAATTTAAAGTGTCTGTAGTAATGTGCGTGTTGAGGTTGGGAGACACACCTAACTCTCCCAGCAACTACGGATGTATTACACCCGTAGTTGCAGATGGGAAAAAAGACGGGAGGTAATACAAATAACACTGCCTCGGAAACCACAGCAACTTGCGGAATAAAAATGCTCACGAGATCGACTTCACAAGACACCATATCTTGCTGACAGCTGTTTTTTCTGCTTTTATTGGCATGAAGGATCTTACAAAGACCTAGATTTTGATTAGTTGCAGAGAGGCCCGTATCTAGACAAACTGTACTGCTGCTAACGGGAAAACATCTGGATGCACCTAGTGGTGGCCAACAAATCCACATGCGACCCGATGCCTCTTTCGCGTCTATACTGACGCGCGTTCGCCAGTCTCGTATTGTCTGCTTAATTTTGTTACTTGCCATCGGAACATAATTTTTACTGATCAAGTTTTATATTTAATGTTTTTTATTTAGCAGTAGTGATTCATATTCAATGTTTATTTTTTATGACCCAATATACATTACTTAATCCTCAATGTCTCAAACCATATTAGTATTTTTTAACATTTAGAGAAAGCTGTCGAAATTATAACCTTATAAATTTTAACATGAGAAACTTTAATTGATAATTCTCAATTAACAAAGATTTATATTACCGCTTGAATTGTTATAAAACATACCACTGAAAATATTTTTTACAAAAATAAAATTTTGCACAACGAAATAATTTTCAAAGTTTATAAATTGTTTTTTAGAGGTTTTATCAGGTTGTAGATATTGACAGAGATGCTTTGTCGGTTTGAATCTTCAGGTCCCCATAAAATCTTAGTTTTTCATCACCGTTGACCTTTGGCTTTATGATTATATCATCGATCTTCATGCTCAAATCCAAACGATTATTCTTACTAATACTGAACGTTTAAAACACATTTGTCTAAGTAAAGCACATATCCAGCAATTTGAAGACTTAAATTCGCTTACAAAACATATCGTAGGTAATTTTGCTTTGTTAGGCGGGTAAGCTATACAAGTTAATGTTCTCTGGGTCATGGTCTCAGTATAGCAACATTAACTTTTCAAACACCTCATTTATCAGCGGTATATTATTTAGTTCTTAATTTTCTTGTCATATGTTGTTTTGTTTACTTTCTGGTTTTTAGTGGATAAATAAAAATCAAAAACAAAGAAATTTATTTAGAAAATTCGAATTAAAATGCCAATATTAAAAATGGATTTATACATTTCAATTATACAGGTATAAATTTTATCTTATTTTTCACTAAACGTATAAAATTTCTTTTAATTCATAAACATAACTAAAAAAAAACTATTTGACTAATCATAAAAAAATTTACTTGCCACTTGCTTTAATGAAAACCATTTTTGACTTGCCACTTGTATTAAGGGAAAACCATTTTTCGGGGAGGGTTCAAAACCACCGCAGAAATAAAGAACGGTTAAGGATGCTTTAACTGCGCAAAAGATTTGGGGAATGAATAAAATTAATTTCTTGAAATTTGAAACACTTTAATCATATTTTAAGGCATTTGTTCAGTGTATGGTTTTATTTATTTATGTTGATTGTCTTTTCATTTCCTACATTTAATTGCACCTTTCTTATTATTTGAGGTAGAAACAAACATTTCACTATTTTTAAAACGGGAATTCCTTGATAACTTACGTTATACTGTGTGCTTTTCAGAGGGTCATCTTTCAAGTTTTGGCTGGCTCTTATTTCGCCATTGACACGATCCACCGTGAAGTAATTTTTGGCTATATTGTCACCAGTGATTTCGTATACGATATTTCCCTTGAAATAAAAAAATAAAAAAAATTAGCACATTTTCCTTTTCCACTTCAATATCGTACTAATATAATGTAATTAGAGCTTTATTATTCAAAATTACAACATTTTAGTCGATTATCTTTAGTGGTACAACTGAGAAATCTATCGAGATATTTTAAAGAACACATTAATCGTTAGATTTATAACTTGTGTTCTTTTAATCATTCCCCACCCCCAAGCAAAGAAATAAAGCCACTAAAATGTTTTTATTTGTATTTTCGTTGCACCAAGAATTTACTTCTTTTTATTTGTAGACTCGAATATCCAAGTTTTAAGAATGCTGCTATTTCTTGTTTGGTTTTAACCCCAAGAATTTTGTTCTACGAAGCCATTTGTTCAAAAGACCTTTTTTTCATTACCTTTAATCTGGTAAATGTTATTTTTTAATGACTTAAACGTGTTTAGTAATAGTCTTCGATATTAGAAGTACTAAAGTCACTGTTCAGTAAATTTTAAACGTAATAGCTTGAGAAATTGATACCATTTCCCCAATTTCTGTATGAAAATGTTTCATTGAAATTATCAGATGTTTTGTTTACGCACAATTCACGAGACAATTACGATTGACATTGCATAGAAAGATAATCAGGAAGATCTACTTCAGCTGATCGAAAAACATTTAATGAAAACATTTAAACTTCTGAACAGAGAATTTTGCAAGGATAAAAGCAATACTTACAGATGTTGCTTTTGTTGTTTTCACTGTGTATATAAGATCTCCTTTAATTGTCGATTCTGGTTGTGTTATGACAAAGGGCAAGTTTTCGAATTTGGGAATTATCACACGCGTAACATCTACGATCACGAAGCCAGTGCTTTTTTGCGGATTCGGTTTACCATTGTCGTTTGCTTCAACCGTGATCTGAATAAAACAAAACAAAACAAAAAACAAAACAATGTGTAATCGGTAATGTGTGTATTTATTGTAGAGATTTACGTAAGTGAATGTCCATACACTAACGAAGAAAATCATTTATTTTTCGACGTAATCCGTTTTGTCACTGCAACTTAAGCCAACGCTTCTCCATTGATCATAGAGATCGAATACTATAGAGCGAACATTACAGATCAAATTAACTAATAACTGTAAAGGTTATTGATCAACCTTCATCAATATAATCTGACGTGCATCCATAAGTCTATAACAAAAATATTTCCTCTAATATCTGTCTTCGTAGAGTTACTTAATTCAGTGGTATTTCTTTATTGCTAGTGTTATCTATACCAAACTGTACTGTAGCGATTTTTCCAAGTGTTTAAGTATAATCAGGGAATGATTTAATTTACTAATTACGTTTCCCAGACTGCTTAGTCTTTTTATATATAGTCCTTTTATATATAGTTTATATTCAAGGACAAGGTTACGCCAGGAAAGACTACTTTTGCGCAATTACAGCAGTAATTTTTAGATCATGGTCGTTAATGAATTTTTCCAATTTTTCTTGATCTATCGATGTTTCTTGTTTTTTTCTCTCTTAATAATATAAATCTCTGTGTTATTGATATCGATTAGATATCTTAGTCGCCATATTATAAATATCCCCATTTTTTTTCTTCCGAATCATATCCACACAGTAAAGTTATGTTCATTATTTCTTTTAGTCCACATGCATCTGTTGTGATACACTATAGGTTTTTGAGCCTATCTAGTTATTCTTATTCCCTTCTCGCTAACTGTGCAATAGATCGTAGCTGGGATTATAGTATCTATTAGAAGCGTTTCAGTAACTGACGGATAGAAATCATTGATATCAAACTGGATGATCGTACAGTCATTTTTCCCCTTTTATTTTTGTAAACTAGTCAATGGCTTCTTTCGTATTATGTCATTGACTCTTAATGCATTTCTAATTTTTCTGATATTATTTTTTGTACAACTGAGCAATACATATTTATGGTTGTTATGCAAGTTAGGCTTGCATTTCTTCATCGTTAAAAATAGATTTCTGCTTATAAAATCTTGATTATATTACCAATCTTTAAATCAGTAGCTATTTCTCTGGCTTCTTTATCTGTCTTTTCCCAAAACATTCAGGTGCTTTTTTTGTAAAATTGTAAGACTTTGTGTCTTCGTTATTAAGCGTTCAGCAATACGAATCCACGTCAGTTTTGTTATTGTTACCCGTCTTATTGGTTTTAATTTTATTTTGTTATTTTTTTATTTTAAAAATATCTAAGGCTTCTTTCTTCATTTTTGTGGCAGGCCGTTAGATAAATTGGTGAATCATATTACAACTGTGACAATGTAATCTTCTTTGGCAAGCAATTTTATTATTTTATTATTGGTTGGATTAAAAAGTGTAAAGGACCTTGGGGTGAAGATGTAAAGAACACACGGGGGTTAAAATTTCCTGCTAGCCGGCCCAGCTACATGAGAATGTTGGACTTTAAGTCCAAAGAAAACAAACAAGACCGATAATTATATACAAACAAATATATGTAGTAACAACAAGTATAAGTTACAAGCACATGGACAGTTACATAGAGTTTGTATGGTGTCTGTGTGTATTGTGGTGAGTGTTCGTACGTACGTGTATTGTTCTTAGCGTGTTCCCAGAATTTGGGAAACGCTGTATCTCTGAGAGCTCACATATGCGAGGTGGTATAAGGCACGCAGGACGCACGAGCGGGTATCCCTCTATAAATACGAGTTGTCGGGAATCACAACTCAAACGATTAGACGGTACATACGACCATCGATCCCAGAGACACGCTCAGCAAAGTTACCATGGGCACGTTTGTGTGTTCATAGAATGAACAGATTTTGTTATTTGTACCTAACGATTGCTATATAAGATTCAGAGTTGCATCGACAGGTGAGGAACAAATGTATATTTATTTTTGGAATAATATATATATATATATATATATATATATATATACCGTGTGTAACAGCAAAATCATCCAAATCGTGTAACAACATAACTGTCCACCCCATAAAATATCTAATATCTAAAAAACAATAAACTAATTGAGTTTCTTTTTTCCAGGTTTTCAGATAAGACGTTTAACCATTCTGACATCATTTCTCGTAAGAATCACTGAAAAACTCTTAAATTATTTAGCTAGAAAGAGGACAGGTTAAAATCATTTCGTGTCAACCGCACTCTATTTTCCCAACTGAGTAATGGTGAGAGGAAATTGATCATTCAGGCCTTCAGTAATGGTACTAACATTCATACTTTGGCTTTCATCTTCATCTTCAAAATCCATTCAAGAAACACCGAGAAAACGGTTAATAATTTTAAAAAAAAGAGGAAACAGTGGAGAGGAAAACTGGATCAGGAGGCCACAACAGCAAGAGGGATCATCATTCCAACTTAGAGCTTCTTATTGTTCAAAGAGTGCTATATGGTTATTATCACAGCTGATAATGCAAATCTTACATTTGATAAGAAAATATCCAATCTTGTATTTTATATATCATGAAGTAAAGGAATACATAGGATTTTATACCATGTCAGTGTATAGTTAATATCGGTGAACATGATATCATATGAAAATTTGATAAATCAGAATTCAATTCCAATACATTTGTCGTGCCTCTTACATTTTTCTACACAAACTGGGTGTTGACCACACTGCGTAAATAGGTTTTATGTGAATCGGCTCCGCGCATACATCCGCTTTAACTAAAATAAAATGAACAATACATTATGACCATCCAGAGCCACACCCCCTCAAAACCCAAACCCTTCATTTTGTGGAAATAGACGGCTATATATTCTCAAATTCAAACAGACCCGAAACAGACCAATGTTTGATGTCAACACAGGCACGCTGAGAGACATCCCACCGACGACGACAGATTTCACCATTCTCTTTCCCTGTTGCCTTAGCGACAGCAACAGATAGACTAGTTTTGTATATATGTAAATAAATTATACATCTATTTACCCATATTCAATGTCTTTTTTTGTTTGACGCTTGGATTTACGTTTGCCGCAACAGTAACAAGGCTCTGTCTTCCAGGTTACTCATTCCTAACCCCACAACACATTTGTTATAATCTTTATATAATGCGCCAGTATGTCTTGTTTGTATTGCTTGTAACTGTTTACTGTATACAGTTATGTCCTTTGCTTTAGTGATGCCAAGTAGTAGTGTCTAAGATTTATTACTGATACATTTCTATGACCATGGAGAACTATTTGAATTATTCCAAGACAATTACGAAGCCTAAAAATATATTTAAAGATTCAAATGTGAAAATTTTAAAGACTTAACAACAAGTGGCGTCATTTTTGACAACATTAGTGGACTAGTTATATGAATAAAATACGTAATTTCATATATAAGATATGATAATGTAAAATTTGTTGTAATCTTCTCATATAATTGAATTACATGTACTTGACGGACTGAAAAAAAATTGCGTCAGTATCTATAGTGGTGATCATTTGAAACTTACGAAAAATTTGCTCGTCTGTGCCGTGTCCTTCAAAAGACTTTTCTTTAGAGTCAAAAGGCAACTGTTAGGGTCAATTTGGAAAAATTCCATGGCTGAGGCGTCGTTGATGATTTTGCAGGTGACGAATTTCTGGAAAAAGAGAGGAAAAATATATAGATTGGTTATAAGTTATAGTTATTTACAGAAATATTTATCATGAAAATATCAGACAACAAAAAACGGGCGATGCTTTTCGATATTGCTAAATTGGATGATGAAAATTTTCACGCTATAAATAATTTCGCAATATGTTTGCCAAAGTGGGAAATAAGTTTGATAAAAAACATAACTATTTACACTATTTACATTGTTCGGACTATTGTCCTCATTTTATTGTTATATTCACGAAGTTTCGGCCGTTGTACGCACCGGCATTCTTCGGCTGATATACGTTCGAATTTCGAACCGAACCCTTTATTTGTCCACGTTTTAGATTGTTCTAGTTCCACGTGTCATGCCGTTTCTGGATATTTCAGTTATCTCCATTTTGTTACTCAACTCTCTAAGTTTTTGTTCATTTTTGCTGTGGCCAGATATTGAACTCACAGCTCTTTGGTACAAAGTCAATAACCAATGCTTTTATCCACTAAATAGTTACAATAACTCATCTCGGAAATATAGACAGAAAAAAAATAAGCTTTTTATATAAATTTTTATTTCTTTAACACTATCAACCTACTGCATAGCTTAGATTACTTTGTAGGCATCAGCTAATAAACTGATAAACCATTTCTACAGTAATTGATTTAACGCTGAAAAGCAAGTTTACTTGTACCTTTGGCATCAAACTAAGCATCTGTCTTGTATTGTGTAACAAAATTTTAAAAATAGCTTATTTGAAATATGAAATGGTTGACATTTTGAGTCATCAATTAATTGATGATGCGGCTTCGTAATGGCAAAACTAGTAGTTTCTATGCAGTAATCAGCTGGCATTCAAACAATGTTACAGAAAACAGTTTGTTACTATTGGTTGGAATTTATATAATCCTTTTACTGAAAACAATTTTTCAGAAAATTAGACTTCCCCAGTCAACTGCTCTAGTATTGAATGGCGTTTCCCTCCAAATGTTTTTGCTTTCTTTTTTAAGAGCTAAAATGATTCATTCGCTTGGAACCGTTTTTAATAATTAATGTTTTGAAAATGATTATCACAATTACCACGACTCATTTTCTCAGCAAGAGATCTCAGATCTGTTAAAATTATTCTTTTGTGGTGCTGATAGAGATGTAGCAAACATGACATAGAAAAGCGTACTATGTTTTAATTGAATCCTTGTTAGGGGGTGAAATGATTAAAAAATATTATTTCTACGAAACTCTTTTATAGTTAAGGTTTATTTAGTAATGCATAGAACCAGTTTTAATTTCAAATCGAGGATTATTTTGTCGCAGTTGATTCATTGATGCATCACGTGTGACATTAATTTTCTTTTTCTTGCAGTTCATCACCTTATAGGATATATTAATCAAACATTCTCAAATAGTTATTTTGTAATTAAAGCTATCAGAACAAGATAGCGATTATTTTAGTTTAATCTTGATAAAGAAGTAACCTCTGTGTGTGTGTGTGTGTGTGTGTGTGTGTGTGTGACACTTATCTACCCCCCGATAATGACTTAAACCACAGTATTTCTTATTAAGCAGCCTGATAATCGTCATATTCGACTAAAAACAGTTTCACAGAAGAAAACTTACGCTATCAGCGTCTGTGACGTTAAGACGCTTCAAGTACGTTCCAGCAGGAGTTGTTGCTGCAATTGTCAAGGTGACCTGGGATGGATTGAAGACTGGCACATTCGAATTGCGGGTAGTCGTTATATAAACTTTCGTTTCAGCTTTAGCGTTTGGTTGACCACTATAGTAGGCAACGATTTTTAACTGCCAAAAGATTTGAAAAATTGACGTTTCAATATTTTAGCATACTGGCACGAAATAAAAAGGATCAATAATTGAGATTTACCTATCGAAATTTAATTTTGAAATCGGTAACTTATTTTATTTCTCAAAATTTAATATTTTCATTTATTCAATTTTTTATTAGGATTTTAAAAATTACTGATCAAAATTGTAATTTTATATCTAGAAACAGGAATTTGTCAAAATTAAAAGAAATACAACTGCGCTTTTCTACTTATAAATATTGGAAAATAATTTTTTAATAAGTTTCTAACAACTGAAAAGTAGAAACCTTCATATAATGCAAAATGTATGTGACTTTCAGTCAGAATATCCTTTTAAGCAACTTTAAATTAAAAAAAGTTATTTATGAAAATATCTTTGATGAATATGCCTAACAATATATGACTATAATTTTCACTGAGAAGTTATTTTTTCTAGAAGCTTAATGGTTGTAGAATGGCAGCCTTCAGAAAAGGCATTTGAAGATGAAACTTTAAAAAATTAATAAAATTATTTTTTTAAAATCTTACATTATAATCATTTGAAGGTGAAACATAATTTGGCTGAAATGTGAACTTTAAAGACTTGTTTTTATTGATTATGGATCTTAATTTTACGTGTTCGAACTTTGTTTTTCACGTAAGCTTACCGTATATAAAATCTGACGCAGGTTGTCTAAGCGTAGATCTTTTTTGATACGAACAACACCAGTTACGTTATTTACATCGAAGAAAACATCAGAGGGATAATCTCCAACCACTTGGTACAGAATTTGTCCCTAAAAATAAATAGAAAATTAAAGTTCAGTAATAAAATCGCCATTGTGCTGATACGATTAAGTTTGATAATTTTGATTAATATATTTTAATAAACTTTTATTGACAGGTGTTTTAGTCTTAAAATGAGAGAAAATAAATCCTTTGATGTGCCATGTCCCCGTGTGCTGTGTCCACTTTGCCCTTGTTTTCAATTTAGTGCGTACATATTTCACATTCTCGCTGAAAGAAACAGCATAGCATGATGAAAAAAAAAAGCCCACAACCTTAAATAAAAACAATTTTATCGTCAAAATGTTATTATAGAGGAAAGATAAAATTATTTAAAAATTTTCTTGAATCCTTTCTAGCACGTTAGAATTTTTACGTCAGCCATTGACGTAATATTTTCACTTAGTGTTTTTGCGCTTTTTTCCGGTGAAAAAAGCCAATTGATTTGAAAATTCTTGCAAAAATCAAATAATTGTAAGATTTTAATGAAACTTTCAGAACTTATTCACAAATAATGAAGTTATTTTTAAATTTTTTGTTTCATAAAATTTTGGTAAATTTTTTTTAATATATATTATTCCCCTCCTACTTACTACTTAATTTCATGAAATTTCGAGAAATTAAATTCCCTTTCCAAAAATCGTTTATTAGTTAAAAGTAGAACTTCTAGGAGAATGTAAATCAATTTTTTCAAACTACTGATTTTTTCCCGAAAATCTGAAAAAAATCGTCATTGTGCTGATACGATTAAAAAAACAAACAAACTATAACATTATTTAATTAATGAAGCTTTTAAATGCTTTTATTAAAAACACTAATGTTTTAATCATTTTTTTTTTCGATGAATAATGAATTTTTACAAGAATTGTTTTCATTTTTAAAATTTTAATTATAATACTTTTTTATAATAATTCAGTAATCGTTTAAAATTCTGTATTACTTTCTTTTTGGTAATATTGCAATTAAGTGGAAACAATATTTACGAATCAAAGATTGGAAAGCTTAATACAAGTCGTTTTGCCCCAAAATTTTAAAAATAATTTTTAATTTTATTTAGTTTAAACGTTTCCATTTTTATATGTATGGAAGTCTATACATGACATTATTATTAAAAGATCACGTGTTGTAAGAGTTCTAACTTTACGGAGAAATTCGCTTAACTGCAATTCTTTATTCATCTTATGTTTACGTTTCAACAGGTTATGCACATCATTCCTTCAAAGTTTTTAAACTTTAAAATATGCTACTTTTTTAATTTCTATTTCACTAAATATTTTTATTTTATGTATTTATTTTAGTGCGGGTATCGAAAATTTAACCAAATTAGTGGAGGTACTTATATTTACTGAAAGCTTATTCTCATGTTGGGCATTAATGGATTGGAGGTAGAAGTTTATAATTAAATCTTAAATTTTTTGGTATTGTTTTTAAAAAGAAAAAGAAGCCTATATTTAATACTGACGTGCTATTACCCTTAGGAAAGATACGAATCCAACTCACCTCCCCCACCCAATTATGGGTAAATAGTATGACAGACTGGGTTCTATAGGTTTGGGTGACAACCGGGCGAGAAGAAAGAAAGCCCTGAATTCAAAACTGTAGAAAACCCTGACGAAGCATATACTTTACAGGTAAGGAAAAGTTCCTTCGCATTGACTCGTTTCCCACTACGCTCGATTCTTTTTTTTTTAAAAAAAATGATATTGTATTTTACTGTGGGAATTAATAGATGAGTAAAAAATTGCTTCAATAGATCAAGAATTAATAGATCAGAAACTATTATTGTTTTATGTACTTCAGAATATGTACGCGATCATGTTTTTCGACAGCTTCCCCTGTTCATTGAATCAAGGTTTGTCTCTCTCTATCATCTCGCTGTCTGCTATTTTAGGTAGGTTACTGTTTGCCTCTACTCCTCAAGATGTTCTATTTCCGCCAAGATTTTCTGTGAATTCAATTCTCAACTATTGATTCATTACTGATAAATGAAATCTTTTAACAGATGATATTGAAAGTTTAAAGTATAGAATTCCGACCTCATCTTATAATGCGGTACTTGGAACAAACAGTACATTCTCAGGAAATATAAACTATTACGCTTCATCTCTGAAATGGAGGTAATGCTAACTTCAAACACCCCAGTTTCCTACGAAAAGGATATAGGTAAATCAAGTCCTCGGCATAATGATGCAATTATTTTTACATAACAAATACAGTAACTCATCACTTAGCGATTTACCTGTTTATTGAACCCTCGTACTTACGACCAGCTAGAAAATCACAAAATAAAAAATAAATCTAACAAATCAGTATTGTACGGTACACGAAAATCTGCAGTTTTTGCTTCAAAATCAATCAAAATTAATAAAATGAAGTGAAAAATAAATTTACTCGTAATTTTGTAAATAAATTACAAGTAAATTTATTTTTCACTTACTTCATTTAAAAAAGAAATTAAAAATCAACTTTGTACATCATTTTGGTTTGCATATTGTAAATATACCTGTTTTACACTCCTTCTCCTCCGTGGGTTGATCCCATATTTCTTGTTTAGGATTAAGTTTCCGGTTCCTTCAAAATTCTTCTCTTTCATTCCCATTAAGCCCATTGTGTTTTAGTGGCATTATTGCCCTGCTTAGGGTGAAATGATTTAGGAAAATGGAAACCAAAATAATGTACAGAGCTGATTTTCGATTTTTTCTTTTTACATTTACACGCATATATTGCCTGAAATAGCGATCAGGTCGTTAGAACAGAATTTATTCAAGTGAAGTATTTAATTTCCAACATTTTTTTGTTAATTGATTTCAGTGACAAATATTAATATTGCTCGGAAAACCGTGAACTTTAATATGTGAGATTGAGATGAGAAAAATATTTATCCAATAATGAGCGATGTTTCTAAAAAAAAAAAAAAAAAAAAGCAAATAATTCATTATGTAACAAAAAGCTATGGGAACAGCAATTACAAATTTTCATTTGATTTAAAAAGTTTAAATGGAGAAAAACAGTTTTGACTAGTTCATAAAAAAACTAATAAAACTTCTAAACAAGAAATGAAACCATAATATGAAGATGTTGAAATTAAAAAAAAAAAAAATAATATCGTTCCAGTGATGACAACTTCCAAATGTGTTATTCATTTATTTTCAAGAGTACAGCTTTGGCATTTTCTTTCACTTCATACAACCAAATAGCTTCTTGAAAATGTTCTCAATCGAATTGATAAGCTTAGAAAACGATCATGTTTGAATTCCTTGGCAAGTCTTAAGCTATTAGTCCTAAGCTTTAATATTTATATTAAAATGTAGAGAAAAGTGTGTAAAATTGTACTTTCTTCCCTGGTTTGTTAAAATTTACTGCAATCTGTTTTCCTTAATCAATTCCTCTGCAACACATCTCTCCTACTCGACAGTCGCCTCCTTATGCCATTTTTTGTCTCCTCACTGACATCCAAAATTTACATATGTGAAAAGATACTCTCGCGAGAGTATCCATCTTCGGAATCTATCTGTTTTAAATGTGTAACCTGCGAATCCGCCATTTTTTTTTTTTTAGAGAGGTTTACATGTGAGACACGTTCGTAACTGTGTTAGCCCTGGAAGTAAGAAATTTTCTTCTAGCGTTTCAAAAAATGCATGCAACCCTGGGCCTCTTTGACCTCTTCCGTAGTTTACTGCATAAGGCTATGTTCAAGCAAATATAACAGTAAAATAAGCTACATTAACTGGCCCGACAAGTATGAAATAATATCGATAGAATAGCAATGGTAAATTAATAGTTTCCTTACTGACATTTACTGACCAAACTATTAGTGTCACTGTAGGTTGAAATTTATAAACTATTTATCAAAGTTTTTTTTGTTTTTTTTTTTAAGGAAAATAGACGTCTCAATTCCTCTAACCGATATTGTTTTGTTTTAGGACTTATGGGAGTTTCCTTCTTAACTTTTTTTTAAGGCAGTATGTAAAGTCAACATGTTGATTATATCAATATTTTCCCTTCTAGTGACATGCGTTATCCATTTTAGTTGTTGCTTCTGTTGAAAGTCTTCAAATGATGTGTTTTTATTATTCGGTAAAATTCTTTGTGATTATGTAGCTCCAGTCTACAAGATCTAATGAAGAATTAAAACAAAGAGGATTCACTGACTTCAAATCATTTTTAATCATTGATAATAGACTTTAATGTATAATAATAATAATAATATTTTTCCAGGCAGCGTTATGAGTAGTTTTGCCCAACACTGCAAGAGTCTACAAAATCAAAACATTAACCAAAAAATGACACCCCCGATCACAAAAAAGTTCTTAGAAAGCCTCATCAGATCTCGACTCCAATATGAATATCATGCATAGCGTTCATTTCGTTCAGATATATCTAAATTGACAACTATATACTACCGTTTTTTCAGATCTAATAATGAATTCAAGCGAATGAACCGTGTGATTGGGAAGAGGGCTGTCCCTTGTCGGATATTGGGGACTAGTGCTACAGAATCCCAAAGAACTTTACCAAATAAACCACATCATTTGAGGACTTTCAACAGCAGCAACAAGTAAAATGGATATCATATTGGCTCGAAGAGAAAATGACGATCAAAATGTTAACTTTCCATACAACCTGAAATAAATGAAGGAAAATCCCATTAGTACTAGAAAAAGTGATGAAACCTATTTTCTGAAAATGTTGTAAAAAAAATTAAAAAAAAATTTCAACTGATATTATTAATTGTTCGGTAAATGAATGCTAATATTACCATTACTATTACATGCATGTTCTTTAATCACCCTCTTGCCAGTTCTCCTTTGAGAAACACATAGCTTGCAATAACATTTCCCATAATTCTTTCAAAGGAGAAAAAAATAAGTAGTTCCTTACAAAAGTTGAGGTTCCTGTGGCTAAAATTCTGGTGACTGAACTTCCTACTAGATTGCTTTCATCCACTGTTGTTCGATACTCGGGTAAGTTAAAACGTGGTGGGTTTATATTGGATGATGCAGAGACTTTCACTGTCGTCGTGGCGTTTTGACTGACCGGTTTACCGTTGTCTGTCACTCCCATTACACACTAAACAAAAGCAAAGAAAAATGATAAATATTGAATATGTTGAAAACCACACGCAAATAAAACTATTGTCATCTAAAACAGGATCTGTTAGTGACGAACAACAATTTCTAAGATACAGGCTGTAATCAAGCTAAAACAGAATATAGAGCATTTAAATAAGCATGGAAATGAATGGCACAAACATTGTTTTGTAGTATGTACTGGACTCACTCCAGATCATATCAGAAAAGACTTTGGTCACCTTGACGTAATGTAATCGTAAACAAGTTTGTCTCGCTAAAACCATCACAAGTGAGTTCGATGTTGATTGTGAACCTCATACTTTCGGCCTTGTGTCACACCTAAGCTAGAAAAATCATATAAGAACAGACTGTATACTCGTGTCTTTCAGATAAGTCAGGTGAGGCAATGATCTGATGGGTGGAGCATATTAGTGGCTGACCTCGACAGATCCATGTGAACAACCCAGCTGCGCCTCGAGCGTGTGCGCGTGGGGAAAATGTACGACATGTCGATTTTTCAACATCCAACCTAGAAGGAAGGAGAGAGTGTCTTGCACTCTCCCAAGAAGAATAACCAGCCTTCGCAGAAAGACGATAAACACACACACACAAACTTCAGAGTTATATAAACAATTATACGTATTTGAGTTTTAGGCTCGAGCTTTCATTAGTGTACACATTTTAACTAATTTTTTATTTTCTTTTTCTTTCTTTCTCTTTACTATTTCTTTCTTTCTTTCTCTTTACTATTTCTTTCTCTCTTTCTCTTTACTATTTCTTTCTTTCTTTCTCTTTACTATTTCTTTCTTTCTTTCTCTTTACTATTTCTTTCTCTCTTTCTCTTTACTATTTCTTTCTTTCTTTCTCTTTACTATTTCTTTCTTTCTTTCTCTTTTTATTTCTTTTTCTTTCTCTTTTTATTTCTTTCTCTCTTTCTCTTTACTATTTCTTTCTTTCTTTCTCTTTACTATTTCTTTCTCTCTTTCTCTTTACTATTTCTTTCTCTCTTTCTCTTTACTATTTCTTTCTTTCTTTCTCTTTACTATTTCTTTCTCTCTTTCTCTTTACTATTTCTTTCTTTCTTTCTCTTTACTATTTCTTTCTCTCTTTCTCTTTACTATTTCTTTCTCTCTTTTTCTACTCTTTCTTTCTCTTTCTTTTTTCTTTCTCTTTCTTTCTCTCTTTTACTTTTGCTTTCTTTCTCTCTCTCTTTTACTTTATTTATTTCTCTTTTTCTTTGTCTTTTTTCATTCTTTGTTTGTTTCTTTCTTTCTCTCACACACACATCTCTGATGTTATCTATTCCAGTTGTTTATAGTAATTAAGTGATTACTTTACGAAACTTCAATGTATTAAAGAGTGAGCAAAGGTTTGCAGTTAAAAATAAGTTCTCTATTTTGTATTTAGTGTATTAAAAACACTGGGAACTTATCTGATATATTTTTAAATATATCTTTTCCAACATCGCCTATTCGGATACGTATGTAACATATTTTATTTTCTATTTCTTAAATCGACATCACCCCATGCAAGGCAGTAAAGCCACTAAGACACAAGGGGTTACAGGGTGTAGAAGAATTAGGATCAGAAACATTAATGATGAGCAGGAAGAGAAAAAGAGTAATCGGGGGACAGTAGATAGCGATTGACATTGCATTTAGATTTTTGCAGATTAAAGTTGACTGGAAAGCATGGACCCGGAAAGGAGTCCCACAAGCGAGAAGTGCGGGAAAAGAAACTTAGCATATAATTTACAGCTACATCTAGCCAGCTCAACTATAAATTGATGAGATCTCGAAGCCAGTCTAGTACTGCGCTTAAATTAAAAAAGTCTAGTTACTATAACGAAGAGCTCACCCGAAAGATTACCATGGAAGTATTTACAGAAAAGACACAGAGGGGTAACCTTATGACGGTGGGAAAGTCATTGAAGCCAAGCCGACAGATCAAAACTGATAATATTGCTGATTCTTCATTGGATCTTATCAAGGAGCTCAAGGTAAATAGCAGAGGTACCATATGTGGCAGCAATATTCTAAGCATGGACATATATAGATATGTAAGATAGATTCCAGAGAGAAATATTGTGTCGCACGGTACAGTGAACCGACTTTCTTAGCAGCTGACCTAGCATTGAATTCAATATAGTTTTCCTCATTTCATGTCAGCCGAGGTCGTTATCCAGAGAAGGCGCAGCGAATCACTTTCCCGGAGGTTAGCCGCAGCCATATTGATGAAAGACGGGGTGAGGTCTCTCTGATGATTATACAAATCTTTCCTTCGTGAAAGGCCCTCGATTGTTACCATTGTGACAAGACAGTTAAAATGCAACTGAAACATCGTTAGTTATTGATTTTTAAGTTTTCAGTTTTAAAAGTTTGTTCAGAAAAAGAATGAGATGTTAATCGAGCAATTAAGCTTTTTTATTTAGCCAAGTCATCTGATCACTACACAGAACTGCTGGTGTTAACGGCAACCTACTTGAATGCTCAAAAGCCGAATCCCCTCGTTCAATTTCCCTTAAACCGTATAAACGAAAGTGAAACAACCTCTTTCATATACGCTCATCAGAAATAATTATGCGTATACTTAAATTCACATGACCTGATCACGCTTGGTTCTCATTGGATATTGATTCAGCATTGATACTCCACATTGAAGTGTACCTAGTCGATCTATATATTACATTACAGTCACATAGTGTTGAAAATCACCGGCTGCTGCCAGGTCACTGAAGTTAAGCAGCAGTGAACATGCTTATTACATAAATTAGTAACCACTGAGAAAAAGGAAGTACTGTAAAGCTTGTCTTCCTGGCTAAGTAAATAAAGTCTACTTACGGTGTAATCAGTTCCAGGTGCTGGCAATTTTTTTATTAAAAGAATGTCTCCATTATTTGGGTTTACCATAAAATGTTCTTTGCACATTTGGGGGCCAACAATATAATAACTGAGTGTGTCCTGTTGGAAGATAAAAGGAAATCATGTTTGTTGATATATGATAAAGATACGTGCATTTGAAATACTCTCATAATTATGAAATTTCGAAATTCAGAACTCCCTAAAGTGAACGACAAAAGATTATTGCTTCATTTAGAGATGGCTTCATAATTCGACGATTAAATAATTTTAAGTCTACATATGTATAAATACACAGTAAATAAACAATGTAAATATAAATTTTGAATCGTAGTTTCAAGACCTTTTTGGGGTTGTCACCCCCACGCGTACCAAAACAACCCTAACGCCCCCCTCCCAATGTATAGTCAACTTTTGATCGCATTTTTTTAGTGCTAGTATTGCATGTCAAATGAGTATCTTAGTATTTCTCATGAGAACTATCATGTGAAAAGCAAGATATACTTCGTGTTCAAAATGTGGGCGTGGTGTATTTTATGGTTCAGATGTGACACCGCCACCCTTTGACTGCCCACATTATTCTCACCGCCTCACATGGATCTTTTCACAATCCACGGTAGTGGGGGTACTGACCACTTTAGGAATCACGGATTTAGATTTTCCTACATGTGAAGGTCTATTCAGGTATTTAATAATTTTAATATTATGCCAAACAAGCTTTTCATCGATAGATTTATAGTAGGTTAAGGAGCGAAGTAGACGTATGAACTATTATTGATCTATTTAGATAATCGAAAACATACATAGGTTCGGTTATTTATTTAGTTTATTGTTACAAACAACCCAAAATCAATAAAATATTAATTTAGGAACAGACATGCTAATATATTTCATGATAATACGGATTTAGACGCGATGATGCGTTATTTGAAAATGGCAACACGCACAAACTCTTTGATAATGCCTGATGACAACCTAAGATACTCATAAAATATTTACCAGAAAATAAGAAATTAGTCAGAATTATAGAAAAATATAAAATCTTAAAGAACCCTCGTTTTTGAAATGGGAAAACGATAATTCTCACGAAATGCGTATGCGGCTTCGACTCACAAATATAGATTGTTTGTGTGTGTGTGTGTGTGTGTAAGTAATAGCGGTTATAAAAATTAGGAAACTATTAATCTTCAGATTCATTTACTCTCGAAGTTCCCCACTTATTTATTATTCTGCGTGTTGTCGTGTATAGACTTTGTATTTCAATGCCAAAATTTTCGTACGTCAAGATTAAGTTTATTTTCGAATTTTCCATAAGAAATTTTGGGAAGTTTGAAAAAATCTGTTAAAAATCACATTGTAATCTATTGTCTCCCACAGAACTTTTGGAATTTAAACAATTTTAACGTTCTGTTACTGCAGATTATCCAAGCCGTTGAGCGCATTAATTTTATATTAAATGAAAAACGATTTGAATGAGAGAAAAAAACAAAACAAAACTTAAATGCTTGAAAATTTCGCGGTTGTATTTAACTTTTTTTTTTCGAGTGGAAAAACGAAAATTGTGAATTACTTTAGAGAAGAGGTAGTTCAAATGCTGTCTAAACATACAAAAGGCTTCGGCTACATAACAGCTATATATACTTTCTTCAAGCGTCGTATAAAATTCTAAAACGAATGAAGCAAGAAAATAGTTTCCATGAAGACTGTTCTGAAAATGGGGATTTGTAGTGAAGATAACGATAGACTATAAATTGAACAGATTAAGTGATCGAGGAACCAACCTCTTGGGATTTGGCTCCAAAAAGCAGCAGTTGGTGAGAAGAAGCTGTTCAAGTGGAACTTATATCTCACCAATAGAATGTGAAGGGAATGAAGGTCGTTCGCTACAATGTACATGGCATGGTGGATCTTAGCCGTGAACTGATGGAACTAAGGAATGTAAGTTCGTCTGAACATTTGCCATGGAAATAGCGATAGGGCAGCGAAAGGCTTGTGACGTTTCGTCTGTGGCAAAGGGGTTGTAGGGTGGAAAATAATTAGTTATCCAAAAGGCTCCCAAGACTGAAAAGTGAAAGCTGGGCACCTCTTGCTCATATATGTCAGCAGTATTTCATTTTTCGGTCTGATCAGGCTCTTGTAAAGTTAGAGGATAGCAGGAGTCAGGTACTCACTGGAGCAGTACAGAGAACCGGCTATTTTTCCAACGTCGATGGACCGAATGTTCGAGTTCCGCTTGAGATCTGGGTTAATCCAGTAGGTGTTCATTGTGATCGGTGAAAATTCAGGGTCCGCTCAGTGACCAAGTGTTTAGTTTTCGAGGCATTGAATGTGAGCACCCCCAACTCCAACTGAGCTGTTAGAGCTAGATCAGAGGAAGGATCAGTTGACAGCTCTGGCCATCTAGAGTTTTTGGAAGTTCACCCAAATGATTAAACGTCAGAATTTATTTTGGAAAGGGATTCTTCGTCAGACTAAGAATTTTTTAGCACTCTTTAAATCTTGGCCTGTTTATTCGAAGAAATATCGTAAGGAGTTCAAATCAAATTCCAAATTTACTTTATAGATTTTTTATAAGCATGGTGATAATGTTTAATTTATTCTAAATAGTAAATGATATTTTACAAGTGTAGATTTCGATGTTCCATAAGAAAACAAGAAAATTGAAAGTGAAAAACTGAAAAAAATATTTAGAGAAGCAAAAGGAAAACCTTACACTTTCTCAAGAACTAATGCATATTTTACAAATAAAAGGATGCTGTGAAGAGACATGATCATCTGATTCATGAAAGAAGATGAACTTAAGGAAGAGGAGAAACTTACCTTGTCAGAATCGGTCGCTTGAATTTTACCTACACTCGTACCGGGACCAGTCGATTCATCAAAGTTGATTGTGTATAGTGGTAACAAGAATGATGGTTTGTTTACATTGCGATTTACATTGATGGTGATCAAAGCTGTATCCTTGTATGTTGGATAACTTGGATTATATGCTTCGACTCGCAGCTGAACGAAAATAAAGAAAATAAAATATAATGCATGTATCGCGTTGTATCATGAAGAAAGAACATCATTATCTGGTCAATTTTTTTTATCTTCTACGGTTAATTAACATTTATTCTTCATTGAACAATTACGTGATAATCTAACACATAATAGAATCGGAAAAGTTTTGCAACCGAAATATTTGTTGATGGATTTTTAGGCGGTGTAATGTTTAGCGGCTCAGAACTAGAAATAAGTGAACCGTGGTCCAGTTCGTAACACTTTCGCGCCATTACTCTTGAAAATCGTATAGATCCACATGTAATCCAGCTATAGGTTAAATAGCAGGCCAGACTCTTTAGTCATGGTTGGTAACTAGAAGAACAATTATGAATTCAAAACCGTATGTATCCCTGGAAAAGCTAACGAAAGGATCGTGGAATTCACAATGATCCCGACTTTAGACGATCTGATGGATGAATGGCAGTATTTATTTGGCATCTCGGCTTCAGTCACTTTTCCAACGCCATCACGTAGTTTCCCTTTGCCTTTTCTATGAATACTTCTATGGTAATTGTTCTGATAGACTTTAAGCGTAGTAGTAGATTTACAGTTGAAATGGCTAGATGTAACCGTAAGTTTTATGCTAACCGTTTCTTCTATTGCACTTCTCCCTTTTGGAACTCACTTCAAATTTCTTGCTTCCTTGTCGACTTTGACCTTCAAAAGTTTAAATGCAATGTCAATCGTTATCTTCTTTCATAATTCTTGTTCTTTTATTGTCTTCTGTCGTTAATAGTATATTTTCTCATTCTCTAATACTCAGTAACTCTTGCGTTTTGGTGACTTTATTGTCTTGCTTTTGGTGAAATGATTTAAAAAATAAATCAGGTTTTATTTCAACTATGCTGTTTTTATTAAAACTTGGGGAAATATACTTGATTTTCGGTAACGTTTAAGGAGTCATGTAGAATACCATTATTATTCAGGAGATTTAATCTTCTCTTCGTCTTCCGTATTCACTTTCGCAAAAATATCCTTGAGAAAGTTACGAATCCAAATTCTCCTGGCTATAGGTTAAATAGAAGAGCTGACTGGGTTCTTTTGCCTTGAGATTGCAGCCAGTTTAGGAGAAGGGAAACTATTCAAAATCAGCTTGAAAATTAATGGGATAACACTGCTACTATATCACATGTGGTGTCTCTATACTCGTAATGGCTTATGCAACTCGTGACCTGACATGGTACCAAAAAGCAAAGAAAAATCACGGACCTGACCTATTAAAGCTTCTAATTAATATTACATGGAAGATTTAATGCCTCATTTTCAACCCGGATGTATATTTTAATTTTAATAAACATCTCTTTATAATGCCAGCACACGTAGTTAAATTCGAAATACCTTTGGTTTTTGTCTTGCATAAATTGATCATTGTGATCTCTTTCAAAGATGATAACCTATAACAAACCTTTCTAAACTTCACTGTACTTGATTTTAAAATGCATGCTGAAAACCTATTTTTAGAAAATGTAAACAAAATATTTTGATCAATGCAAATCAGATAAAATAAAATTGATTTAATAATGCCATTCTCTCAACGTCATATAGAATAATTATACAAACCTTGTATTGCGTTAGCTGATCAGTTCTTAGGTTGCCACGAGAGTAAACATTTCCGGAATTGTCAACCGTGAAAAAGGTAGGAGCAGATAAATCGCCAATAACTTTATAAACGATATTGTTCTGAAAAGAGAGAAAAAAAAACATTAGTGGGAAAACGTATTTGATGACATAATGAATTCACACTCTAAAAACGAACTTTGAATTGATTTTTGTCCACGCTTACCAAAAGTGCCAGCTTTCACTTACTTCGCTAATGAGAATAGACAATCTAGTTCTACGAGGAAAGTTTCTATTCTTTAATAAATGATCACCATGACTCCTATAACTTCTTTTTTATGTGTCATGTCTCTTCAGAAGTTGAAAGATCATGTTTCTCCACAACTTCCTATCCCTTGTAGCATTATGTTTATCCCTTTACAATTCCCTCTTCTGTCAACCTTGTTCGTCAGGTTACTCGAGGTTTTCATATGACTCTTACGTTCATGTGAGTGTAAAATTCTCCAAACACTCTTTCCTCATTATGTGTTCCAGAAATTTCAAATGTCTGTTTCTGATACTAAGTGTCATTTTTGTTTCAATTTTCTTGAAAACTTTCTCGTTGCTCACATGCTCCGTTCATGATATTTTCAGTATCAGTCTCTGTAGATGTTTTGCTTTAAGCCTTTGCTTTATCTGTGAAGAAATTGTCCAACATTCACTGGCATATAGAAGGATTGAATTGCTACAATTTTGAATACAGTTTATTTATTAAAGGTCCTTGTTGATTAAAAGGAGGAAATGCAAAAAAAAAAAAAAAAGTAAACATGGAAATAAGAAAACATTGTCTTTTATGAAATCGTGGTACACGTTCTCTACCAAGCGTCAACAGTAAAAATGATGAGTTATTTATTTTGACAAAATATTAAATCTGATAGTTACATCTATTTTGTATCTTTGTTGTTGTTATGTACAATAGAAAAATGACAAATACTCACAAGGTTGGGCACGCTGGCATCAACTTTTATTACCAAGGCGGTGTTAGGGTAGTTTTCATTCACTGTAGTTGTATAATTGGCCTGTTTAAATTTGGGGAGAGGGACCTTCTGTACTATGATATTCAGGTTGACGTCACTTGAACGAGGTGGTTGACCGTCATCAACGACACTCACGACAGGCTAAAAAAGAATCAGAGATATATATATATATAAAAATGCTCATATATTAGGCAGAAACATTTTCAGTAGTTTTGGTTCGATACAATGCCTATTCGATCAGTTTCCACATTAAAGATTTTGAAAAAAAACAAAAACAAAAAAACAAAAAACAAAACAAAAACGTTAGAGAGCCATAAATTCTATAACAGCTTCTAGCTTACACCTATCCGGGCAGTTAACGGGATTATAGTGACTCTTTTGTCGTCGTAATAATTTATATTTATTGTTTGTATGTTGCGTGCACTTCAAATTAGACAACTCTAGATGCGTCACATTTGTTGCATAACAATAATACAGAACATGTCTGTTGTAATGTAAGCAAAGAGCATGTTGAGTTTGAGGGGGGGCAGCAACTTGAGGAACAAAAATGCCCACGGGACCAACTATGATTTATTACTGACTAAATACAGTAATTGTGGCACAAAGCCGAAAATGGGAAGAGGGTTAAGGCTGGTCGACACTAACTATCCTATACCTAGGTAATCAAATTAGGGACCCATTCATTCATTACAATTTACTTATTCGCCACAAAAACTCATCCCTCATCATTCAATCCTACATACAGCACAACACCACAAGTTCCCAGGGAACCTACAATACACCCAGGGTATAAAATGACATAAAAATTTTCCACAGAATAAACTTAACAAGACAACGTGTCTCTCCAAGCTTTTATTAGCATGACGTATCTCACAAAAATCCGGATCTTGACCAGTTCCAGAGAGGCCCGTATCTAGACATGCCAAACTGTCCCGCGGCTGCTAACGGGAAAAACACAGATGCCACTACTGTTGACAAACATGTCTGCATGCAATCTGGGGCTTGTTTTGCGCCTGTAGTGACGTGCGTTTGCCACAATGTCTATCTTAAATTACTGTATCTATACTTAAATTATAGATACAGTAATTTAAGATAAAGATAAAAATGCCGCAATAATCAATAAATAAATATCAAATGACTTTAGTGTCGCGCTTTTGACAGCTATTTGACCCAAGGTGTCAGATATCGCTTGTTGGATGACCGCTTTGGCTCGATCGAAAAATGACCTCGTTGTCGAAAAATCACTGATAACGAAAAACAGTTGAAGCAATCATTGATTTATTCATGTGCTTCTAGATTCTGGAAATAGGATGCTAAGAATGTTCCATTTTGCCCGATATGAATTAATGTAAAATATATTTATGTCAAATAAATAAAATAAACATTTAATTTGAAATAAAAAGATATAAACATTAAATTTCGGCATAAATTGAAAACTAATCTCACTCACCTGAAATTGGTTTGTATTTGTATTCAGAAGAGATTCTCGAAGATAAAGTGTTCCATCATTTGAATTTATGTAAAAGAATTGGTTCACAAGTGTATTACCTTTCATAATGTACACCAGATTATCCTGAAATGATAACAATGATAATATAAGTTTTTAGCAACATTTATGCAAACATGCTCACACGTTCAATTTTGTGTTCGGTTACACACACATACTTAGAAGGCTTGGGGCACCTCGACGTGGTGTAATGGTTAGAAGCTTGTATTGCTAGAACAATTACGATTAAGTAGGGAGTTCGATCCTCACTGGGTGTCCCATAGTTTTGGACTTGTGCCACATCTAAGCAGCACTTAGAAAATCATCATACGTACAAGGCTTGATCAATAAGTTTGTAGCTTGACATGGTTATTAACTTTCGATTTGAAAGTTTCATTTTTCGATCCATGTGTTTAATGGAAGAGCAGAGGGTTAAGTGCCTTAACAAGGAAAAGCATTATGTAGATAAATATATCTGTTGTGCAAAAGAAACGCCTGTATTCATTATTAGGTCATGAACTTATTGATGTACCGACGTACGTAATTGTCTACAAATAAAACTTCCCCTCTGGTCAATTACTGTACAAAAAAAAAAAAAAAAAAAAAAAATTACTGCTTCATGTAAAGCCTAATAACTTAGCAAATAATACTTACTCCATCTGGTTCGACAGCATCGACTTTGACGATTACGCTGTTTTTCTGTTTGATGTTCGGGACAATTATTTGTGTGTTAGTCGGTCCGCGAATAACTGGAGCTGAAGGATTACGGCCAACAGTGATGGTTACATTGCAATAACCAGCCAGATTCGGATTGTTGATTTCATAAGCACTAATGCCGAGCTGTTTAAAAAGAAAAGAAAAAAGTTACGATTTCAGTCACACCAAACCTAATGAGATGATTTAAAACCGAATAGTTTGTAGCAAATAGTCAAACTAAATGAATTAGTTTAGATCCCAAATGTAAACAGTAAACTAATCTATGTATTAAGTATAATATGGAACAGATTAAATATGTAGTCAGAAACTCTTCTTTTTAAGTACTGAAATAATTAAAAAAAAACAACTTTCCGCTGAACTAAAGAGGCAGAGCGTATACACACATTCTCTCTTTTGATAGATAGATAGATAGAGAGTGCGATGGATAAATTGTTGTCTAAATTACGTAAAAATGAAAATAACACTGGCATCTCATTTTAACAGATATATTTACCAAAATTACACAAAAATATTTTGAAATAGTAAAGAGTAAATTTATTTAATAAAATTGTCATTGGCTTCAACCACAGCCTCCATATGACTTCGGAATCTCCTGCAACTCTTCTGGACGATCTCCTTGTTTAAGTTGGTGAATGCTGCCATAATCATTGCCTTCAGTTCATCTTTGGCATCTCTCGCTCAACTGCACGCCACACATAATAATGAAGGAAGTTGCAGTCTAGGGAGTTAGGTAACCAGATGGAAGCGGGGTGAGGTGGTCGCGAAATTGTCTTGTGTGGCATGTTGCAGCGTCCTGTTGTCAGACATAGGGTTTTCTCGCAGCCATCCTTTCACCCAGGGAAACACGATGTAGGTTCTCGTGTTGAGTCTGAGACACCAACTAATTTGAGGGAACAGAGTTTTACGAGCTGCCGTACCTTCATAATCACCATTAGACTCATCCAACTCTTTCCTAATCGACTGCACTGTTCTCAGATTGACACCCAAACATTCTTGAATGTTCTTATTGTATAAGAAAAGGGCATAGTTTTTTTCAGGAATGATAAATTAATTTATCGACATAATGATTAATTTTGAGTTGTCGGCTATTTTTTCACCATTTTTTTAAAAAAATTCATGGTTATTAATGCCTTGATCGAGTCTTAAATGCCGTATCTTCTGACATTTAAACTCTTTATGCGTCATCTCTTTTTTCGTCTCGATAAAAACCTCGGGTTCTTTTTTCTCAATAGCAATCATGCAAAATAACAGAAATAGATTTTTATTTTTGCCATCTTTTCAACAAGCTATTAATTTTTTCTTATTGTAAATAACTTCAATGTTACATTTGCGGCTTATGTCTACAGCACAATTTTCCTCAAAGGTATTTGTTATCACAACGCTTCTAATCTCTGCTAACCATTTAAAATCTTTATTCGCCTCTGTCTGGATTATATAATCCATACTGCATGTTACCAGGTATAAGTGACATAACAGGGCAGACTGGATTTTCTAACCTTGATAGAGCAACAAATTTATTAGACAACTTTAAACTGAAAACCGTGGAGAAGGCAAGGGAATCCCATTCCACTATTTTTCCAAGAACAGTTATAACAATTTAGAGATATTAAAAAAAGGAAGCTGTAAAAAGCCTTAATCTATGCTCTGAAAAATACTGCTTATCTAATATTCGACAGCTGTGTTTTGTTTAGAAAATTATTAAATTGATCAGAGAAATACCATCTTTTTTTTCTATATTCTAATGCTCCCTCAGAAATATTTCGTTTCGGTATCAGGACACCATTTCTGTTTTTAAAATAAAATATTCCATACCTCCTCAACAATAAAACCTTATTTAAATAATCGTTAAAGAATGAGAATACTTAGCTATCTTTCTCATTTAAAAAAAACCAAAAAAAAAAACCTTTATTGTATTTACCGTATAGCGAGTTGTGCTTGCTGCATCGCTTTTCAATGATCGACTTACACTAACGGCGCATGTGTCCTCATCAACGCTGAAGAAACTTGGTGCTGGATAGTAACCAATCGTTTTACACTTGATTTTCTGGAAATCACAAGAAAACAATATAAATCTATTATTTAAAGATGTTATACAAAATTTCAAGTTAACTTTTGCATTAATTTCTTCGCTAGAAATTTGTTCGGTCGGATAATTATATTTTAATAAAGAGTGAGCACATCAGTCACAGTTAATGTTAATAAATTATGTAACAAGTTAACCTCGTGTTTGTTGACATATGGATCGCTGAAAACAATTGTCGCTTAGATTAAAGCAAAGTTTTCTTTATCAGTTTTCTATAATATATAACAATTTTCTTGATTGCAATATTTGCATTTTGTAAAATATCCGGTTACTCTATAACAAACTGTCTTACCGTTTGTCCTGTAGACGAAAGCTTTGGCGTGATGATAATAGAATTTTGTTGTTCAGAATCTCTGATATTAACTGAATAAGTTGTTTGTTGGAACACTGGAACCGTCTGCGAAGATCTCACAATTATCGTAACCAAAGTGAAACTGGAACGGGCTGGAGTGCCATCGTCTGTTGCTTTTACTTGGAACTAGAGTTATAACGAAAGAAAAAAGGAGACTATTTTCAAATTAATTATTTTTAGTTTCTTTTTTCTTTAATAAAAAATGTGGTTCTCATGCAGTGCATGGATGTATTTCGAAGCGTCACAATAAAAACAAAAATATAAAGAAATATAACCACGTATTCAATTTCCATCTTAGAGATAATATAGAAATATATTTTATTAGTGTTGGAGATGAATAAATCTTAAATTTAGAGCTATCCGAATCATTTTTCTGCTGACTAGATTCTATACAAAACGATGCTAGACATAACTTTGATTTCACTAATACCATTATAATTAAAAAACAAAATAATTATTTAAGGAGAAGATACATTGAATACTTAAAAACATTATTACCAACTAAAAACACACGCCTAAAGCATTATATTACATCGCCATTTTTCCTTGAACCCATTCTTAAAAGGATTTTGTAAGTGCGGATGATATTCGAGGTATTTACAAGGAATTTTTACAATGAAAAAAAATTAAAAAAATCTGTTTTTGGTCTGTTTATTGAAATGAGCGCGAACGTGGACCCTACGCTTAGAAATAGCGTGTCAGAGTCGCTGACATTTGAGGCGACCGCAAAGGTTAACCCAATCGAAGTGCAATGGAAGGGAGAATTTGGTGTGAATTTTAGTAAATATAATTATTTTTTATTTTGCGTTGAATTAATATTTTGGTATGAATTAACATAAAAAACATAACAGACAATGAAATCCTTTATTTGATTTTACTTTTCAGCTTTTATATAGTAATTAAATACAGAGTAAAACTATTGCGAAAGTGTTTCTTACCGTGAGAGACTTTTGGTTCAGAGGTTGGAGAGAGCTAATGACAAGTAATTGACCACTGGTTGGGTTGACAAAGAAATAATTCTCAGCGTTATTTCCACGAACAATTGAATAAATAATGTTGCCCTGCAAAGAGAAATAGGAGGATGATTATTCTCTTAATTACATTTTAGAAATAGAAACAATTATGTGAAGGAAAGAAATTAAACGAAAATAAAATTTTTATTCATTAATTATTTAAGAGTAGAAAAATCATTTAAATAGCTCTCGTCTGGTTCATACCCCTTATACTTATACGTATTTCTTCCTCAAGCAAAAATTATACAAAAATGAATAAAATAAAATAAAAAATGCATAAAAAAATGATTAGAGTTTTCTCCCTTGTTTCCTGTTTAGGACTGGGGTCCCGGTTCCTTCTAAAGTTTACTTCAACTCTATACATCTAATGTCTGTCTAAAACTCCGAAATTTTATTTACTATTTATTTGCATTGCTTTCCTCAATGGAAATAGATAGGTTTGCATATCGACCAGTTCAAAAAGCAGTTTTTTTAACAAGTTTATCGCTTGTTTCCAGTTTAGGATTGGGTTTCTGGTGCCCTCTGATTGTTCATTCCCTCTCATTTCCAGTTACCCCTTGCCTATTGGTGGCCTTATCTCTTTGCTTGTAACCTTCTACGTTCAGTGGTTCTTGGGTGAACAGAGTAAAAAGAAAATACAGAAAAACTTAAAACATTAGAATGAAAAATATTTGAATTATAAGGCAATGGTAATATTAAAAAAATGAAGATGATTGACGTTAGGGAAAAATTTCCTCTAAGATTGTTGTGTGAATATTTGATTGAGCCTCATTGTACTTTACAAAGAACATACGACGTGGGGATTGACGAAATGTGCAGAAATTTCTTCAAAAATCAAATTTCACTTGAAAGAGAAAAGATTTTAAAATGTTGACAAAATCCAAGAGAATGGAATGATGCAGCTGCGCGTTATCCTAAAAAAGAAATTTCAGAAACGTTTCTATCAATGGAAATGACGCTCGATAAGGTGTGTGTGTGTGTGTTGTAGTTTTCTTTTTATAAAACCAACCTCAATATTTTTTGATTAGACCTCGTACGTGTGTTACACATATTTTAAGATGTCCATGTTTATTGTAATAAAGTTTTGAACCTTCTTTCAGATTGTTTTAGTTTTCATGCCTGCATTTTAAAAGCAATTCTTGTTTTTTGTTTTGTATTTTGTGTTGGTCTGGGAAAAAAATTGTAGCTGTTTTAACTCATAAGCAAAGTTTACAGTTATTAAAATTTGTGCTGTAGGCTGGTACTGTTTCCCTTATTTTACATTTTATTTTATTTTTGGTACTTTTTTATTTTTAAGATATGCAATATATCTAAAAACGGTAGTGTTGTACACACAACTACTAATATATATATATTACTATCAAATACTTACATTTTCTGGATCTTTTGCTCGAATAGTCAATACAGTAGCTGAGATGGCGGTATTTGGATCAATGACCTTTGTATAAGATGAATCAAGGAAGTATGGGGCCTGTTTGTTTCTATTCACATTAATAGTCACTGTAGCCGTAGTCCTCATGTTAGGTACAGCTGAGTCATAGACGGCTACTCGCAACTGAAATATAAAATAAATAAAATGACTTTCAAGAAAAACGACAAGAATGTGCGTGTGCATAAGTTTGATTTTTTTAAACCATTCTTGATATCATAGAAAAAGCGAAAAGATTCAGAACTCAAGAGAAGATCAATAATTGCGAGAAGTTTACTAAAACTCATTATGAAGAGTTATTTATAAAAAAAAAAAAATGTGTTTATTCAGAAATCTATATCTATAATTCTCAAAATATGTGTGTGTGTGTGTGTGTGGTCGGATGTTGTTTATGCAGTTCCACAGTTTTCATCCGATTTTGATGAAATTTTTTTCTTTGATAGATAATTCTTCAGTGTCGGTTTTGAGTCCAAATTGTTGGCGAAAATGGCTCTCCACTACTTCCTGTTCATTATAACTGTCAGTAACGTTTTACTATTTACTATCTGTTCTTGGATATATATCTTTCAAAAAAACTTTAATAAAAATAAACAGTTTAAATTATTACATTATTTATTATACAGTTCCCTTTTCAGGGACTCCCTCTCCTCATTCAAATTGTTAATCCCCCCATTTGGGGATGCGCCTCAGTTGCATCCAAATGTTGTTACTAATATTGATTTTCGAGTGGGCTGACTTTAAACTTAAACTGCTCCAATTGAACGGCAAAAATTCTCAGTAATGAATCATCCGGTCAAAGACGGGTTATCCTGCTAGTTTCGTATATTTGTCTAATCTGTTTCTTGTGTAGTGGGTTAAATATAAGTTATGTTGTTTCCATTTATTGCTTCATATGCAGAAATCCATTATTTTGGCGTAAAAGGAATTTTATTGGAAAAATTGAATATTATAGAATATGACATTCAACAGAGAAGGTTAGAGAAGCAATTTATCGAAACGATGTCTTATAAACAACTAAGACTAGGAAATGAATTCAAATTAAAACATTTGAGTGTAGATCATTGTATAATTGAGACGAAACAATAAATGTTAATTCACTTGAAAACCGCCCTTTTATATATAGACTAGTCAGTAAATATAGTAAAGGAAAGCGCAATGTTTAAACATATATATATATATATATATATATATACACACGTGTGGTTTTATTAGTTTACTTGCATTTCTATTTCTTAAGATGTTACTTTCAAATAAAAGTTACTGTTTTCTCCTATTTACCTAGAGATTATATCATTTTACTACTATTTAATTCAATCACCACATGAATTCTACTGATAATTTGTACTGATAACAGCAGGTATCAGTTAACAATTCATGCTGACAAGAACTATTTTAAAAACTATAATTGTAGCACATATGCGTCTTGTGACATGTTGAGTATAGTCTCCGACGGGTATGTGTATCTGTTCTACGATGTTTGTATAAAACAACAATCTCCTCGGGCAGGCACCGTACGTTGAAAGACGTACGACTCGCACCTGTACTCAAGTGGAGCTTGTACATATGGTCTATTGCTAAGGATGCAGGTAATAGTCGACTCACTGTACCGCTCCAGTAAGTACCTGACTCTTAATGTTATCCCCTACTTTACAAGAGCCAGATGAGACCAAAAATGAAGTATTGTTGTCATATTTAGGTGGAAGCTGCCGAGACCTCACTCTGCGGTCTTAAAAAATTTACTTACTTAATAATATAAAAAATAATATGCAAATGGACCCAATGCTTCAGTTTTTTTGGCAGTACTAATAAAAGCTGAAGTAACATTATGTAAGGTTGAAAATATTCAAGGTAGCAGTGAATAAATTACTAAAAGTAAATGTATTGACCAAAATAAAGTACAAGTTTTATATAGCAATTCATACGTTACGACTGAATATGTTTATGAATGTAAGAAAGAACCTCCCCCCCATAAAAAAGTATAATAAAACGGTGTTCTAGATGAGTTCAAATATAAAAGTGAATATATTCATTTTATTTTCAAAACAAAGAATATATCAATTTCTAATTGTAACTGAGCTATGTAAGGATGTAAATATATAAAATATTGAAACTTACAACATATTGTGGTGTGTTGTCGGGCGATAATGAAGTTTTCACACTGATTAATCCAGTATCTTTGTCCACTTGGAAATAAGTTGGTGCAGATAAATCACCTATAACCTCATAAACAAGTTTTCCCTGTGGAAGAGAAAAATAGTTGAGTTCAGTCATTCGCTTAATATACATTTGTGAATTAAGCAAAATATCAGGAGGGGATAAGAAGAAAGTCTGGATCAACACAGTTCTATTACTTTTCAAAATAAGTACAGTCTCTATGGCAATGATCAGAATATCTGGCAACAGCCGAACGGAAAACAAGGCATTTTAAATGATAGTTGAAAATGAATAATGATAAGAAGAAGAAGAATGATAGTTGAAAAGAAAATATGGCCGAGTGAAATTTTCTGCTCAACGCTAAAAAAAAGATTTAACAAATTTCAAAAGACATTTACATGAACAGTGAACATTAATAAATTGGAAAATAAAAATAAAATGTACCTTGTATGTTAGGACAAAAATTTTTAGGAAAAGAATATATTAACAGAAATCTACTCATATATATATATATATATATATATATATATATATATATATATATATATATATATATATATCGTCTAGAGCAAATATTGAAATCATTTGTTGAGCCGCGAACTGACACTAAAGATATATGTATGATGGAGTGGACATATTTTCTTCACAAAACGATAATACCTACCAAATAATTTGCAAAGGAGGCACAATAGTTGAGAAAGTGTATTATAAACGTAGATGGAGACGAGATTGACATATACACAGAAGACCTATTAGATGTTTATTCATAAATATACCATACACATAGACATTACAATCGGATATCATTTTCATTTTTAATATGAACGTAGATTTCATTCTTAAATGTTAGATATATTTTAATTTGAAATATAGATTACCTCTTCGAGTAAACTCTGTTTTTGGTAGATAATGAATATAAGAAAATGATTATGAGATTTTCAGTGTATGCAAAACTATCTTTAGCAATCGACAACGTGTATTTGGTTTCTTTTCCACATATTTTCATTGTAGAAAAATTTTACAAATTGATTTTATGCAATAAACAAACATTACAGAATTATTGATTAAACCGTTTACCTTTTTATCTTGATCTGATGCGTTGATGGTGAGCAATTGTTTTCCTTGAACCGAATTCGGATCGATGTTTATCGCTGTATTTGGGTTCGTGATAACTACAGGTATATTTCTAATTACATTGACAGTCACTGTAGCATTTACGCTCTTTGGTGGCTGGCCGTCATCCATGGCTTGTACTGTCAGCTGAAATAGTTAAAGCAAGTTTGAAGCATTGAGAACATTACACAAACTTAATTTTCATAGTGTAATTTGATTGTGAAATAAGTGTAGTAATATAATAAAATGTACACAATTAGTTAAGAGCAGTGTTTATTATCTACTCTTTTAGTTGAGAAAAAAGTATATTTATCAGGAAATTCTGTTTCATTGGATCGGAGAAAGAACATTTGTGCATTCTATACGCATAAAACTATTTTCGCAAGAGGATTTCATTCGTTACAACTGAAAATACTTAACGTATGAAAAACAGGATAATTAAGGAAATATTAATTTACATTTTTTTTTTACAAACAGATTTAGATGTTTGAATATATTATTATATATATATATATATATATATATATATATATATATATATATGTGTGTGTGTGTGCGCGCGCGTGTGTTTCTTACCTGGAAATTTTGGGCCTTTCCATGCAGTTGATCTCGCAAATAGATTTCTCCCGTATTACTGTTGATGTAAAATATGTTATTCCCAAATAACTGGTAATTAATTTTGTCCTACAATGAAATGCAACAAGAGAAAGCATTTTATTAATTATAATATAAATATGATTTATAGTAGCCGATCAGTGTTTGATTATGTTCTTAAGTAATAATAGCCTGTGAAAGGATGATCTGATTTCAAATACGAAATTCGAATGATTATAAATGTTACTATTGAATGTTAACTACTTCGTTATTCAATTTCAACGTTGATGGATTGTACATCAATTAATAGATAAAAACGATTAAAAAGACTCATAAACGTTAAGGTTAACATTTTCATATATATACTAGTGTTTTGGAGTGATTTCACAGTGGAGGCTTGTATTTGTACTAAGTCGGTCCTAAATAGGTTCGACGTACAAAACGCTAGGAACTTGATATAATAGGTATAACGCAGAGTAATCTAGTTGTGGTCGCTGATGCTTTAGTATTCGACTAACTGTCGTCCTACATCGACCGACTGACTCCCTGAGCAACTCACTTGTTACTCTTACTACTCCTAATTATAATAGGTGGGAGAGTCTATTAACTATAGATTAGGTCTGTTCCACTATAACAACTAGTTTATCTATTCCATCCCAAAATGATATCTATAGTCAAATAATTTTATAATTACACTAGACCAACCATAAACACTTTGGGTTTCTTGTAAAAGTAGTTCATGATACAAAGTGATGAAGTAACTCATCAATTTAATTACACATATCTTAATTTACATTATTCGGACACTTCGACCGTTGTACGCCGCAGTCTTCTTCAGGTGATATACGTTGGAATTCCGGGCCGAACCCTTTATTTAGTCCGCGGTGGTAGATTATTCTAGTTCCGCGTGTCAGGTCTTTTCTGTGGCCAGTTTTTCACAGCAGAGGTGAACAAAAACTTGGAGAGTTGAGTTACTAAACGGAATTATCTGAAAATGAAATATCCAGAAAAGGCATGGCACGTGGAACTAGAACAATCTACCTCAGTGTTCTAAATAAAGGGTTCAAATCAAAATTCCAACATATGTCACCTGAAGAAGGCCGAAGTGTACAATGGCCGAAACGTCGTGAATATAACAAACATGAGGACTGTAAATAGTTACAATACATCCCAGAAACATAGACAGATATTTTAATTAGTATTTTCAATACAAGTTATTGTAAGAATTATTATTACTCACATTATGCAATGTTATTTAGATCAAACGCAATACAGAAATTAATAAGGAAAAGTTTATTAAAAAATGGTGACAATTTATACCAATTTTAGTATTTACTGTATTTTAATTTTCAAAGGTGAAAGTCATTCGCAAAACAAACCGCAATCGTCTGTTTAGGGAGATTCATGTTTACTAAAATAACATTCTATACGTTTCTTCTTCACATTTATTTCAAAACACGTAACGGCGTTAAAACAGCATGCATCTTTTTATTTATTTATCATCAAGTCAATGACAATTTTCTCGCCATACAGTTTACATTTTACAATGATGTACCTACATTAAAATCTTCACCTATTAAGTACTTACCAAATATCCGAGTGTAAAAAGTTCTAGCTTAGTACAGTGAACTATACATGTTGCGTTATGTATATTTCAGTTTATTTAATAATGTTGTTAAAATGTACTATGAATGTTTATTATTATTTTTACACATAATAATTGGAATATAATATGCAAGTGTTAGTTTATATACGCGTATTGATATAAGAATCGGTATTGAAAACAAATACAGAATTGCCTATAGAAAATGCCATAAAAGCAGAAAAACGGTACAAAGAGTATTTTGTTTAATTTTAATGAAATTTGGCACCGCATTTGGCAGGGGTTCAAGGTATAATATGCTCCTAAATTGGTTGGAGTATTATGTATAGTTCAACCTTGTATGTGTGTTCACACGATACAGCTTAAAGTTTTAGTATTATTTAGATTGTTTTCTACACGTGTAATATAGAGATTTGATGTCTAAAACTTACTTTTATCGGATGCAATTGTCGGATGCAAGCATGAATTTTGCTTTTTAAATCATTCAAAATAAAAATATCTAAAAAACATTAACATGAATCAAAATAAAAATCACAAATACAAACTGTTCTCACTACTTCGAAATGAGATATTCTGTTCTTATGACAACACCAGGCATAGCTACTATTACAAACAAAAGGGAACAATTCATTAGAATGTAGGTGGATCAGAATGCCTGACTAATAAATAAATTCTCATTGTTTTATAATATAGAACAGAGTCGAAAAATATATTATGAAATTGACCGGCGTGAATACATGAAGCAGATATCAATATCTCGTATCTATTTTGTCCAAAAAGCAGTATTTGGTTGCTTAAAATGAGTGTTAAGTAGTTAGTGCAGCAGTAGTGTTTTTAGTAATTGGTATACTAACTTGTTAACTGTCATATTAGGTTACTTTTATTTCTCATCATCCAACACGCACCTATAATATGTCAAGGAATAGTTAGAAAAGAAGCTAATAGGATTTAATATATATATATATATATATATATATATATATATATATATATATATATATATATATATATGTGTGTGTGTGAAAATATATAGAAAATAGGAAGGAACTGGTTAGGTAAATAATCCAAAGTCCCTTAGTATTTTAGTTATTATTTTAAAAAATAGTGCTCGATACAAAAGTAGAGCATAAATAAACCTCTTATGTAGCGATTTGGAATCATATTTTTAAATAAATAGTTATATATATATATATATATATATATATATATATATATATATATATATATATATATATATTAGGAGACTAGCATATCAAGCAGGGGAGTTAACGTATTAGACTCGCACCTGCAATTTAACTTTGATGTTATAAAATAAATGAAGTGTGATTTTTGGAAGAGATTAAAAAGTAAATACGTTTTTATATGTCGGAAATAGGATATTTATGAAAGCAATGAGAAAACCAAGTTTTTAATTACAGATATGAATGAATGAAAATGCTATTTCTGAAACAGACAGAACATTAACGAATACTAAAAACACTGAATTTTTTTTCCTTCTCCCATGTTTACTTACTCCGTCGATGTCTGTAGCCGTGACTCTAAAGACCGGCTTGAGTAGAACATGATATTCATTGACTGTAAATGAATAACTTGGCTGATTGAAGCGTGGAGCATTTGAGTTGCGAATGATGCTGAAAAAGACATTGACACTGGCTCTGTTGTTCGGGAAGTAACTATCGTAAGCTTGGATTTTCAACTGCAAAAAAATAAATAACGTTAGAAAGGATTGCGATATTACTAGTATTTAACGTTGGACTGAACTAAAATTTCCTGACAAAATACGTCATGCATGGCATCCACATTTAATACTATGATTTATAATTTATTTGTATTCAAAGAGTTATAGAAGTGGACAGTAAAATTCTTATGTATTAGATTAGGAATCGAGACGGAGTTTTCTAGGTTAAATTCGCAAGTTCAATAAAATTATCTTCATTATAATTAAGGCACAAAAAATAGTAGCATACTCATTAAAATAATTAGTATAAATATAAATTTGTAACAAACTATTCACAGTAAAAAAAAAAGCATTGGAAAGGGATACATTTATGAAAAACAATTTAAAATGTTAAGTTAAGTAGAATGCCAATGCCTACCCACTCCAAAACTAAGATTATTAAAAATACAAATGAAATTCCAATCATTTCTTCATTCAACAATCATCACTTGTGATCGATTAGTAATATATACATTATATGTCATTAAAAATGATATATTTATACAGCAGTCCTTCGTTTAAACATTTTATTGGACAGAACAAACATAGAATGTCTTTAAGCCTTTTGGTATGAAAAAAAAGTTTTGAAGTCAATTACAAATGGTGACGAGTTTAAGGCTATGATTAATTTCTCCTATAATTTGGGGTTTAATTTAAGGAATTTACACCATTAACAAATATACTGAAATAAGTATAAAACCGTCTGTAAACTGCGTCGATTTAAGAACGTAGAATGAGAAAACGACGTGACTGGTAAAAAAAATGCACTCATATTTTATGAAATAATGTCTTTGGTTTGGACAGTGATTTTTGATAAAATATTGTTTCCCCCCTGTAAGTTCATAAAAAATTGTGACGAACGCGTGTGGGTACAGAGCAAAAGAGCCCCCGGATCTCTTGCGAACATATTTGTTAACAAGAGTTGGCATGTCTACATACAGGTCTCTTGGTCAAGATCCGGGCCTTTGCCAGTAAAAGAAACGGGAAAAGCAAGAGTCAGCAGTTGAGAAGACACGGTAACTTTTGAAGTCGGTCCCGTGGGCATTTTGTTCCTAAAATTGTTGTGGTTTCCGAGGCAGTGTTATTTTTGTTTCTGCCAATTGATAGTAGAGCAAATGGCTAGGTGTTTTCCAACCACAATACATCCTTGCCATACATTATAATATTATATATTGTTATTATTATATATATATTTTTAAATATTGATTTTAAAATTTCGTTGCAGTGGAATTGATAAAAATACCCACCGCCCCCAAATCGACTGTGTTTGTTCAAAGCAGTAGTCATTTATTTGGACATATTTATTACACCTACAAATTCAACATCAATGAATTCATAATTTTATTTACAATAATATTTTCATAAAAATATAGCGATTTATTATGATAAAGGCTCTATCAGAATTCCATCAGTTAACTTACCAAGAAGGAGTTCACGGTGACGGTTTTCAAAGATGATTTGAGTTTTATACTTCCTGTATCTTTATCAACATCACACAAAGCGAGTGCAATTGGGTCGCCAATAGCAACATACTGTATCTTGTCCTATATTCAAAGAAGATGAGATCAAAAAATAAGCAGACAATAAGATGAAGAGAGAATCAGAGACGATTCCTCTCTTTTTATTAAAGTTATCAAAATTCGATCCCATAAATATCGAAATAGATGTAGACACGAGGAGAATAAAAAAATACTAAGATACTAGATACGATGTTTACAAATTGTTTAAATTTATTTATCCAAGATGAGAATAGGGAATTTTAATGATAGAAATTGAAAGTTTATTTGACACCAACTTTCTAATTTACAATGACTATAAATATCAAATGATCATCGAAATGATAAGACAGTATTCAAATGTTTATTTTTAACATGTCTTACCTTTTACTTGGTGAGGGATTAGTGACGCTATCTTGTATAAAAACTATAATCTTTCAGCTTCTATTGTGTACTCTAACAAGTGATTACGACAAGTTCAAGTAATGTCAAGAGTCATAGGCTGGCTTTGAATTCAGTCTTTTCATTCTCCTAAATTGGTTGTCACCTCAAGGCAAGAAAGCTCTATAAACACTTATTTATTCTATAGCTGGGGAAATTAATATTACACTAAAATAATTATTTATAATGCCCAAATTAAAAAAAAAATTAACGTTATGCAAATATTCTCAGATAAAATGTATCTGTCGAGGAGACAAAATGAATTCATAGAGACTTTGAATTATGACACTTCGTGTCCTCCATATATTTTGACTGGCCTTTCAACCACCTGATGAACATTCATGAACGTTCTCAAATTTAAAAGCCTTGATAAACAAATGACACCCTTGCCTTTGTATATAAACACGTCCGGCAAAATAAATACTACATTGCCTTGATAAAGTCTTTAAGAGGACGAAACGTGTCGGCTAAGAATATTTTTCTTTTACTGTTGTCTGTTTTTATTCATTTAACAATATGTCAATTCAAAAATAAATGTAATTGGTATATATTGTTTAATGAGTTAATGTGGCTAGAAAGGTTTGTATTGACGCTTCTTAGAAACAACCCAACTAAACGTTAAAGCTGAAAACTTAGGTCTCCATACAGTCTTCAAATTTGGGCATTGATGTCAATAACTATCTTCGTATTATGTATCATAGATAAAAGACTAAGTCTGAAAACTCACTTTTCAAGTAAAGAGCGAAATGAAAAAAAAAAAAAAAAAGAGCTAACTGTATCTTTTTACCTTTAAATCTTGATCATTAGCCTGGACACGTAGTAGAAAGACCCCTTGTTGTGTGTTTTCCATGACGGTTTGTGTTAAAGATGATTGCGAAAACTGTGGCTTGAATTGATCTTTTATGATTGTGATCTCTACTATGGCAGTTGCACTTTTCGCAGGATAACCTTTGTCCGTTGCCTGTATGTCGAACTGTCAGTTAAAAAAAAAACAAAAAACAAAATATGAATTTATTCATATAAAAATGAAAACAGATTAAAGAATTGGAATACTACAAGATTATATATATATATATATAATAGATAAAGGTAATCGGAAATAGTGACAATAGTTGATTCTGAAATAAGAGAAGCGGCTGTCAATGCTTCGTTGTTTAGTTACACCATGCAAATAAACTGGGAAAGAGCGATACCATCAAATCAACATTAAAGGATCGATGGTATCCGGCCAATAAATTAAATTTTTACTTACTCTGTAAATGCTTTTTGTGGCTGTGCTTAAGTCGCTAGTATAGAGTTCACCATTGTCGTTTCGGAAGTAAAAGAAATTGGCAGCTTCTTTACCCTGCTGATTTGGCACAATCGAGTAGAATAAGTTGCTTCCCTGTGAGTAGATAAAGAGAAAAAGAGTAATATATATGATACAAATACAGTTTTAGGATATGCTATATTTGTGGGAAAAATACTCAATATCTAGGTTAGAGCGTATGTTAATGCAAGAGCGGGGGGCACTGAGGTAAACACTGAGTGGTGACAGTCTGTTTCATGCTTGAACGCAATCACCAAAATTGCGTTGAAGCATGAAACAGATTGCCGCCACTCGGTGTTGACCTCAGTGTATATATATATATATATATATATATATATATATATATATATGGGCAGCAACCTTTCTTTCAAGCATCTTTCATTGAAAATGGCCGTCAAGAAAGATTTAATTAATATTTTTTTATTTTTTTTGCAGCATTCTAACATTTTCCCGTTTTCCAAGGGTTAAAGAATATAGGAATTGTCCATAGTTATAATTATTTCGAACGCTAGTTCTATAGCCATTATCAAGGATGTTTTTGGATGGTAAAATTGTGTGTGGCTTATACATAGTAGTTTTGCTTTGTGGGGTACGTGCGACGAGTGTTGTGTGCTTTATAACGGGTCCGAGATTTTTACGACGGTTGATAAATATTTTGTGCATAGGTTACATAGAAGTTTATGTATGGCACAAATCTTTCATTGCCGGTCGAGTGTAGGTCCAAAATGATGAACTTTTAGGGGTACCGCTCACTAGTAAAGAACCAGTTCCTGTTATGGAACCTTTGTTGATGCGAAATTTAGCTTCCAGCTCTTCATACACAATATAGGACTTGAGGTTCATGAAGGGATAGTGACAAAGTTTAAATAATCCATTGAGGTAGTTATGTATTTAAAACTCATCGTCCAAGACTTCAGATACCATGTGTTAAAGTCATATTATACATATCAATTATCTTACCGATTCCAAATCTGTGGCAGTCACTTTCAGAATAGGTTTACCATCTACCTGTCCTTCGACTATGGTTTTTTGGTATATAGTTTTCTGGAAAATCGGGCTTGATGGATTTCTGTTAACAATTACACTCAGTATTGCTTTTGACTTTTCTGATGGGTTGAGATCATCATATGTAACCACTTGAATCTGTCAATTAAGAAACGTAACAGTTATTTTCAAAACTAATCATTTTCTTTATTCACAACAATTAAATACATCATACAAAACACTAAGAATTGTCAGCCTATTATAAAATTAAAAAAATATTTTTAATTTCTTCGGATTTTTAGCCGTTATTACATGCAATAACGGATAAAAATCCGAAGAAATTAAAATTAAATTTAAGGAAATTTAGTTAATTAATCAACGTATTAAGAAATCGGAAACAAAAAAAGTGCATTGAAATACTATGTAGCCGGAATCCTCCAACATGGCAGTGAATGCTGGTCAATTTCCTCACATATGTAACACAGATGTTATACAGAAGGATACTGAGAATACCTTTGATAGGATATATAAGCAACGAGGTCGTTTTAAGGAAAATGAAAAAAACAAAAAACAACAACAACAACAAAAAAAGATTTATACGTAGAATCAAAGGAGACAGATGCAATTTTTGAGATACATCTTTCTTTCTCTCTCTCTCTATATATATATAAAGGGCAGTTGTTTGTATGTATGTGTGTGTGTGTGTGTGTCCGGCTAAAACTAAAAAATTACAATAATTAACGACAAAATAAATATATATATAGATGTGACACTATAAGAGTGCTGATAATTTGAAGAAAGAAAAAAGGCTTAAATTAAATCGAAAGTGAACACAAAGACGAAGAAGGTAGATAGATTGAAGGGCATACCGAAAACAAAAGACATTTTATTTTGTTTCTCATTTCGTGAATAAGGACCTCGCTCTAGCGCTGAAATCCACTTGGGCATCTGGTTAAAGTGAGGCCCAGGGGACGATGTGAGGGGAGTGCGGTTTTGGACAGAGACCACCAAGCTAGTCACAGATAATAATTTTATGGCTACAGGTGGGTGAGGAAAAGGGAAGAGAAGTTGTTCTATGTCACTTGTTGATAGGAGTGGGAGATGCGCGTGTCGCTAAAGGAACAAGATTTTCTCAGGCCGGAAAAGTTCGGACAAGAGGGGAAAAAAGGAAGAGTTACGGACGAAACGTGATAATTGGTAATAGAGAAATGCAGGTAATTTTACGATGACATTAAAAGTAACAACTGATTTCTGTCAGGTGTTCACGGGTCGGGTGGATCACCTATTCTCTGGATGGCGGCAGTGTGAGGAGTTGATATGAGGAAGTAGGAGGAAAATGAATACGACCATTGAAAGTTTATTGTGTGAGGTGCGAGCAAGAGAAGGGGAAGAACAAGATGGCGGATCGACGTACTTCTAGCGCCCCACCCCAGCAGTGCCTATGGAGCGATTTGATTGGGTGACAAAAGATTCGAAGTCATTCCAGAACACGCCAACCCAACAGGCAGAGATCTCAGGAGATAAAAAGAGACACACACACACGCACACACACACACAGAGAGAGAGAGAGAGAGAAATTTCAACATACCTTGTATTCAGTTCTGAAAGGATCGTTCTTGAGATCGTTCTTCACATAAACGGCGCCGTTATTAGCATCGATGCGGAAATAATTTTCGGCTGGGAAGAGTCCCTCAATTTCATATTTCATATTGCCCTAGAATTTTGACATTATAAATTTTATAAAAATATTTAAATACATTAAGCTTTTCAAAGGAAATAAGGTAACATGTATAAATCAATTAGAAAATTGAAATAGCCATGTTTAAAATATTTTCTTGAAATCGGTTCCAAAATTTTGTGAGTTTAAGATACAAAATACAATTTAAATTTACGTCCAGGAAATTTTACAATAAAATTGAAAATTAAGTGCATTGGGTTTCAATCAGTTTGAAGTAATTGTTTATTGATTTCTATTTAATCAGATATAAAAATTTAATGTTGCTGAAAATTGACTCTGCTTGCTTTTTTGCAAAATACTTTCAATATAATTTAAAGAATACTTCTACAAAATTATAGTACTTTCCATATTGGCTTAGAGAATACTTTTACAAGACTGTTACAGTCATGTAAAAATATTCTCTAAGGTTGTACTTGTATTTATAGTGTCTGATCTTTCAGGACAGTCAGGATTATCAGATTGGATTCATTATTTTTGAAAATACCATTTAAGGAAAAAAGAATGAACTTCTCAGACAGATTTTAGTTTAGACGCGACTTTTTATTATAACTACTTTCGAGTATAAATTATTTTAAATTCATACTCGAAACGTAAACAAAAATAATATTTTAAGTTTTTAAGCTGACATTAAGACTTATTACTATTAGTGGGTACATGCGTGGATGTCTATTCAAACATGTGTAAATATAACATTTATAATAAGAAAATAATGTCAGATTTAAAATCTATTCTTTAAGAATTACTTTGTTTACGTTTTGGATATGAAAAGATACAGACTTTGAAAAACCACGATGAGGAATGTGGATTTCTTGAATAGGGCAATTGTTTGCTTCGTTTGCTGTGATGGCTTCCCTTGGCTCAATGGTAAAGCAAATTTGGTTTAAAAATTTTAATAAAGAACAACGGATATAGCTAAAAGACTGTTTACCTTTCTGTTGATGACGTCAGATTTCACAGTGAAGATAGATGTAGAGAATGATTGATCAGCTAGTATATTCGTTGTGCCTGGTAAATTAATAAATTTCGGTAGGTTGACTGTTTTGCGTTGTATTAGAACCTGAAGAGTACCTTGAGACTTCTGACCGCGTTGGTCCAACGCTTCTACTGCCAACTACATTAAACAAAGACATTAAGAAAATAAGGACTTCTCATAATCTTAGAAGGTAATGTCTGTCTTATATAAATCATTTGTTTGAAATCTAATTATACTTTTGCAAAGCATTATGTAATTCTTGAAAATAGAAAGCACTCTTGAAACTTAGGATAAGCATAAGAAAGAAATGGTTTACAAATTTATTGAAAGTCATACGGTGGTTCTATCATACAAAGGTAAAGTGCAACAATTATTTACAATGTTATATGTGTTTGTCTATGTATAAATTCTCCAGATTATAAGCAAATAAGTAGACAAGTAGATGGCAAAAATAAACTCCTCTATTACCCCGCCCCCAACCAAAAATGTGATTTTATTTAATTATCTAAATCAGGTTTTTTCAAAGTTATTTTGTCTGCCACCCCTTTAGGACTAGACTAGAGACAATTTTAACGAATCTCATTCATGTTTTTAAACTGATTAACATGTCTAATGAAAATTTAAAAATCAAGTAAACTGTTTATTGCATAATGATTAAAAAATCATTTCACTCCAAGCACGCTAATAAAGCCACTAAGAAGTTGATAAAATATGAGAAAAAAAAAAAACTTATTAAGGAGAGAGAACAATAAAATAAAAGTAATTAAGACAGAAGATAATGATTGATATTGTATTTCAATTTTTGAAGATATAAGTTGACTGAAATTAAGAAGCTGAAAGAGAGTTCCACAACAAGAAGTGTGAAAGAAGAAACTGTTAACATAGAACTTACGGTTACATTTAAACATAAAAAATAAAAAAAGTAATATTAATGTGAAAATTATATATATATATATATATATATATATAGTGCAATGGGTAAATTGTCGGCATTTTATATTTTAATTTCCTGTATACGCCTACGCCTTGTTTCTTTTTTATTTTTTAGACTTCACAGTATAGTTAGGGTCAGTTGGGAACCGTCTGTGAGAAAAAGAAAAAAAAGCACAATGACGCAATTCATTCCACCAGAAATTTGGAAACAACAAGATGTACTGCTTGGCATTCGCACCGGAAGCTCCAATACGAACATTTCAAAGTGTTTGGGTATCAATCTGAGGACAGTGCAGAGAATTCGGAGAGAATTGGATGAGTCTAATGGTGATTACGAAGGCACAACAACTCTGAAAACTCAGCCTGGTATTTCTGATAAGAAAAGAACTCCCGAATTTGTTGATGAGGGTGGCACATTCAACACAAAATCCTACATCAAATTCCTTGAGGGGGTAGTGCTGCCCTGGGTCAAGAGTGTGGCTGCTGGAAAACCCTATGCCTAGCAACATGACTCTGCACCATGCCACACAAACAGGAGAACCCAGTCATGGCTGTCATACAATTTCTGCGACCACATCACCCCTTGCATCTGGCCACCTAACTCCCTAGACTGTAACATACGTGATTATAATATACAGGGCGCAGGTGAACGAAAGACCAACAAAAATCCTTGTAACATTAAAGATGAATTGAAGGCAAAAATTATGGCAGCATCCACCAACTTTAAGAGACCGTCCAAAAAGATGAAGAAGATTCCGAAGTCGTCTGGAGGCTATTGTTTTGAAGCCAATGGCGATTTTATTGAATAAATTTACTCTAATATTTTAAGATATTTATGTGTAATTTTGGTAAATATATCTTAAAATGGGATGTCATTCTTGTCATTTTTGCGTAATTTAAATCGCAAATTTAAATTTATCCATCGCACCCAGTTTATGTGACATTGAGCGGGATTTCTCAGTTAACAGTTCTGAACAGCTGAACATTTTTCGAATTTACAAGTATTTTCTATATCCCTATGGCCCATTTCTACATCGCCTCCTATAGCCCATATCTTCTCCACTGTCGCCTATATGATACTGCATTTTAAGGGACACTTCTGCCCAATTTGAGAAACCCAGATCTAAGCAATTGAAATTTCGTAGACCAGCTAAGAACAGATTTTTTATGCCAAAATTTATCAGAAAGGCTTTATTCTAATCAGGCTAAAATTTAAATATGAAGCAAGTATTTCAGTATTTTGTTGTATAAACTAGAAATCCATTGTCTATGGAAAGGGTAAAATTTTATTGCATATCAGAGTTTCATTCTCTCTGAAATGGATCATGTTTATGATTTATAGCATGGAGCTCCATACTCTGAGAAGTTGTCAATATTTTTTGTTATATAACAATGGGGATCAGTGCTTTATGAAAAGAGTCAATAGTCTTTGTTGTATCGTATAGAGCTTCATTTCCTTTGAGAATGCTCATGTTTTATTGTATATATGGTATTCCATACTTTACGAAAACGGTAATATTTTATCCAAATAATCGTAAGAGAATACTGAGAGATTTTTCTGTTCAATGTAGTCTAGGTTTAAAGTGATTTTCATTTTGTTTTCTCTCTCTCATAATAACCATTATGGCCAAGATCAGGCTGATTTGGACACACATACACATTTTTCATTCTTCATGAGAGCATATTTATTATAGTCCAAGTCAAACTGAATTGAACACACCAACAATTAAATGATCCTGCAATTCACAAGTAAAATTTCTAATTTTGTTATTTGGTGCTGGATAATTTTACCTCTTGGGTTTTATATAGAAAATAGCGTAATTGTCAACGTGTATAACTTTATTAAAAGGTCAAATTTAAACTAAATGTTTTTATATATTTGTGTTATATACTTATTAAAAAAAAACATTTGATTCAAGCAAGGGCAAGAGTCATGTTAGCTCCCTGCGCGCTCTTTAGTAAAGAATATTTCAATTATATTGAAGAGGAAGAATCTATCGAATCAAATATTTGAAGCATTACTTAATACATTTTGGATAATTATTCAGATGATTTCCTTATTTCATTCAAAGAGCAATTTGAAGGTTGAAAAAGCTCCAGTTGACGCGAGATAGATTAGAAAAAAAAATGTATTTGTACGACGCTTGCGCCCCGACATTCGTATATATACACGATATAAAGTTTGTTTCAAGGGATGAACAAAGCCTATCTTACCGTGTATAAATTATTAGGCGCTTTCGTCAGGTCATTTAGGACTGTAACTTGTCCGCTTTGTTTATTCAAGCTGAAGTAAGTCGATGTATTTAAAAGCCGATATTCAACACTTCCCTACAAAAAACAAAAAATAAATAAATAGTATATGTAACATGTTAAAGCAGTGAAATAAATGTTCTGCTTTTGGTCGTTTTTCGTTTCTTCAGATCATTTGAGTTTTAACTGTTTTTTTTAGGCGAGTAAAAAAAATCTCCAAAACACAAACAAAAACACCATACAAAACCCACTAAAGCACAAACAAAACAAAATAAAAACAAAAATCAACTAAACCAAAATAGATCACGTTTGTAGAAAATTACGACCAATAGTTTTCAAGAACTTTTTCACAAGGTATCGCGACTTTCATAAAACAATCATAAAAATATTTTATAAAAAAATTCGAACTCCCGTTAATATGTATTGCATTTTGAATCTCTTACAATTTGATTAAATACTGATCTTGATGTATCAACAAATTCACAATATATAAAAATAATTTTTCGAAAAACTGGAAAATGCAAAATAAATGTATAAAATATACAATCTTCTAGATATTGTCATAGAAAACGGTGATAATGGAAACTATTCATTTATCGATTTCATTCTTGAAGTAAAAAAAAACCTATGTTTTGTTCTTAATTAAAATGACATTAATATTCATTTTACAGCAAAACGTTTATTCTCTCTACTAAGATTTTATACTATCAAGTTCTGACAACGTATTACTAAAAATGTAAGCAATGGTACCTAAATATTACCAGCTTACAAAATCTGCTTTGAACACATTTTTTTAAGCAGATTACAAATCGAACATTGGTGAATGAGAAGATGGAAACATTCTATGTAATGCGTTTTGTCCTTCAAAAGACCTCCAAGCTAAATAAGGTTTCTATTAATGGAATCTTATACGTGCAGATAGATAGATAGATAGATAGATAGATAGATAGAGAGAGAGAGAGAGAGAGAGAGAGAGAGAGAGAGAATGAAAATATAAATGAACGTTGATTTTCAATTATGTTTAATTATAACCGACATCTGTTTATATTTTCGTTCTATCATCCTACATATGATTCCATTAATAAAAACCTTATCCATTTTTAAGGCCGACCGACATGCGTTGTATAATTTCTTTTTTTCATTCAGTTGCCAACGTTTCGTCAGATACATAATTTATATATTATCTCAAAACGAATTTTCTTTTCTTGATAAGCTTCAAATACTCACGCCTTTGCTGTCGACAGCCTTGATGGTGTAGATAACACTGCCAATCTGTGTATTTTCGGGTATCGTGATAAACATGCGAGCATAGGGTTTGAACTCTGGACCTGGACTACTCCTCAATACCGAGATGGAGCATGTTTTCTGTGACTTTATATCCGGGGCAGACGTATCGAAAGCAAAGATTCTGATCTGTAAATAACAAAGTCATGTTTTAATCATTTTTAATATATATATATATATATATATATATATATATATATATATATATATTATATATATATATATATATATATATATATATATATATATATATATGCAACTTATTCAATCTTTTTTCTATTAATGTATTTAATGCGTAAACAATATTGATCATTAATTTAATATACTCACATCACGCAGAAATAGAAAATGGTCATATATAAATACACTCAGAAAATAGTCGCATACACACACAAAGAAAATAGTTGCAGATACAGAAAATAGTCACACACGCAGAAAATAGTTGCAAACACACACGCACAGAGAAAACAGTCGCATACACACGCATACAGAAAATAGTCGCAGATAAAGAAAATAGTCACATGCACAGAAAATATTCATATACACACACAGAAAATAGTCATAAATAAACTCGCACACAAAGCAGGCACATATAAATAAACAAACACACATATACAAAAATTGTCATATATATATATATATATATATATATATATATATATATATATATATATATATATAACACACGCGTACAAAACGTTTTGAAAAGTTATTGTCCTGACTAAAGGATTAAAAAAAATACGATTTCGGTCAAAACATTGATCAAACCGAAAAGTATGTAATTGTAGTTTCGCTGTATTAACAATATCTCTAAAGTTGCTTAAAAATGATAGTGTTAAGAATTACGGTGTAGGAGGTTTGTAGGAGGCTGTCTTTAGTGAATAATCGCGTCAAAGCAACGTTTCCGGATCCGTCAATGGCAAAGAAGTCGTTGGCTGGGTAGATTCCGTCAATCTTATACTTCATATTACCCTGAAAAAAATATGTTGAATATATAGGGTACTAGGCCATGGTTAATTGTAATTGGCAGATAAGCCCAAACAAGCAAACAAAATCGACGAAGTTTGCAATAAACAATAACAGAAGAAAGAAAAGAGAAGAATATTAAGCCAACAATATATGAAAGTCAAGAAGCAGCAATAAGGCAAAGCAACAGTAATGAGGCAAAAAGTTCAAACTAAGACGAGTGTTAATACACAAAAGGAAATACAGACAAGGGATCGCAGCGTTCTGGCTTCAAGACAAGAACAGAACTGAGTCAAATGCTACCCGGAAGTGACCTATTTTATAGGTTAAGTAAAAATCGCAGCATATATCTGTGTGTTTTGTCGATAAATGTGGGAGGGAACGTTTTTGCAGTCATTCCAACAAAGATTGGAACCAACAAAATGTTTGACTTGCATCGACCGTTTGTGAAACTTCTTGCTTCAAGTAAATATCTTATACGTGTAGGCGAAAAAGTTCCCAGAGTTCTTGAAAATCAATGAGTGAATAGACTACTACTGAAAACCAGATTTACACTGGAAGATTTTGCACATATATCTAAGAGTAGAATGTATGATCTGATTCTTATCTCAATTTCAGCATAAAGACAGATTTTCACATTATTACAAACAAGGTTATAATAATTCCTATCTTAATATCTATATCTATATCTATATATAGTAGAGAGTGCTGAAAATGTCTTGTTTCGACCAACAAGACATTCTGACCTACAAAAATCAGATGTTTAGTCGTTTTTCAGATTTTGAGAGATAAATGGGTCCAAGAAGATTGTAGCCCTCTCTTATATTCTTGTCATTGCCTCATTAATGTTGTTCGCTATTAAAAAAAGAAAATATTTAATATATCATTAAAAAAAACAAAGGGAATATAGACTTTGAAATCAATAGCGTTCTAATAACTGGAGAAAGTAATTTGAAAGACAAAGATTTTGATATTTAATACTGTAAACATGAAGATGTCAATCATAGCAAATATAATTTTAGATCGAAACGTTATTTAGCAGACATTAATAACACCACTGAAGAATATGAGGAAAGTGTTACATGAGATGACATTGGGGAAAATGTATTTTATTGAATGATATCTGACGCTTGATTCTAAGTAATTTGGGTGCGTTCGATACGAATTTCAGGTCCTGATTTTTGTCAACAACCTATGTACCATTTTCCTGATTTTTCAAATTAAGACTAGAAAATTAAGTCCGGTGTTAAAATTATTTTTCAAGTTTCATGAATACAGGCAGTTCAAACTACGATAAAATTATATAACGATAGAAAATACTTAAAATTTTAAAACAAACAGATATGAAACTTTCACTGTCGCAAAAACATTTCTACGAAACCAGTTATATTTGCTTGTTGATGTGGAAGTGTAACATTTCCACATAAAACACAAAGAATTAGGGTTATTTTTTGTATTTGAACTTTCTAGTACTTGATGACATATTGCTTGATTGTCCTACCAATTTGTAAGTCATAAACTTAAGGAAATCTAAACACAAAAATTAGTTTAAATGGGAACTTATTATAAAATAGGTACTTTCAATCTATGAAATTAATCTAGAACACGGATGAGTAGGTACAATATAAATTACGTCAAATTAAATCAACTATTAAATTACGGTGACAAAATTACTCATTAAATGATATGCCAATTCAAAATTATGTTAATGCCCGAACTTAATTAACTGACAGACTGACTGATTGAAATGTCTTATTAACTCCAGAAAAGAATTGTTTTTATATATTTTAGAAAGCAGGAACGCTCGAGAAAATTCTAGATTTCTATATTTTTAGCTTAATTCATTAAATTTAATTAATATGGGTTAAAAATTAGAAAATTAAAAATATTTTAGGGAGTTACATATAAAAGTATACCGAATACAATAATACCATAACGATAGGTACAAACACCTAGATAAAAACTTAGTTGTATAATGTGTAACTGCAAAAAGACTTAACGAGTATTGATAAAAAAAAAAAGACAAAAACGTTTTTATGAATAGGTCGAAAGAGGGGTGTTGATCAAAATCAGAACCTGATAGAACAAAACCGAATAAAAAAATTGTGCTCAACGCATCCAATTTACATAGAATTGTCAAATCAATCTAATTCTAATTCAACAAAGAAAAAAATTGAAATTTGTTCCCCAGTGAAATATATTTTAGAAAAAATAAATTCAACAGCCTTAATGACAATTTTAAAATTTATTTGTTTTTAATTTGCCTATTTAAATGATATTGGCACATAAAAAAGTTCATTTTACATTCTTGTAATCGAATAATTCAAAGATTTTTTTTCATGAAGCTTGACTTTTACTACTATTGTAAAAGTAAGCCTAACATAGAAACACGTTGTATTTGAATTGGATTTTAACACATAAGGTAAATAATATTTGTTAATAGTTTTACCTTGCCCTGTTGGCTGATGGCATTAACGGTGAAAAGATTTCCAATTGTTTGATTTTCTTTTAGCTGAAGATCACAATTGGTAGGAGTAAAGACCGGTGGTTGAATGGGACCGATTACATTAACTGTCACATCAGCAGTAGCAGTCTTCGCATTAATGTATCGATTGTCACTTGCTTTGACGAGGAACTGTAAAAATCAAAGTTTATATAAAACTGCGTGAAAATCAGATGGTTATTATGGCGATAGGAGAAAATAGGTGGAGAACACACAACTTACTGGTCTTAGAATAGATATTAATAGATAACAAAATCAACCGGTTCGCTTTATAAAGGCATAAAATAGAAATTATGTGTAAAAAAAAAAAGACCCCAATACATAGAACTTTCCCTATTAACACCAGTAACGAGATTTCATTAGGTTTGGCAGTAAAGCAGAATAATTATAATTGAGGTTTTTAAAAAAGTATGAATAAATAGCGGATGGGTCTTTTTGATATGATGGCTGTTAACTCGTTAAATGTATATGAACATTGCTGACAAGTTTGATCAATAATTTAAGTTTTCGTGGTAACGACAATGTCCTTTGAAGCCAACAAATGACTTGCAAAGCTAATTGCATATATGGCGCACTAAGTTGTTTTGTACAAAAGCCTGGTCTGAGTTTTAAAATCTGTTCCGATTGCTCGTGGGTTTTCATTTGACGAGTGAAACTGGAACCGTTTTCTCAGGTTTTTTGACACACCCTACATGTTATCCCCAGTGCAGTATTGGTCGTAATTTGTGAAATGTCTAGCAATCAGACTCTTGTGGCTAACGAAGCCTGCAATAGAGATACATACTCTGTCATATTCATCATATGTAAATTGATGGATCAATGATTTTCCTCTTTCCTAGCAGCACGCTTGACATTTCAATATTCTTCGAAAATCATAAATTGTATTCCTCCACTTATTTCAACCACAATCAGTAGTTCCCCAGTCAGGATTTTCTACATGACAGGCTACAAGAGACTCTTTTAAGCAGTCCTCGAAGAGCTTCCTTAATTTATGTTGGTGTCGAATGCTGTAGAAAAACTCGCCTATGGTATTATGTTGTCAAGGTGAATGACAGCCTACTCAGCACAACACACACACACACACACACACACACACACACACACACACACACACACACACACACACACACACACACACACCTGTGTGTCTGTGTGAGAGAGTAGACATTAAATAAGCAAATTGATATTTACATATAAACTGATGAAAGAAAAACATCATAAAATTACATAATAGAATGTTAGTTATTGTTATGCCTGTATAACATTTCTTAATTGTGCGGACAACGCAAGTTCTTGTATCTGATATAAGATGTTAGCACCAGGCACTTTAATTGCTACCATTTATGATTTATTTATAGGTCCAGGACATCCCACATATGTTCAGTATTATTGGTATCTTGGGAGATTGGTGACTACGGCATCGGAGCAATGTAGTTTTCGTGTTAGTGAAACAATTCCCAGGCAACTTTAGCAATATAACAGAACACATTGGAAGATATCACTCACATCAAAGAAGACTGATATGATAAAAGGTTATATCTGGTCTTCAATGATGCCAACATAGGTGGTACGTGACAAAGTAATTTCCATTGAAAGAAGGACGTCTTAACATTAATCTTTTCCTTGGATAACAACGCATAGTATTCAACAGTTTATATTAATCAGAATAAAGCGAAAATTATCGAACCGGGACGCAGATATATATGATCAAATCCTAACGCTCGTGCTCCCATTGTAGACGCTTTCGACAATGGACGCTGCTCAGCATCGATACTCTGACTGGAGTGTGACTAGACTAGCTTATATGTCATTGATGAAGATGGCGGAACACTTTGCTACGACGAAAAGATTAACTATAATGTTATAGATTGATAAAATAAGATCGAAGTCTGTTGTGATACATTCATTCTTCACTTTATTAAAGCGGTCTGCAATTTGTGTAATCTTTCCCTTGGCTTCATACAAAAGATTTTATTCACTTCTCGTATCGTTAAGTCATGGCGTTTAGTGACTTGTCAGTGATTAAGGATTTTTCCTTCTAAGACCACTTGTCGATAACTGAATATGAGCACCTCGCAAGCAGTGCTAATTGGGAAATGTTCTGAGTTTTCTGACCATAACAATTTAAATTATCAAAATCTCGCAAATATTTCTTCTTGGTTATAAAAATGAAGTAGACGAGGCCGGCTTATCTACTTATATATCTCTGCCTTGGACATGCGCAGTTACAATTTAGTAGCTGAAAAGCTTGCCACACATCACTGATCATATTTTTGCTCGTCAGTATATACATACACATGCAATCACATATATAAACACATACATATATAAATATATTTGCACATCAACAAATACAGATAATTATAAAATATAATAAAGTTAATTAAAATGCTTACATTGAATTGGGTCATCCCGATTGTTTGAAGGGTTCTGTTTAATCGAATGATCCCCGTATTTGGAACAACAAAGAAATATGAAGCATCATTGTTGTTGGCTTTATTTGCTAGTGAATAAACCAAAACATCCTGTAAATAGACAAATTAGGATTAACATAAATTCCCATGTCAAACATCAATAAATCATTTGTCTTTGAGAAGTAATGCGGTTTGACCACAAAAAAATTCTATTATGTTTGCGAATCACCAAATTGAATGAAGTAAATCTGAAAATTAATGCTTTATATAAGAAGTATATGTGTAAACTTGTGTATTGAACATTTTCAAACTATAAATATGCAGATGTTAGCGATGTGACTATTGCGGAACAGTCTGCTATGTTGAAAAATGAACTTAGAATGTTAGCGCATATTTATAAATTAATAAAATAGAACTTTCCCTTTTAACACCAGTAACAAGATTTCATTATGTTTGGCAGTTAAACAGAATAATTATAATTGAGGCTTTTAGAAAAGTATGAATAGATAGCGGATGTGTAACGGATATCGGCAGTCTGTTGCGTTCACATTGCACTAATGCCCTTGGGAAAAGCATGAATCAGTCTGTCATCCGCACAATTAAAGCTAGAGAAAACAGTCTATCATGCTGTGTAACCCGTAGCTTGGTTGGAGAGAAAAGAAGGTTTCATGTCTTTTCCAAGTGTATTAATGCGAAATTGAACGCCAATCATTAGACCGGAATTTGAAATGATTCCATCAACTGCACACATTACCACACAATCGTTTAACGATACTACATCAGTTGGTTAACGATAAATCTACTTCAGTTGGTTAACAAACTAAAGTAGATGAATATGACAGGAAGTTTTATTTTCATCTTTGCTGTTAATAATTCATCCTTTTATTTCTATATGAAATTACAATATGAATTCTTCTTATTGCAATTCTTAAGGAAGAAAGTAAAAGAAATTCACTTGAGCATTATTTTAAGTATATTTGTTTAACGGGAAATGAATCACAAAGCGATTTTTCAGAATACTAAACGAGTAATAAGGTAGATTAACTAAAACAAAAAATTTACCTAAATTTACATAAAATATAAAAGAAAAACAATTGTTAGTTAATCATTTATTTTAAAAAAAATGGACCCGAGAGAACATTATAGTGGTCATTTTTCTTTGTATTCTAAATAGTTTCTCACTCTTTAGGATGTATGCCATTGCTTTTGCAAATAATGCAACAGCTTTGTCTTTTCATATTCATCATTATCACATATGTGTGTCAATACTAGTTAAAGTGATATGTCAAAGTGTCCATTTCTTGGAGTCAACAAAGATCAATATGTATTGCTGTCAGAATGGTTTCTTGATTTCATTTTTTATCAATTTACAAACACCTAGACAAATAGAAAATGCAATTTATATATTAGATACTTACTCCATCATTGTCTTTGGCTGTTGTGTTGACAATGCTGGCACCTATAGGGTCATTTTTATTAACGGTGCTGACGTAAGTAGTCGACAGGAAGTAAGGACCACTTGGGTTTTTCGTGATATTTATAATGACAGTAACTTTTCCCTTGTGGAAAGGATCATTGCTGTCGTACGCCTCAACAGTGAACTGAAATATAGAAAGAAATGAAATGAATTGAGTTTATTATTAAACTTCTTTGTCATAATATCGTAGTAGGCTTCAATCAAAATGAAAATCGTACCAATTTATTTATGATGCTTTCTATAAACAAGTGCATTTATTTTTTTAATAACGAATGAGAAAGACTTTAAAAAATTCCTAATCCGGAAATGTTATTCTCTTAAGATTGAACACTGTATCATAAAACTTAATTTTTAATCGAAATCACCCCCTCCAAATACTTATTTACAATAATAAGCATTTGTTAGTTTGTGAGAGGAACTAGTATTTATTTGTTTGTCTACGAAGGCAGATAAAGTGCAAGCTAAGGTTTAATGTGGAGCCTCATAAGTACGCATGTAGGTAAAAATTGCCCAACCCAAGCTCTGTTTTTGCTGCTGACATCAATGGGATAGATACTACCTCAAAGATATTTATACATTTTTCTCCCGTAGAACGCATGTGGTTTAAAGGTTTATTTTTAGCGTCGTGCAAAGTTTGCAAGGTTCCATCAACAGGTCATTCTTGATCCAACTTTTAGTACAATAGGAAGACGCTACCAGGTAAATGGATCCAAAGGAGATTACTTACGCGCAATGTGCACATTATCTCGATTCCAGACAGAAGTAATGGATCTTTGTCGGAGAATAATATAATTATAGAAAATACCTGATCATATTATTTTAAATATAGTTGTTTAGAGTTCCAGAGAGAGTTGTACAGAGGTTTTTTTTAAATAGTTCAAGATATTCTTGTAATGTCAATCCAATGTGAGCGTTCCATTAATTAAACCAATCGGCTGAAAGTAATGAACAGTGTACTTATTTACAATTCTTACCTGAACTTTAGTGGGAGCAAAAAGCAAACTATTTGCAACACGTATTTTTCCAGTTGTCTTCTCCACAGTAAACAGGTTGGTTGACGATCCAGCTATTTCGTAAAACATGGTTCCCTGCAGAATAAATTAATAAAGAAATACTGAAATGATAACGATCAAGCACAAACGTGAAACTTGAAAAGGGGAAAAGAAAAGAAAAGCGTATCAAAATCCAACGAGGAAGAGTTTAACACTGGTTTTAAATCCTAAACTAAAAGTCAAATTCTGATATTTATTAACGTCTTTGTGTTGCCTTCATTTTCTCACCATGAAGGTTTTTGAGTAATTATTGTTTAAAGAAGGTTCTAAATAAAGAAACACACAACTATGTACGTACGTATACAATGATGAATCAATAAATGATGTAGTTATTAGTTGAATTAGTTCAATATATTTGATTAATGGGTACGTGTAAGATTAAGTGCATTGACAAGGAAATTATTTAAAAAAATAAATATTTTTTCATCATTAGGCTACAGACTTAATATTTCTACGTCCCTGCGTGTGTGTATGTATGTGTATGAATAATCTATAGCAAAAGTCTTTAGGTTTGAAAATAATACATTAGACCAATTGTTTGGATTGAATGCTGTTTGCTAGTGAACAGATCCATTTTTTTTTAGTTAATACAGTTTCATTTTATTATGCTTAATCTAGTTTGTCTCTTCCAAATGAAATGCTTTTTCCCCTGATTATACACGCGTACATATGTTTCAAACGATGCTACATTGAAACATGAATGTTGTAGCATTCCGTAGAACAATTCATATATTTTTCTTTTTACCTTCTGTAGGCGGTGCTTCAATCAACCCAACTAATGGCGTTTATATATATATATATATATGTATTACTAATGTTCACTTTGAAAAAGGCCCAAGAGCCACTCGATGTAGAGGGTTACTGAAAGAGTTTGTGTGAACGGAAAGAATAAGAAGCACAATTTATAAGAATATGTAGGAAAGATAGCGATCAACCCTAGGTTTGAACAGGTTAATATTGTAGTAGTCTGGGAAGCATACACTTCGAAATCAGTTTTACAAAGCAGAGTAACGTGGGAAGAAGCAGCTTGGGTGGAAGTTACTTATCACTAATGGAATATGAATGGAATGAGGGTGGTTCGCTTCAGTGTATGCGGCGGGGTGAGTCTTAGCTATGACGGTTAGAGTTGTTGGGACTAAGGAATGTAGCTCGTCTGAATAGTTTTCAGAGAAATAGCGATAAGCTTGCAAAGTTTCGCCTGTGGAAAAGGAATTTGTAGTGTAGAAAAAAAAATTATCACCCACAAGGACGCCTAAACGCTTTTGAATTCCCGAGGCTGGAAAGTGAATACTAGATAGCTCCAGGCCAGATATAACAACAATACTCTATTGGCTCTTGGAAAGGTAGAGTCAGGAATCTAATGGCGCGTTACAGGGAACTAACTGTATTTAGCGATAGCTTGTAGATAGCAGTTTCATTTGAGGTCCCAATAGGCATTCAAGGCAATAGTGGGGGGGGGGGCTCCTTAAGAAAACAACCCTTCATTGCAATAGACAGAAATTTTGATTTATTCTTGTCTATTGTGATAACGGTAATTACTATTGTTAGTTTCGTTGCAATTTTCGATTTCACGGAAAATAAAGAGGAAAAATATTTTGCATTTTGCTAGTTGTAGGCATTTTTTACTCACTTAATCTAGCAAGCTATTCTGAAACCAGTCAGTGTCATCAGTTTTTATACCACATCATACCTTATGCGTCATGGTTATCTTTTATGTGCCATGTTCCTTTAGGACACGAACAATCATGGCACTCCAGAACTTCCTATAACTTTATGTTTGTCTTATTTCTGCCATCCGTCTATTACACAAGCTCATTAAGTAGGTTACTCACTCTTTTCCTGTCTCGTTTGCCTTCAATATATTATGTAAGTGTCAAGTTCTCCAAACCGTCTTTCTTCATTATTTGCTCCCGTCAACTCTCTGATTCTGAGTGCAAGTGCTTTTTTGAATCTACTTTCATTAAAATTTCCTAGTTGCTTACATGCTCCGTTCATGTTATTCTCAGCATCCACCTACAGAACATCTCTTTGTTGCCTTAAGTCTCCTCTTCATCTGTGAGATAATTGTCCAGCCATACAAGAGGATCGATATTACATAAATTTAAAACCCTTATTTTTGTTTCTAATGAAAATGTTCTTTTTTTAATCTTTTGCTTCTAGAGTTTGTTTTTATTGGTCACTCAACAAAAGCTGAGAAGACGAAAGAGAGGGCATGATGAAAAAAAAAAAAAAAAAGGTTCTAGCAGTTGTAAAATAGCTTACCATAGCTCGTTTTTTTTTTTTTTAAATTTTACCCAAGCAAGGCGGGAATGCTACTAGTAAACACGCCTTTAGAGAGAGAGAGAGAGAGAGAAGAGAGAGAGAGAGAGAGAGGAGAGTGAAAGTGAGAGAAAAGACTGGGTATGGGATGGATTGAAGAAAGGGGTTCAAGACAACAGAAGATGGGGATTGACGTTGCATTTTTGAAGATTGTAATTTTCAGGGAAGCAAGGAAACGGAAGAGAGTTCCACTGTCGGGAAATGCGAGAAAAGAAACTGTTGGTGTAGAAGTGCGGTTACACTTAACTATTTCAACAGTAAAAGGGTGGGACCTAAATGCCAATCTAGTATCACGCTTAAATTCATGTAGTTGGGGCACCAAGAAAAAAAAATTGTCAAAAAGTTGTCATGAAAATATTTATAGAAAAGACGGAAGTCAGATCACGTCTGTATGCTAAGTCAGGATCGACTACATTGCAGATCCTTCTTTGGATTTTGTTGAGAACCTCAAGATAAGCATCAGGGGAACCAGACCAGATATGGCAACAATATTCAATGCATGGGCAAATGGTAGATTTGCAAATGTACAAGATAGATTCTGACGAGAAAAAACCTCTTCTGGCATGACACAATGAACCAACTACAAGCCAGTTGAAAACGTGAGGCCAAAGGAGACACAGTGAAATGCTCTATTGGAGTCGAGCATCAGCCATGCTGATGGTGGGCAGGGAAAATTCTCTATGGTAGTTAAATGAGGGCAGTTTAGTTTCTAAAGTATGTTTAAGTATTAACAGAAAACAAACGTTAACAAACATTCTCTTGTTTGCTACAATATTACCATAAATTGCAGACACTTACCTTCAGGTCAGAATCAGTGGCCAACAATGTTAACACTTCTGAATTAATTGATAGAGTTTCTATGATGGTTTTTGTATAAGGATTCTGCAAGAATTGAGGATTATGCAAATTCTTCTGAAGCGAAATAATCACGTTAACTGTACTGCATCTTATAGGAGAACCGTCATCACACGCTTGTACTTTCAGCTAAAAAGAAAAAGAAAGAATCTTGTTGATTAGTTCGTAATGTTTTGTTTTGCAATGTTTACTGGCTACGGAAACGTAACATTGAACATGAGATAAATAAAACGTGGACACTCAACTGTCCAAATTCCGTCTAACTGTACAAATATTCCTGATTATTTTCAATGACTGCATAAAGTAAAATAATTTTATCGGTTATTTTTCTTACAATAAGTAAAGAATAGATTTATTTATGGTAATCTTGTCTTAAGTGATTAGGGTAATTTAGACATCGAGAATGAACTACTAAATAGAAGAATAATACTAATTAAAAAAAAAATAAACATTTACATGTTTAAATGAAGTCTAAAATAATAATTGCAGAATTAGAATTTTTTAATCAATTCACCCTTGGTAAGGCAAGAGGCTACTTAGAGTGTAAGAGAATGAAAAGCTTGAGAAGTAACCGGAAGCCCATACATAAACCTAAACAGAAAACAAAGAATAAATCTTTAATCTTGTTCAAAATACCAGAGAGGGGGTCTGTTTAACCATCTAAGTGTTAAATGTAAATCAAATTTCATAGTTTAGGCGTAAGAAATATAGAATTAAAGTAGACATTAGAAGGAACCAAAAATCCAATTCGAAATATGAAACAAGGGATAAAAATCTACTCCTGTAAACCGGACGACAGGAGAACCTATCTTCTATTGAAGGAAAAAAATAAATAGTAAATAAAATTTCAGAGTTTAGGCGGAGATGATAGAATTATACAGTTGAAGTAAACGTTAGAAAGAACTGGAAATCCAATCCTAAACAACAAAGAAAGGATAAACTTTTACTCCTGTTCAAAAGACCAGGGTGGAGTGTGAACCTATCACCTCCTATTGAGTATACAATAGTGTTGAGAATTGAAACAAAAAAATTCTCATTATTAGCACAACATTTCGGTCGTTGTACACTTTGTTGCTTGTCGATCCGGATAAACTTCAAGTAATTTTGAATTGAAACTTTTATTTAATCCATGGAATAAAATTGTTCTCCTTTTGCTGGGCATGTTTTGTTCTTATTTAGTAGCACTCGATTATAACTCGCTTTATTTCCACTACTTGCTTCAGGAATTGAACCTACGATTACTATATTACCAAATTCCCGAACCAACGCTTTAAAACACTAAGCTATTGTTCCGTTGGTCACTTAATCATAGAATTTACGTGTCTTCAACTTAATGTTTTTTTTTCTTGCTTGTTGATAACAAATTTTAGCACTGCTGCTGACAATGTTGCTGCTGCTGCTGTTATACTTGACTGCATTCACTGTCGCTTCTCTTTTCTTACTGCTGCTGTTGCTGCTGCTGAAGGTTTGCTATCATTTTTTTTAAATTGATCCCCCAGATATTTATTTTTATGATGGGCCTACTGGGAAAGCTTCCATTGACTATCATAAGCGAAGATTCCTTCAGTTTTCTCTGTCCAGCAGGTTTACTTCACTCTACAACAGTTGTTGATCATTTTTCCCTACATTCAAACCTATAGAGATAATTACTAAGATCAAATGTATTTTAAAGAATGAATGTGCACTTATTTGACGAAAGATATTTTGTCGGTTCAGGTATATACAATAAAACTACGTGGGTAATTGAATGACAAAGTGGAAAAGTCCTAATGTTATACATTTCATCCTTTGAAAACACTTTTTCAGATTAATGTTTTTTTTTTATCGATGGAATCATATGTAGAGTGAGGCGACAAATTACAACAAATATTGGTTATAAAACTATTCATGAAAGAAACGAGGGAAAGGATAACGCCGAAGTTACAGAGACGCTTAACTTTTGAATTGTTGGCATCCGATGTATATGGAAGCACCACCTAGCCAACCTCTTCCAGCTTTCTACTGTTTTCGTTTTATCACTATAGTTTATAAAATACTACACGACAATAGCTGTAGTTTGTTAGGATAGGTCATATGCTGTATGGTTCTGGATGTATGTTGCATGATCCTCGGTAGACTTTGAAATTTGTGACTTTCAATGTTTTCCCTTTCATAAATTATTTTCTCTTTTGCGAGAAACTGTATTCATTAAGTCGAAATTATACTCAAACTTATTATGATGAGCAACTATTGTGGTTTTGTAAGAGATTTGTTTTGTGTACTTAGGTTTTTCCTGCGAAATCATTTAATATATAGACACTAACAGAATACTATCACTGTTGTATGTACTTGATTACATAGGCATTCATCTTGATTGTTTACCGAATTTCAATTAAGAACATTTAATAACTGCTACAAATTCTGACACAAGAAAATTATCTTACAATGGATGTTCAAAGTAATTTTGCATAAATTTTGTATTGCAGTTTATTAGGAGGGCGCAAAATAAAAATCTGACTTGAAACCTTGGCACAGAATGGACACTTGAAAGTCAATTTTGCGCTGAAAACTTTTACATATATGATAGTTATATAACAAATGTTACTTACCGAGAACTGATTATATGTTGAATTCTTGAGGGATTTTCGCAGTAGAATTTCTCCATTATGTGGTTCCACATAGAAATAAGAACCTGGTACATTTAGAGAGTTAGTTACTTGCGAAATCAAGGAATATGTTACAGTATCCTGAAATGAAAAAATAAATAAAATTATTGATGGGATTTCTTTTTTGGTGCACATAAAAAAATCATCAACATATCAGATGGAAAATTATATAGAATAAAACACCAAATAATGATATTTCAATATTCCATGAAAATATCTAATTCGAATGAATTAAGAATGAACACAAAAATTATTTAATTTTCAAATTTATCTTGGATCATTAAATTCCATAAAAGAATTGATATTTTCGTTTATAAATTCAAAGTACTTTTTAAATGTGAGCAATTTCCTTCCAGCTGCACAGTAATGGTTTTTCTTAAGGGAAGGTATAATAGAATTTATGATATAATCCCATGAACGAACGTTATTTGCCAGTGAAAAGACAAGCTGTAATAAGAATTTTACTTGTATACATTCAGTTCAACTCTGTGTATGAAAAGAAGAAAATAAAATTAAAAAAATTATCTATCATTAGCATTTGAAAGAGAAGAGAGCAATGATTCAGTTAAAGAGCTATAAACATTTTACAATTATCCAGAGTAAATTTAAACTGAGAAAATATTTAAACAATGCATTTATTTTCGAATAACTTTTTCTTTCATTTAAATCTATTTCTAGGGAAAAATCACCATTTTATTTTCTTTTTAATAGTACTTGCTTCGGTGGCTTTAGGTTCAATGTGATATCCCTATTTATTTATAAAACTTATAATTCTTAGCAAATGCTAATTATCATTAAACTTAATTATCATTATTAATTTGTCACCACCGATATGAATCACGAGAGTATCGATTGGTCAACTATTTTTCTATTTATTCTGTTTATTCTCAGAAGTAAATATTTATCTTCTTTCGATTGAAATATTTTTCAATTTGTAATTATTTAAAAATTACTTGAAAACAAGTAGCTCAGTCGGTTCGAAAATCTATCTCTTTAGTGCAGTTTAACGGTATTACGCTGATAAAATTACGCTACGATATTCCGTATTTGTCGTGTCACGGTGTCAAACATAGCATCAAACGTACATAAAAAAGGATGATTAGTTATAAAGAAAAGTCTACGACAATACAGTGTGCCTGCTGAGTGATGTTTATTATTATTATCAGTACATATTTGTCGACCAACTTCAAAGAAAAAATGAATAATGGTTTTTGTCACGATACATTCAGCCAACGACAGATGGATATTGAGTGCGGGATTTAAAAGCGTATCGGCATCTGAACTATTTCTACTTCACTTAATTAAATTGCCAGTAACAGAATCACGCGTAAAAGAATTGTACAGTATAATTTTGAAAAGATTGGCTATCTTTTCAAGAAGTTTTTAGACTTTTGAACTCGTTGTGTTGCTTTTTTGTTATAACGTTTCCGTCATAGCAAGAGGGATAGTGACTTTTCTTGAAATGTCCACATAGATACACAACATATCTTTAATTGTTCCAAATCTCAAAAATTGAAACATTTGGTTCAAACTCTGAATGTATTGAAACTAGTTTAAATTTTCTCTTATCGTTGTAATTTATCTTACTTTACACAAGGTCAGAAATACAGAGCATCCAGTGACGTTTGAACCCATTGGTCGCTCGTATTTGAGTATGCCTGTCCAATAGGGCGGTTAGCTGATCCCTGTTGCAGACGCCTGCTCAGGCACATTTGTGTTTGTTCAACACCCACAGAACCAGTTTTGTTTTATACTGCAATTCTGATGAGCGTACGTTAGTTACAGTTCCTGGGAGAGATCGCATTATTTGACGGGATCAACAGTCTGAACAAGGCCAGTACACTGGAACCTTCAGTCAAGATGACTTATGACTTCATGCGAGCACAACCGTCGACAATTCCTAAATAGTTCTGTCTACCCAATTTTACTCTCTCCCGTCAAGTAGTATGGTTTTCGGGGACTTCCTAGTGTTGTCATACACTAGGATCATCCCCACTCCACGCTGATAATATCAAGAAGTTGCATCTTTGACAAATTGACCAGAGATTCGAACTCAAGTTCGAAAATAAGAACGTTCTAAGCGCCTGGCCACGTGCCCATATATCGAGCTAATTACTCAGTACGAATGATCAGTGAAAGCTTGTTAACCATAACAGAACGATGAGATATGCCCAAATCTTTTTTAGTGAGCAAATGAAATTAAACGTTTATTACCGATCTAAGATTTTGAGTAACGTTAGTAATTAGATCATGTTGCGTTGTTTTCACATGCAGCAGATTGCAAACATGTTTTTTTTTCATTGTGAGTTTGTATAGGTTAATACTTCACAAGTGGCGAGGCTGCTGGGAGATGAGTGTTTTATCGAAACACTGTCTCTAGGCAGATTGCCAACCAAGGCTAATGAGCTTTTATCTGCCCATTAGGTAAGGACTCGCCATGGTCAATTAGTCAATGAAGTAAGTTATCTATGATAATGTACGATGATGTTGGGAAGTAATTGAAAACCATAGACGCCAGCCTTGTCAGTGAAACTGAACGAAAAAAAAATGTTTGGAAGTCGTTGATAGCTGTGTAGTAATTAGAAACTTTCTTTTTATAGACTAGACAGTGACACTTTTGTGATGAGGTATTTAATATTTTGATAAACACTTTAGTATTTAATTAAGCTGATCTTATCAGTTCTACTATATTTGTTTCATAATGGAGGTTTTATTTCGAGCATATTTCTGATTTGCAGTCTCACTTATGAATATCGCCATTTCTTTTTATATCCGGAATAAAGAAGCAGTTTTGTAAATTTCATTCTTTTGTTCTGTTAAGAAACATCAAAGTTCAAAATAGGAAGTCTAGTCACTGAGCACTCCTTACGCTGTTTTCAACATGTTTCGACTCACCTTTGGGTCTTTGTCAGTGGCTGTAACTTGCAAAACTTTTGTGAATGGGTTTTGGTTCTCATTAATCGATGCTGTGTAAACCTGTAGTGCAAAAACTGGTGGATTCGGGTTTCGGATCACGTTAATAGTCAATTGAGATTTCTTGAAAACTTGAGGTTTTCCATCTTGATACGCCACTACATTCAACTATAAATAAATAAAAAAAATATTAGTATACAATATTATTAATATTAATAAATATTTTATAGGAAATTAAATCGTTTGCACTAATGAAAGAAATACCCGATATAGAATAAAGAAGAGCAAACGAGATCATTGCTATGAGCCGCGTTCCTTTAAGACGACCATGACTCTCCATAGCTTCTTGTAGTCCTTAGCAATATTTCTCGCTTTGTTAGGGCGCCCACTTTTCCGTTCTGACGTCCATTCACAGAGTCCCGTCAAGTAAGTGGCTGTCTACCTTCACGTATCTCTCTTCTTTAATATGCCTCATGTGGGTTAACTTTTCCAAGCTCACCTTCCTCAATATGTGTCTAAGCGATTTCTCCTGATTCTAAGTGTAAGTATTCTTTCAGTTGTCATTTTCTTTAGCCGAAACAAGTCACAAAACGAACCATTTCACAAAAGAGAAGTAAAAATTGTTTTTATTTGCAGGGAAATCATGACCTTTAACGTTCTAAACATTGATTAATGATGAAATCTCTGATAAGAAAGAGAAAAGGATAAATCGTAACGAGATCTCGGAAAGGGCAAAAACACAAAAGGATTTACTTGTAACGACAATATTGTGTGACACTATTTAAGTCTAGAAGATGTTTAATGCTGAAAAATAAGGATTAAAAGATAGACTGATCAGCTATAATATTTAGCGCTGGAGAGTAGGGATTAGAAGATATAATGAAGGATAGACTGATCAGCTTTGATGAAGAAAATTAAAGATTTTATTTTTAAGAAGAAATTAAGTTTCTCAAAGAATGAGAATTGCAGAAAGGATAATGTTTTGACAGAGCAATGTGGCAATTAATTACGAAAGGCGCTGGAGATAATCGGGATGGGCTCATTTAGCCAGTAGGGTAGTCGAAGGATCCGGAGCTGAGAACAATAGAGTCTTAAGTTTCTAAAACAAGAAAGTGCGTAAGCCGTAATTTTACAAATAGTCAATCTTGACAATTGGTGAATGATGGTCATTAAAAATGTTGGTTATCAAAACAATACAAAGCAGAAAGGCTTTAAAGAAGTGTTGATACAGGATATGGAATGGATAGGATCAACGCAGAAACAATCTGTCATCCAGAAGTGGAAAACAGAGATATTTCGTAAACAGGCATAGAATTTAAGGAACAGCCAATCAAGAAGGGACATGTGTTAAATACCAGAATTTTGACAAGGTGCAAAAAAGACTTGCGAAGGCAAATTTCCCAATGATAAATTTAATTCTTAATTGTGACACACCGGAAAACCCTACGTAAGCAAAACGTTGAGGAGATAAAGTCTGTGATGAAGTAAATTGAGTCGCGCCAAGATGACCGAGAAGCCATTGGCCGGGTGTTAGTTATAGTGGCGGGCGCAACTAAGACAACAGGAAAGGTGGAGAATTTATTAACGCCCTTCGAAAGGTATTAGTGTAAGATGCCAATAGATGAGAAAAGGAGCATGTACGGATCGATATCCTGCGACCATACCCCGCAAAAGAGAAGGTCTTACCAAAAATTGCAAGCGTAAGCGATTTTAAACAATGGACCATTATTGGATTTAGGAGAATCACAGAACCCCCCATGCCGATATGGAATGAGGGTCCATATAAGCAAACGCACAGGGCCGAGAAGCGAGAACCGCGGAGAATACCGTCGAGCGCTGTTAAGAGTCTGTATTGAAGACCGACCAGCTCGCTGAAACTTCCCACGTGAATTTGAAGAAAAACTACGCTAAGATCAAAAAGTAATCTTCACTCTTGTACTAACAAAGTTAATCCGAAAAGCATCTCTAAGTTAACACCAAAAAACAGAACTCAGATAACCCCGAAAAGCAGAATTACACTGACGCCAAAACAGAACGAATTTCATATTGAAAATAGAATTTCGTAATCCAGCTCTGAGAACTTGCACAAGTGTTACACTCATTTATGACGGTTTGGGACAATAATTGTTGTAAACCAAAGAACCGATATAAAAGGTGAAATTTGTTATTAACTCTGCGTCATATTTTGTTTTATTTTTCATTTTTATTGATGTGCACCTTCACCCTGTCGGATCGGCTTGGTATCAAAGATTCCGACAGCAACCGGAATTGACCGTCCTATGATTAAAAATCCACAAAATGGTTGGGATTGAACAGGTTACTTTGGTAACTTACTGCGGGGTCTTATATCTTGAACGAGCCCAAGGGTTTGGCCACTGTGTATTTGGTGACCGTAACCAAGGAACAAACCCGAAGTTGCTACAAGATTGGTCCCGTGGCCAAGGATCGCAGATCCTCCAGAACGTGTCACAATTGTACCATCGGAATCGCATTACTTGTTATTTTGATTTTTGAAAAATTCTTTTAATAAAAGAAAGTCAATTACCTGCAAGGATATGTAGAGTGCATCGAAAGGGCAGAGTTTGTGATAATAATAATAATTGGAATTTCCATCGGAATGTAAATAATCTCACCTCAGAAATTCAGACAAAAAGCACGAGAGAGAGAGAGAGAGAGAGAGATTTTAGGGCAAATGGTATTATGAATTTAACGAAAAGATGGCTTATGATAGCGGGACAAAGCTATATTGCGCAATAAATTTAACCTCCACGAAAACCCCCCTCTCTCTACACTTCTATTTCTACACAGACTAAATAATAAAATAGCAAAGTCTTAAGAGACGTGTTTCGGCGCCAAAAGGAACCTCTTCTGATTAATAAATATGTTTTACTGACGGAATCAGACTTGTATAAAAAGGCAGAGTCTGGGGAGAAGAAATACAATAAACGCTGATTACGAAAATGTTTCCGGTGTAAAGCAGTAGCCGGAGATTGTTGTATATTCCCTTCCAACAATTCTCTACGGGTATAATAAAACAAATTTACATTCGTTATATCGACAACATTTTCGTATTAGCAAAATGCCGAGACGAAATTTAAAAAAAATGAAAGAAACCTTCGAAAAGAACTTCGTTGTACACTCTGAACACAATATCAATAATAAAATCCATGTCTACGACGTTTTAGTCAACACCACTCGCTCTAACTTTACCACATCTATATATATATATATATATATATATATATATATATATATATATATATATATATATATATATATATATTGTGTCCTTAAACTATAATAGTGAATGTCCTCACAGATACAAAATAGCCTTTATAAAAAAAAAAAAACATGATTTACCGTGCCAAAGCAATTTCTTCTGGCACATTATTCTATAAAGAATTAAGAAACATTAAACACTTCTTACCAATAACTTCCCACCATATAGTTGAAAAACAAATAAAATTGACTATAACGAAATTTAGGAAAAATAAGACAAAATATCACACTGAACACAGCATTAACAGGTGCACACTATTAAACAATTAAACACATCAACAGATATATCCTAATTATAAACGGGATAAAACTTAATTCAAAATATAATTCACCGATACATATCACTTAATCCCTCTCATAAGAAACACCTTAGAGTTATCGATTTTAAAAAGTTGAAACCATCTACTCTAATACAAACAACACGAAACCTTTTAAGATTCCTGTAATGTAAATATGATGTTTATAAATTCTCATGCTATCGAGGAGATTGTATCTCCAATATTAGTAATAATAACAGCATTACAGTCTTACATCGGGCACAGATGCACCACATTTTCGTAGGGTGACATGTCATCTATTGAATCTCGGTGCAGTTCGGAGACATATTGACTAGCACACACACACACACACACACACACACACACACACACACACACACACACATATATATATATCAGAAAAGGATAAGAAGCTCTAAAACGAGTCTACTGAAAAGCTGCTTACTAGTAAAAAAAGAGCTCGATGCCATAAGAAATGCCAGAGCTTCAATATTAATGCAAAATCCAGGTAGGCAATGACTACACATTTCATGCATACGCATGAAAGTGTCATTCGAGTTCGGTCATTATATATATATATATATATATATATATATATATATATATATATATATAATGTGTGTGTGAAATGGTAAAAATGATCCCCAATCTCGCAATAACATCTTTAGTAAGAGTACGGATAATTTTTGTCTTTCCCTTGTCTCTTTCTCTCTCTCTCTCTATATATATAATATGTGAAGGTGTCACATATCACTTTAATATGAACTTTGATCAACGATGCGCCAAAAATAACTTGGTAAAATAAACAACTTATTATAAAGAAAGCGAATTCACTTACAATGAATTGGGTTGTTGTAAAACCGGGTCTTCGCAGATCATTCGTCAAACTGATGGCTCCACTTTGTGCATTGATACTAAAGAATGATAACGCTGGGTATGTATCCTCCAATTTATATAGAATTGTTTTGCTCTGAACAAATAGACAAATAAAAAAAAGAGAAATTTATATTTTACGAAGAAATTATGAAAAGCTGTACTATTATATTAGACATTAAGATCAATGCAGAATTATCAAAAATTTGATTAACGGAAAACAAAGTAATTGTCTGTGTTATTTTACAATAAGGTTTTTTTTGCCTACCACTACACACACACATAGTATGGTTAGTCACTCATATCCTAGTATATATATATATATATATATATATATATATATATATATATATATATATATATATCAATTTTATTGTTAAAACTGAATTTTAATAGAAAATATTCAGTTATACAAGGCGAAAAGTAAAAAATAATAATTACTCCATAGCAAACTCAAATAAACCTCAATGCATAGATAGTAGCTTAATTTACATCCACGTGTCTGCATGCATATTAGTGTGTATTATCAATTTCGTCATTCTAATGTTTTAGAAAGGGTGGGGGCGACGATTCAGTCAGTTTCTTCTTTTGTTACACACTTACCCCAGAGGCTGGTGTATTTTTCCATTGACTGTTCACCACGAAAAATATTTTTGAAACAGGCTCTATATCAGTGAGAGTATGTTGATTTGGGAGGTTTCCAAACACGATATCACTCTGGCTTTTTACTACATTTATTGTTACAACTGTATTCGCAGTTTTTTCCGGATTTCTTTGATCCTTGGCGATTACAGTCATCTGTTAGTGAAGAAAAGAAAGAAAAAGACATTTAGTATAAAATAGTACACAATTTATTATAAAAGAGATTCAGTAGAAAATAGTCGAGTCACCCCCTCCCCAACTGATAATTTGACAAGTTATTTGATTTTTTAATATGTAAGCTCAATTCAAATAATGATTTAATAAGCGTAGCTTAGGTGTGGCATAAGGCTGAAAGCATGGAGCACCGAATGAGGATCGCACTGACTAGTAATTGATCTAGTGAAACAAGTTAATCATGTCGAAGTGTCCAAATCAATGCCAATAATTCGGTTGCAATCGAAATATACACGTTTTATGATAAAACAGTATTAAACCGGGTAAAACTATTGTATTTCCCCCTCGTTCTGGGGTGGTCACTGCGCTAATTACTACAATGTTGCATAACCCCCGTCTTCTGGGGTTCTTTTGGTTGAAGAGGTCAATTTCATAATAACGTTACCTTCTTTCTCAGCCACTGATCACTAGCTGTCCTGTTCGGAATTAAAAGAGATCTTCAAAAAAGGAATTTTAACTTAAGTAGTTTATTCATCACGTCGATGTGTACATTTTCTACCTAGCTAGTGGGGTCACTCTCTCACCCCAACCGGGGAGAAAGTTCCCAGACACGAAAGAACACGTCTACATTCTCCGACGTATAAAACTCGACTCATTGAAATCCCTTTCTATCTTTCTCATTCCCACGCTAGCTTTAGCCAATCAAAAACGACTTTTTAAAAAATGACTGTTTTTCTGAAAGGTCAAAATGAGAAAGTCAGCGGAAAAATACAATTCTCTAAAAATAATAGTCTGCTAAACTATTATTTAACGAAACGAGTCAAGTCCACTTTCTGTGGATAGGATCCAAGGTAGACAAATGAAAATGAAATAACTCAATGAGATACTTACCTGATAAATTGTGTTTTTGTTCGGGTTTTCTGTTAAAGGACGTCTTACAATGATGGAACCGGTATCAGAAGTCAGATAGAAGTAATTAAGCGCACTTTTATCACCGGTGGCATTGTATACAACAATGTCCTATAAGTCAAAATTAAAAATGATATTGTAATCAAAAATATAAGAAACGGCTAAATTGAGAGAAGTCTGCTATGTTAAGTACCGGGGTTCACGCCCCAGTAATAATTTATTATGATTTATTCATTTATTTATCTAGAGATGCTCCGAGTGCAGATGAACTTTTTTGTAAAATTATAAAATACCCGTGGAAATTGCCACATTCAATAATTGCACTTAACATTACCAAAATTACAATGACAATCATAAATTTGAATACAGTTCATTATTTAAAGAAGAAAGAGAGTAAAATAGCGCTTTTGAAACATGTTTTCTTCCGTCTATTCTTGCAAACAAAAAGTAATGACCTATGGAATTTAAAGGTTGCTTGTATTTAGGCACGTGTGTGCGTGTTCACATGTAAACAATGGAGAAGCATGCAAAAACTCGGGTTTCTACTACAGACAATATAGTCTTTTATATATATATATATATATATATATATATATATGAACTGTAAGGTGAAAAAGTTCTAAATGCCTCTCGGGTATGTCCGTTTTCCTTTTCTGGTTCAAAAGTTATGGTAAATAAAGATAAGCCTAGTTAGCCTTGCGCAGAGTTGGAACGACTAAAGAAAAGGTTGTTTTACTTTATAGGTGGAGGTTTTGGAAGACACAGGCGAACTCTTTCTTTCTCTCTTTGTTTGAGAGAGTGAGCGAGAGAGAAAATATCTTTTTATACATTAAAACAGCGCCACTTAATGTGCATTTGACGAATCCACGTGGGACATTAAACTTTCCGGTTCCTTTATTACTAGAATCATGCAAAAATGTATTTCTTGTTTTCATTATTATTATTTTATTTGATTTTTCCCACATAACCATTGTTTATTTGAGGTAACGGTAGGGCGTAACGCACAGGCTGAGGAACAAACAGAATCATATGATCCTTCTGATACTAGTTTAACAGAAAAATCAAATCTGGCGATTATAAAGCTAGGTGAATGAAGTGATAATAATACTACGTAGATTAGCATTTTAGTTTTATTTCTTATGCTAATCATATTGGCAGGAAAACTTAAAATATTCTTTTAAAAAATTCGAGAGAGAGAGACCTTTTTGAATACGATCATCGACTGCTGCTTTTTGGAATAAGAAGTTTAAGATTTTTAAGTGTTGAGTGGATAGAATTTAAAAACTTAAATAAATAAATTAAATATACGAGGTTTGTGTGAAATGTAACGGAGTTGGGTTTCTTCTTCATTTGAGAGGCATCATTCACAGTGAGTTCTTGTCATAGGGCCAGACGATCAATCAGTAAGTCTACTACTCAGTGCGTGAGAGGACAAATCACGGCTGCTTCACCACAACAATGCTCCAGCTCATAACGCCCTGAGCATCCGGCAGTTTCTGACCGAGAAGAACATCGCCGTACTGGAATAACCTCCCGACTCACTTGATCTTGATCCGTGTGACAGTCTTTCCCCAAAGCTGAATGGGACCATAAGTGGAGGGGGGCGTTTTGAAGGTGCGGAGGCTATCAAAAGGGTCGTAACGACGGAGCTGAGGGGCATCCAAGAAGAATCCTCCTAGTAGAGCATAGAAGCGTAGCAGAGAAGGATGAAAATTGCATTAGACTCGAGTGGCATGAATTTCAGAGGAAATCATGTACTTTGTTGTTTGGAATGGAAATTCATTGTTTGCGACATGAATCCCGTTACTTTTCAGACAAACCTCGTATTTACTGTTTATAACATCATCATCATCATTAGACTGATTTTATAGTTTTATTCATGTCTTTATATAGCTTTATGCCTTTTATGTTATTTAGTCCTTACCCTGTACGGCATAATAAAAATATTGAAGTAATTGTTAGTTGCAAGCTGAGCAATAAGCCTATTTTAAAATAAAATGTTCCTGAACTGAAATATAAACGGCAAACATCTGATATTACGCTATTGAATACCTAATAATGATTAATAGTGAGAATAACCGTTTTCATACAGGAAACATTGGGCATTGATTGACTGTAAATTTAATGTTAGAATTAGTTGAAATGTAGAAAATATTTATCTTAAAACAGATTTATAGGAAATTACATTTTTATCTCATTATTATTACTATACCTAGTATTGATAGTTTTCTTCCTAACCTTTTGTTTTATGTGTAATGTCAACATCTTGATTATACAACTTTTTAGTTATATGTTGCTGGTGTTGGAAATCTTCAATAGATGTGTGTTTTGTTAATTCTCAAATTTCTTTGTGATCCTGTAGTGATAGTTTATAGGATCTAATGAAGGATTGTATTCTTTAAAACCTAATGGATACATTCACTTTAAGCTAATTTTAATCATGGATCTGAGAAAAAGGTTGCATATTGATGATAGTTTAGACATTTATAAACGAGTTGGGCGTCATGCATGACGCTCACATGAGATTCTAGATGTGACGAGAGACTAAGAGCATCACTCGGGTTCTCAGATTAATACTGTACTTTTGTAGCATGTTTCGATTTTGGGTAAAAATAACCGTAGCATAATCTATCTAGTGTTCAATGTCCTTATCTCCTATACTAAAATGATTATAATTCCTATATAAGAAAACTATACATAAATATTATTTTATTCATCAGAATAAGTTACCTTGTCTGCATCGGTTGCAGTAACAGTAAAGATGACGCTTCCCAAAGGTTTCGTATCTGGAATGGAAACCGTATAAGGCACCTTTTGGAAGATTGGTGAATTAATGTTTCGTCTGATGATAATAGTGAAGTTCTTGGCGACAGTTCTCTTCGGAAAAAGTGTGTTATAGGCGGCCACTTGAAGCTTTGAAATAGAAGAATATATATTGAAAGGTAATACAATCAACAATGGAGTAAATATATATTTTTCCGAATTTTACATTCAGATATAGATGTTGATATTATTTCTAAAATTCCTGATTCTTCTTTTGTTTCCCGAAAGAATAATATTCGTAAATGTTTTATTGTTCGATCAAGAATCTAAATCAACAGGAAAATAAGGAGGCCAGGCAGTTTTGTTTTGGAAAGATTTTGCTTGAATTTTGTCATCACTTTGTTGGTATCAGATATTGGATCGAACGAAAGATATTTTACTGAATTTCCAAACACGATCTTTCAATTTAAACATATGTAGACTAGAATATAATACACATGATCTGCAGTCAGTAGCAGTTGGCTAAATACAAATGGTTTTACATGAAACTAACATCAGGAAAGGAGAAACAAATAGGATAAATAATACCAGGAAACAGGCCGAGCGACTTAAAGTGTGTGTGTGTGTGTGTGTGCGCGCGCGCGCGTGTGTGTGCGTGTGTGCGTGCGAGTGTGTGTGTGTGTGTATGTGTGTTTATGGGATGGGGGAATAAAATAAACGGCAAAGATGCATGCAGCAGAATTTATAAAAGAATATAGAGAGTATATGATCTTAAAGAAAATTGAAAACAAAGTGAAGAGGATTGAATGATATTGCTGAAAAGTAAGTTCTTATTTTAAAAATTGAATTTATATAAATATAATATTTATATAGTCTCTAATTTTGAGAAGAATCATTAACATTTAAAATTTTGTTTTTTTTCCCTATTTTTATGGATTATGCACCTGACAAAGCATAACTGATTGACCGAAACATGTTAAGAATACAATGGAAATGTGGTTCAGTTGTGCAAACAAATTTGAAATGAAATATATACACAACATGTTTCAATCAGTCCTAAGATGAAGAGAACAAAAAGTATTTATGTAAGCGGGTGAGCATATAAACAAATTGAAAATAGTCCGATAGCATAGGAAAATCATGCAACTAAGTTAACCTAAAAGATCGTGTAGAAACACACAAAAAACACCCAGGCATAGTGAAAATGCAAAGGTTTCAGGAGATCAAATTTGGCGTATCATGAAAGCAGTTGTAAATTTTGGAATAAGACAATTTTTCAAAAGTACATAACATTTATGTATTTATTGGTTACACACTTTACTAATAAGCTATTCCCTATTTATTGACGATCGACTTTGAATCCATTTTATTCTACGTTACAAATTAAACGTCACAAAATTGAGAGGAGCAGTTATTTATATTTTTACAAGCAAGAGCAATTTTTAAAAAAAATGTTTCAATTCGGTATATACATTTTCGTGAAAAGAAATCTGTGGAAGGTGTCCATAGTGTGTAGCAAAAAGATGTCTCAAAAGATCAAATCCTGTTAATGCGAGAAATGTGGATTATATGGATGGTAATTATTAATTAAAACTTCAAATAGCATCAATAATGAATAAAAATAAGTTGTCTTGCTTTAGAACTGTTTTATATTTGTGAGTGAGAGCTATATAGATTTTATATAGTTATTAATAAAGAATCATGCATATTAATATAATAATTGGAAAATTTATATTTAAAGACTCGTACGTCATTATAGGGACTTCCACTGAGTGTAACTGTTTGTTTTCCTTTCTCAAAGTTTTTTTTTTTTATTGTCATCAATGCAACGTGTAACAAAAAGTAATAAATAAACTACTGCAATTCAAATATGGCCGGCCTGTATAGCCTCATTTTAGGTTAACCGACAAGTGTATTTAATGTATTTCGAGATGATTGCGGAAAAAAGAATTCCAATTTAAAATGAATTTTAACATAACTTTTGAAAGATTTATTTATCTAATGTTTCTATTTCATTATGTTAACCCAATACAGATTTTTATTTTTTTTTAACCTTTATAATTTCTACCATATAAATACAGTGTAACCCGGATATAAGAGGGTTGTCGGGACCGGAGAAGAAGTCTCTTATATCCGGGTTTCTCTTATATCCGGGTTTCTCTTATATCCGGGTTTGGTCTATTTTATATACATTAACACAGGCTCTAATTTGGGACCAGAGAAAATCTCTCTTATATCCGGGTTACACCGTATGTAACTTGGATTTATAGTTCTTAACGACAAACGTGCCTTATTCTTTCAACTCTCGCTTTGTCTTTTGTTTTCCCAGTTTAAAGATATTCATTTGTTGAAATAACTCTGAAAAACCTTCTCGACAATTGTATGTCGTGTAATTGATGAGAACGCAGGAAATAATATCTTCAATTCATAGTATCTACAGAGTGCGGCAGTAATACCTCCCACATAACAGTAAGGTATTAGCTAGATGAAGACACCGTTGTTACTAAAGTCTTACTCTTATATGAGACGTATTTCTGCCACATCATGTATAAAAGTGCAAATTTAATAATAGTTTTATTCGGAAATTAATCATAAAAGATAAAAATACAAAGATAAAATAAAGAGACGGTAAAATAAAGAGGCGGTAAAATAAAGAGACGGTAAAATACTTACATCATATCTGACGGTATTGATGTCATTTTTAAGGTTTTCTTTAACTGTTATGATTCCGGTCTGTGTATCGAAGTTGAAGTAATATGCAGTCAAACCACTTGGAAGAAGTTTATACAAAATTTTGCCCTGAAATTTATAAATAATAAGGAGGATATGAGGACATTTTCAATCATTTTACCCCGAGCAAGGCAATAAAGCCACTAAAACTCAAGGATTTTATTGAGCGAGAAAGAATATGAGAAATTAAATTAAGGAGAGAGAACAATAAAAGAACGGGAATTAAGAAGACAGAAGATAACGATTGAGATTACATTGAAGATTTTTGAAGATCAAAGCTAACTGGAAAGAATTCCACAAACGAGATATGTGAGACAGGAAACTGTCAGCATAGAACGTAACGGGGTTTCATTTAATGATTTTAAGTGTAAAATGATGAGAAGATTTAGAAGAATTATTACTGCTCTTAAATTCATATTGTCTAGACACCATAGAGGCAAGTTCACCAGAACAATTACTATGAAAATGTTTATAGGAAAGGCACAGGGAAGATAGGTTACGGTGGCAAAGTTACTGGAGCCGAGATGCTATTGGCTTGGTCGAAACGTTCGTTATGCGTTTTCAAACAGTAGAAGGAGCGTTTGCATTTAATTCTAAAAGATAGTCCTTCATTTTATTGGGATAATTCTCATATTAGTGGGAATATTTTAGAAACACTGTATTTTCGGAATTTGTTCAAAGAATTTAACATTGAAGATGGGAGAAAATAAGTAATCTTGAGAAAGGTACAATGCGATTTAAGCGTAATTAAAAGTGAAATTTATTATTTACTATGAAATTTAAACCATGTCGCGTGATTATAGCGAACTTTCCCAATGAAACTAATCAGCTGAACGTTACTTAACGTTAGACTAATTGAAGTTGATAGTAAATCAAATGAAGACATTGCTTGAGAATATTTAACGTTATGCAGATAGAAATGTAACCAGTACGTTCTCCCACTTTTTGGATTGTTATTTCCATGTGGAGTTGCCTTCTTTTATATGCCATGTATCTTCAGGACATTGGCGATTATAGCTTTCCACACCTTCCTGTTCTTTGTTATCTCTCCCAAACCCTGTTCTGCCATCCATTTACTCAAGCCCGCTAGGTTGGTTATGCGTTGTTTTCCTCTGTCTCCCTTGACTTCAGTCGATCTTGTGAGTATCAAATTTTCCAAGCACTCTTTTTTCATTATGTACCCGATAAATTTAAACTCTTTCTGATGTTAAGTAAAAGTGTCGTTTTTGTTTCCATTTTCTCTAAAATTTCCTCGTTGTTCACATGTTCGGTCCATGGTATTCTCAGCATCCGTCTGTAGAACCACATTTCTGTTACTTCAAGTCTCTTCCCCATCTGTGAGGAGGACTGATATTACGTAAAAGTTCAGTACTCTTTCTTTCTAACGAAATTTTCCTGTTTCTTAATACTTTGATTAGATTTAAACAACAAAAATATTCCGATTTTTAAACAAATTCTGACAGGTGGCAAAAAGTGGATAATACTACAGAGCTGTTCGTTTGTTCATGACTAGGAAATGTTATAGCTTGGATTAGACGTTTTCAATTTACCGGATTCTGTAGTTCCGGAATTCGGTCTTTGAAGAAGAAGAAGAACAACAACAACAACGAGAAGAAGAAGAAGAAGAAGAAGAAGAAGAAGAAGAAGAAGAAGAAGAAAAACAAGAAGAACAAGAAGAAGAAAAACAAGAAGAACAAGAACAAGAAAAACAAGAACAACAACAACAGTAGTAATAGTAGTAGTTGCCTGGAAGACTCCAAAAAGATGTCTAGAGTAGTTCTTTGCCGAGAAAGATAAAGTTTTTTAGGACATGGAATTATGAAGTCTTTGAAAGGTAGCTTAAATATATTGTTAAATGAATGTTTTGTTTATTGTTTTTTTTAAACTTAGAACGAACTTTTCACACTATTCACTTTTACATATTTGTAAAAAACATGAGAAATTTCACAGTATTTCCTTAAAAAGGAAATTTAGATAATTGTAAAGCAATTGCAAAAAAATTACATTGTTGTCTGGGTCAATGGCTCGGACATTTCCGACATAACTACCGGGAGGGTTGACTTCGTCAGTTTGAAATGTAAAAGGCTGCAAGAACACTGGCAATTGGTTGTCCCGTACAACATCAATTTGCACTGAACATATGGCTGATTTTGGTGGATTATATTCATCACTGACACGAACACTGAACTGGAAGAAGAGAAATCAAAATAAGTTATTTTTAAAAAATAGTAACAGTAAAAATAGTTACAGTAAATGTCGGTTTTGAGGATAACTTAACATATACTAGTTCCTTCTTTTTACTGCTACAATTTAGTTTCGTATTTGTGAGATTAAAAAAAAAAATAATTAAATCAAGGGGTTCTAAAGAAACCAGTACGGAAAGATCTGTTGAAGCGAGATAAAAAGCAACAGAATGGACAAAAGAAAAATTTGTGAGGCGCTCTGCAATGCTAAAAATATAGAATATCAGAATAACATATTAGAGGTTGGATCAAAAGATTACCTTTTTTGAAAGTTCGAATAGAAGAGGAATTAGAAGAATGAAAATACACCATGTAAAAATGATAGCATTTAAGACAATAATAATAAAACTGTGTTTTAGTTTTAAAGAAAGTTTTTGTAACTTGATTCTTGATACTATATATTAAAAGTTCAGTGTTACTACTGCATACTAGCACTGGCGTCCATAATAATAATAATAATAATTGCAATAATAAAACTATAATAATAAAGGCAGCTGATCTCAATTATTTAGGTGTTAATATGCATATGATTCATCATGGTGAATTAAGATGGGCAAGAGTAAATATAGCGCTCAGTAACACATATTTGCTTGTGAGGCGCTTGACCTTAAACAGTAAGACAATTCCCCTGGACCTGAGGCACTAGGCACTTCTGTTTGATGAATGGATGTAGAAAGGTTTGATTTTTTTCTTTAGTTTGAATGATGATGCAGCTAAGGTGATTTGAGAGTGTTACAGAATGCGAAGGCTAGGGCCAGAATGGTCAGCGATTAGCCGGAGTAACTTGTAGGCGGGGCATTCTGACAGTGATGGATTGCTTTTGTTTGGGTTTTGAATTCAACAGAGGGCCTCAATTCTGAAGCGTCGATATGCTTCCCACACCCAAGTTTGCAACCAGCTAATATCACCCGCAAAAGGACGTTGAGCCAACGTTCGAAATGTGTTAGTGTCACGTCAGTCCTGCTACTACCTCTTTGAATCCAAGCTGCAAGGGTTAATAAAACGTAAATGACCCTTTTCGTTGATACCGTTTATTAATAGCGTGGGGATCCCGAGACGACACAGAACGCAATAAGAGACATCTAGATATTTGGAGTCATCTTCCATCGGTCTGGGTTATCCGGCCTGAAGGGATTTCTAACTTTTATCAAAAACACTTTCAAATTGTTATATTTATAGCAACCGAAGCCTTGAGTATGATCAAAAAAGGTATAAAGAACTTTAACAATATCACTGACAGGCTCTTTCTATAAGAGATTTAAAGAAATTTGCACTGTGAAATTGCTCACCTTCTCAGAGTATTTATTTAATGACATGAACATATAAACAGGAGTCATGTTAAGTGTTATTTAACATCAGCATTTGTACAAACAGAATACATATATTTATTACCTTGCCTTACTCCCAGGTCAGGAATTGTACCAAAACTGAAAGCAAAAAAGGAGAAAATAATGATATCACTTACTCTGTAGCTACTGCTGGTGTCCTGTGAAAGATCCTTTTTCACATAAATGTTTCCATCTTTTCCAGTCATAAAGAAGTATTCATTTACAGAGCCTCCAGAAATGACCATCATTTCATACCTCAAAGTGTCCTGGAAAGAAAATCGATTCTATTCATTTTAAAAGAGTCATTCTTACTTCATCAGTTCATCGGATTATTATTTATGTTGCAATAAAAACATAATAAAATATACATAATAGTCCGAAGAATAAAAAAAAATTGCCTTGCATCACCATAAAACCGACTGAGTACACTCTTCCTAAACTCTTGTTCATCGAAATATAATTTTTAATTTATGCCAGTAAAATGTTATCTTGTTAAGGCAAAACCACTATAATGTCACGTAAATATCAGTATAAGCTGATATGTAGTTTTTGTACAATTATTATGAAAATAACAACAGTTTTCTATTAGAATTTTCTGATTCCTAAGTTAATGATTGAATAAAGCTCATAGCAAGTTCTACGACAATAAAATATCCGTAGAAATTCTCCTATTGCGTTGTTAAATATTTGAAATTAACTTTTACAAAATATTGCAATAACTGTCATAAATATGAATGCTGGTCTTTATTTAAATAAATTAGAGAGTAGAAATGAAAAGATTTGAAACTGACAAATTTTTCCATTTCACTGAAGCAGACGTTAAAAACTTGTAGTTTCCCTTCTTTCTTTTTCTTACTGAAACCAAGTGCCATTTCTGATACATCTTTCCACGAGATCGAAACGGAATAATCCATTATATATTATCAGGGCGTAAACAGTCTTGTTAAAGAATTAAGAGAGGGACTACCGGAATTATAGTAAGATATTTCAGCCAAGCTAAATTAGATATATATTTTTAGTTTTAATCTGTCTTTAGTACGACACCTTGGGTTAATATCTACGATTTTAGGAGTCAAAAGCAGATAGATGGACAGGCATCAAGTTATTATCTTTCGTTATAAAGTAGAAATAAGTGATGACATAAAAGTTATAATTTTTCAGTCAAATGATAAAGAAATGAAAATGCCTGAGAAAAACTTGTCCAAAGCGTTGTCAAAAAGCTCATTCTAGTCATAAGTATAAAAAGAAAAAATCTTTTTATACTTACGACCAGAATGAGCTTTTTTTCTCAACGCTTTAGACAAGTTTTACTGTTTGATTTTATTTTATTTTGTTTTTAGGATAGATTCTTATGAATAGAATATGTATTTGTAAGAAAACAGTTTGTAGGTGAGGTTTTATTTACGTATTTTTGTAAAGATTTTTATTTGCCAAGAGTCAGATGTATTGATAGTTTTATTTTTTTTTGCAAAATTGCTGGTATTTTTTATTATAAACATTTAATTTTATGCTTTCATAGTGTTTTGACCCCAGTTTGGGGGTTAACTATTTGTCCATAGCTGGGAACCCCTAACAGATGCTACCACCCCGAGTCAGGGTGGACCTGGGAACAACAGCAATTAAGAGGTGGTTCCACGCTCCTCAAAACCACCCAATCAGAGGCCTGCCGGATGTAGTTTATTATCATACCCAGGACGAAAAGTTTTTTCTGTATCGTTCTTAAGATATTTAACAGAATTCTCACACTTTCTGAATGTGACATAATGACATTTTAACATGAAGGTACAACACGTACGTGGGACCAGAGTTTAAAAATAGTTCACTTTTTAGACGTTGAAACATAAAGTAATTGATTTGAATTATTCAATATTTAAAAATTTTCTTTTTACAAATAAAATTTTGGCTGCAAACTGTGTATACTAAATAAACGATTAAAATGTAAAAAATACCCCCAAAATACTTTGATCTTTCCTCTTAATAATAACATGAACATTTAGACGATAAAATTTTGTTTTCGTCAAGTTTGGCGTCTTTTTCATCATGCTATGCTCTTTTTTAGCGATCTCATGGGGGTACCTACTCTACTGTTACTATAGTACTGACAGTTTACGCGTGTTTTAGGTCTTGTATTAAAACTATCACCACGCGTAAGGGGTTCAAACCACTCACACTCATTTCGGGTTGTTAAATTCGGACCAGTACGTTACAGTTTGCTATTTTTGCCTGTTTTACGCATTCTATAATTTTATTAAGCTCTCAAAAGTAATAGTGCACTAATTTTTATTTACATTGTCAGGAGCGATAAAAATAAATAAGATACGATGTTTAAGTGAATTAACCGTTGAGAAAAAAATAAAATTTTAAATCCGTATTTTATACATGAATAAGTGCTTGTACAGATTTTGAAGTCGATTTAGTATCTCTATACTTTACTACTCATGTGTTGCTATTTACGAAGCTTAACTTCGCTTGGTACAAGGTCATAATTGTGGAGCATTCAAAGGAAATTGAACTCACTATTCAGTAGTAATAAGTTGTGAAAGTGACTCGCTAATCATTGCACTATGCCAAGGCAATCACATTCATCGTTGGTGAAATCTGTTTAACGTTTTTGTGAGGGAAAATTAATGAACTCGAACGAGACTTACCCCCAGCTGGTCGGTGGCAAGGACTTGAAGCACAGGGGTGGCAACGGGGACTGATTCGTTGATACGTATCTGGTAGAGCGATTTCTGGCATACCGGAGCGTACGGATTTAGGTTGATGTTTACAATTAATTCACTTGTAGCAGATTTCAAAGGAGCACTTGAATCGAAAGCAGCAAGTTCAAGCTGAAATGAAGGAAAAGTTTTAAAAATATACAAATAATAATTACCTTTGTGAAATACCGTATTTTAAGTATGTCAGACGTATCATTGACCAATAGGGAACGTCCTCTAGGAATTGACGTACTATACATCTCTGCTCATGAGCGGGAGGATGTGGAGGAACATGATTGAGAGGGTTGATTTTTTTTTCTTCAAGTTTGAACGATGACGCGGCTAAGGCGATTTGAGAGACATCTAGATATTTGACGTCACATTTAATCGGTCTGAATTAAATTAACAGTGAGACCAAAAGAGTTCATCTCATAAATTGTTACATAAAATGGCAGTTGAAAGTGAAATTAAGGAAAGGAAGGGGTAAATCAAAGTACTGGGTAGTCAATGAGAGTTGAAGAAATATTTTTTTTAGTGTAAAATCGAAATTATCTCTGGGTCCTTCTTTGGTCAAGATTCTTACGCACATGTATTCCATTAAAAAAAATTATAATTTATATTAAAAAGAATGAAACATTCTAAAAATATTCATAACTTAGCTAAATATTTCAAATATAACGTAAAACACAATGAACTAGTTTTTAAATGCCGACACAAAAACAACCTAAACCTAAGCAAGTACACTAAGAAATAATCATATAGGAACAGCAATTTTGAATGTTTTATATTCCCTTTGTTTTTAGAAATATTACTATGCACACGTGGACGCTAACACATGACTGTATGTATACAACTATGATAATGTATTTGCACACTGAGACACCTGTTGATATGTACATGTATGTACATGTATATGTTTTTATACGGAAAAAGAAGCATACCGGTTTTTTTTTTTTGTGAGTGTGGAGATGTACAATTAGTTAGGTACTTATATGTTTTGCCATAAATATGAAAGATCGGGTAATATTATATGTGTAAAGACATAGATAATGTAATTAAATACTGAGATAGTTTTCGAACGCAGGCATAAGTGGATGCACAGGTGGACATGAGAATAGGGACAAATACGTGGGTAGATATATGTAAGTGCAAATTAACGCATATGTGGGTATATAGATATTCTGCAGACTGCGTATGCATGTGTGTGTGTATGTATATGTATGTATGTACATATATGGGTGTGTGTATGTATGTGTATATGTGTATACGTATGGATGTGTAGATACACATATGTGCGTATGAGTATATATGGATATGCAGATGTCCTTGTGTGTGTATATATATATATATATATATGTAAGTATAAGTATACATGGAGATAGGTATGGAGACATGTGGATGTGCGTTCGCTCTGCAGATGTATATGTGTAAAGACGGAAATATACATATATCGTTTCGTGTGAATGTGTGTGTAGGTGGATATAGGAACTCATAGGCATATAAGACGATATAGGTATGTGGTTACAAATAGGGGTTTAAGACATGTGTAGATAAGAAATGTAAAAAGAAGGGCCTAATTTTTTCATAGTGACATCTCTTCCAAATTTCTCCTCTAATATTCTCCAATTGGAAGTGAATTTTAAATAGCACGAAGGAAAGTTTTAGATTAGTATTTTAATTGAGATTGAAAGATACTACCCCAATGTGGAAAATAAAATTATTTAAATGGGAACAACTGTTGATAATTGGATACATAAAAAAACAACCACGAGTTTATTTTAATGAACAAAAATCAAAAAACAATCACGAGTTTACTTAATGAACAAAAATCAAACGAATAAATGTCAACCTAACAAGCTATAAGATAAAAAGTTTTAGTGGAAAAAGTACTAAATATAAATTGGATTACTCTTTCAATGTTCTGTCTATGGATTTTTCCAATCGACTGCTTCATAGAAAATACCCAAAACTCCACCGAATTTCAAATTAATTTCTTCGTAGATTGTTTTAAAATTTTAGATATTTATCAAACCTTAACCTCCCAAATATGCACGTTAAAGTAACGCGAACTGACAGCGTCTAAGAATTTGAATGAAACCTGTCGTGTAATTTATTGGGGCTGTTGTAACACGTCTTCCTTAATGTAGCCCTTATCGCTCACCCCATAACCACCTTTATCTAGAGACGAGACGCGTTAGATTTGAACAACATCCAGCCGACACACTGGGGTTAAAATAGGAAACTAAAATGATACATATGACACACTCATATCCTCTCTCCCACCTCACTTCCTCACTTCGTTAACTTTGCGTATACTTGATGAGGTCCGTAAAAACGTGTGAATTTCTTTTTTCATTTTTCATTTCAGCTTTTGAAAGTAAAGTCTGATGATCCAGAACCCTGTTAAAGGGGTTATGGTGAAATAGCTTATTACATGGAATCTTAACGTGGTCTGTTTTTTATTCAAATATATATATATATATATATATATATATATATATATATATATATATATGTGTGTGTGTGTGTGTGTGTGTGTGTGTGTTTTAATATATAATTATTCATGAGACTCACCATAAATAATTTATAAAAACTATTATGATATTCAGAAAAAATATATATATGTAAAGATAAAATTAAACATTATCTTATAAAGTATATAAAATGAACAATAGTCCCCAAACTCCTATAATCTAAATAAACTTATTAAAGTTTAACTGGATATGAAGAGACTTTATAAACTAATTAAGTTAATGGGACCCGAATTAACTATCTATTATATATGTACTTAGATTACAAGTTAACATCTCTAAGTTCAATAAGTATTCGTATCTATATCTATACGAGAAACTTTTTATATAAAATAACATGTAGAACCCAATTTTGTCAAAAATATATTTAATCGCTTTATATTTTTAATATATACATTGCAATAATGACAGTCACAGTGGAAACATCAGAAGTCTAAAAAGGCAAACAATTTAATAAATACATAACACACGTGATTAAAATCAATACAGAATTTGAGCACTGTACATGCGTATAGCTATATATACCCATATAAACAGATCAATAACCATATACACTCTCACCCATTTTTATATATATATATATATATATATAATTAGTAGGAGGATTTGACAATTATATTTAATTAATTCATCGAGTCTAATATAAAGCTCAACAGAATGCAGAAAGCACTGGACGGCCGTTTTGAATTGAAACCCTGACAGTTAGGTTGCCAAGCAAACATCATACCAACTGTTCCAAATGGGCCTCGGTGACGAAAAGATTCTCGGTAGTGCATGCGCACTGCTGATGAGTCCCAAATATAGAACAAAACGGCTGTCCAGTGCTTTCTGCATTCTGTTGAGGTTTCTATCAGACTCGATGAATTAATATATATATATATATATATATATATATATATATATATATATATATATATATATATATATATATATATATAAGGTGTGTTTGCGTATTTGGACAACCAAATTTCATTTATACAAGTTTGATAGAAGACCTAAGAAAGTTTTTTATTAGGATTTTTTTCAGCTTGCCCAGCGTTTAACGGGCCACAACTTCAATAAAATAGTTGCCTAAATGGAATAAACCTAAATGACTAAAACAGTGATGTAATCTCACAAAATATTCTGAGAGTTTATAAAAACAACAGTAAAAGTCTGGAATCGAGGGCATAATTCGCATGCGCAAAAAGGAGGGGATTTTGTTAATACACTAAAAGATATCATTGTGATTGGTAGTAGTTGTTTGGTTCAAATTTTATAGGATATGTGCTACTATTTTTCTGAAGAAAACAAAAGAAAGTGACTATAAAACTGGAGGCCCAGACAAAATAGTGGTGATTGATGAAACATTGATTGTAAAAAGAAAACATAACCTCAGCCGAGTGCTTCAAAAAAATTGAAAGAAATCCTGAATATAATTTGTTCCTGATAGAAGTAGTCAATACAACGACGTATTGAACAAGCTTATAAAAATCATTAGGGATAATCACTGGTTAAATCAACTGGGGTACAATCACAAACTTATAATTTATGAAATTAATTTTGTTGTTTTACATGAATCTTTAGTTCAGATTTAAACAATAGCAAATAGCGGTCTTCATCTAAAGTGTTTTCTCATAGAAAAAGAATCCAACAAAAATCAGCACGAATGGGAATATATATCTGAATATATATTAAAAAAAAATAAATATGTATATGAAAATATATTAAAAACGATATATATAAATTTTAACTCGCGAATTATGGCCCCTGTGGCCCCGATTCTAGACTTACCGAAAAACATTACATTTTTTCAAAACTTTTTCTTTTTAGATTTTGGTAACTTTGATCTAGGATCTGAACTCCAGTACGATCTTTTCACGCTTGCTCATTAGAATGGATATTCGATTTACTTACCTTATAACTTTTTGTTGTTTCTGTTAAAATGCTTCTACGCAATTTAATTTGTCCGGAAGTCGGGTCAATTTGAAAAATATTTTGAGCCGTCGTATCGCCGGTAATTTTATAAACGATGGAACCCTGGAAGAGAAATAGGAAAAATTGCTTTATTTGAAAACAATTATAGATTATACAATAAAACTTACATTCGTTTTACACACGTCTTTGTATCGTTATTTTATTAACAATTGTTTTTTTTTCTTATATATAATACTTATCTCGAATGTTAACTGATCCTATATATATTTTATGATCGTCAACATATACTCCAGTCATGATAACACAATGCAAAGATTTTGCATTCATTATGATCATTGAAGACGTGTTCAACAGAATTGCTGCGTAAATAATAGCATGGCATAAGGCACGCCTATCCTTATTTCTGTAATTTTCATATTCCCAACAGTCCGTGTTCACTCTTCTGGTGCCACATTTACTTTGATTTGGCTGTGGACAGTTTGCGGTCTGCCACTGCCTTGCAATCATGGTGACTATCGTTACTACATGTCCTTTCAGAACACAGTCTCCAGTTATAGGAATTTTTAGTGTCAGCAGCAAAGTACAATCGACACTATACATAAACAGCCATCTGATATTCTGACCAATACTAACGGGTCTTCCATTGAGGAACACATTATAAATAACCTCAATTTTAGTGTAGACCAGTTTCTCATCCTGAGTAGGTCCCACTCTAATTACCACCTTAAGATCTTGGAAACCATATATATTTTAGCTATGAAACATTCACTCTGCAAACAGAAGGATTTTGTTCTTGGTCTCCAATTAATTTTCATTTATTTTTTCCTTGCATATATTCTACATCTTTTATTGATAATGTATACCTATTCGATTTAGCTCTGTTGAGCGAAGTTCGAAACCGGTTAGCTAGTTCCTTTTTTTCATTTTTTCCTTTTAATTGTTACCATGTGGGGTAATATTAGAAATAAAATTTGTGTATTTATGGCGGTAATTGAGTTTTTTTTACCACTAATTATATTATAGTAGTTCCGAAAGAACTACTATAAGAAAATGCTTAAAAACAGAGCTAACCTTTTTATTTGACGCGTGCGCACATAACCACACATAAAAAGACAAAAAAAAAAAAAATGAACTAACCTCACACCAATACCTAACGCATAAATTAATTTTTAGCTTAATATAAAAATAATGAAAATGAGAAAGTCTGAAATCAATTGCTAAATCATCCTCACAAATGGACAGAACTATTACCCAACGGTTCGTTTATGAAACTGCAGAGTCGATGTGCTGAATATAACATTAGATAAATGACAAAATTTATTTGTATTAATTAATTAATAAGATATATAAAATTCTGCTTAATATACATATGTATATATATTTTTAATGAATTTCTATATTCAGAACCAGTATGCCTGGTGGTTGTTAGTAACGAATGAACAGCGTCAAAAATGCCCAGCACTTTCCTCAGTATTTGGACAGTCTTATCAAAATTGCAATTACTCTTATTTCATCTATTGTGTTCTATGTCGACGAATTATAAAAATATCCTCTTTTGTGTGGGAAATCAAGAAAAGAAAAAGCACGTACCTTAAGATCATTGTCTTTGGCCAAAGCTGTGAAGAAAATTTGGTTTGTTGAATAGTCTTTTGAGATCAGTGTCGATGTAGGTGGTGGTCTCATGAAGTATGGCAGCTTGTCAGTGCTTAGCACGACATTGACTTTTACAATGGTTTTTGCTGTTTTACTTCCATCTGAGACAATGATTTCAAACTGTTGATTGAAAAATTATATAAAACATTACAAGTTTAAAAATATACAAGATTTGTTACTGTACCTTACTTTCTCACACGCGTGCATGTATATAATCTAATTAAAGAGCAGCATGTGTTCATAACTCGGTGTGTCAAAAACTTTTGCAACAAGAGCTTAATTTACAAATAATTCTGAGATACTTTATATGTATATAAGGCACTACAGAGGGAAAATTAAAAAAAAATCAGGGCTTGATTTGTTACTTTGTTTATATTATGAACAGAACCCTCCACTTATAAGATGATAAAAATCTATTTTTCGATTCTGACAAACATTGCCTTTAGATTTAAATGCTAATCGACAAGTAAAAAGAAAAGGCAATATTTTCCCTTTTGAGCAAACCATATTTAATAAAATTGGAAACTATTCTTGAGATTTACTTTTTAATGGATTTACAAAATAAATGGGAAAAGGGAAATTGATTGCGCATAAGTTCCTTTATCTACAATTCTGCTTTCTGCGGTTTCAGTTAACCACGGTTAGTCGAAGGAATTAGCAATTTATAACGTTTATGTAATAATGGTTTCAAGCTACAAAGTGATTCTGCTATTTCTATTCATAAAATATTACCTTCGAGTAAAAATGTAAAAAGGAAAGTCGTATACCGAGGTTTGCTTATACTAGCATCTTGTTATAATTGTTCTATTTTATTAGTTATTGTGCCTAATAAAATGTACGCTAAGAACGAATCTTCTATCCGTCATATTTTTATTAGACTAATGTGAAAATTGCTCTGTTATTAGTTATTGTGCCTAATAAGATCTACGCTAAGAACGAATCTTCTATCCGTCATATTTTTATTAGACTAATGCGAAAATTGCTCTGTTATTAGTTATTGTGCCTAATAAGATCTACGCTAAGAACGAATCTTCTATCCGTCATATTTTTATTAGACTAATGTGAAAATTGCTCTGTTATTAGTTATTGTGCCTAATAAGATCTACGCTAAGAACGAATCTTCTATCCGTCATATTTTTTATTAGACTAATGTGAAAATTGCTCTGTTATTAGTTATTGTGCCTAATAAGATCTACGCTAAGAACGAATCTTCTATCCGACATATGTTTATTAGACTAATGCGAAAATTGCTCTGTTATTAGTTATTGTGCTTAATTTATGATTTTCCTTTTGGCAGTTTTGGCATATTATTAATGAAAAGGTGTGGACTGTTGCCAAAAGATAAATTGTATATTTTCCAGTATATATATATTTGTAAAGAGATCTGCGTAGATTTGTAAGTGATGCTAGATTCAATAAGGTATGAAATTGATGTTTGCAGCTGCATCAGAATGTGGGCATTTTCATGTACGTAAAAATGCTTGTGTGTATTGTGTATGTGTGTGTGTGTGTGTGGGTGTGCGTGCATGTTTGCTTAAGTTTGCTTGTATTTTTGTGAGAGTGTACGCGCGTGTGTTTTTGTGTATAATTTGTGCGCGTGTGAATTGTGAACATGACTCGCATGTGTAAGTGAAGAAAATGAATGCGTCTAAATTTTGTCTTGGAACAGAGAAATAATTAGCATAATGTAAGGAAGAAATACAAAACGTTTAGAAATTTAACACGTTTATCTGTTATGTAGGCTTCATCAGAAATGAAATATGGAAGAGAGAGAGAAAAAATGTTATTTTTGTGTTTAAGTAGTTAATTAGTTATTAGTGTTTAATTGTATTAGACCTGACCCTGCAGCCTTGCATCCGGGTAGGACAACTCATTGAATATGTCATCCATTAATACATACCCCTACTAGGATATACAAATGGACGAGGGTTTAATTACTGTTGATACAGTTTTAGTATTACTTCTAAGCACTAAATATATCGTGAAAAGAGAAGCTGAGAATGCTTTTATGCTATTTTCTTCGTAAAATGCGCAGACCAAAATCAAGAAAATTGTTTATACTCACCACGAAAGATTTTTTGATGCCTTTTAAGGATGCCTTAACAATAATAATTCCACTGTCAGGGAAAACGAAGAAGTTTGTAAAATCCTCTAAGTCTCCCGTCATCTTGTATGTTAGCGTATCCTGTATACATGAAAGACATTAACATATTTAATCTGTATTCTATCATTATATCATACTTACAATTGGGTTGTAAAATTACAATTAGTTTTTATGATTCTTCTAGGAATGCGACTGGAATTAATGTATGTCTTTTAAAAATATAATTAAAAAGTTATGCGAAGAGCGCTTTTAAAATGGAGTAATATACACAGCAGATATTTTGCTGATGCAATTAAAGAAAATTGTAAAAATATTACAGATCTTATTGTTTACTTTCAAATATGTTTTTATGTTTACAGTTGATTTAATAAAAAAAAAATACAAAAGAATAGATAATTTGTTAGACAAGTTATATTAAAAACCCCAAATATTAATTATACTTAAATCTAACAGCCACTCCGTTAGCTAACAGAGGAATGACTGAAAGGATCGAATATGAATTGCTTAGAAAAAGAGAAATAAAAAATAGAAAAAAAAAGGAAAGAAAAAGATAAAACAACTCACTCCATCAGGATCACTGGCAACAATCTTGGCAATTTCTGCACCTCGTTGGGTAGTGTCAGATATATTGACTTCCTTAAATGCTTGGGTAATGGGAGGATTAGGATTTAGAATAACGGTAATAGTGGCATTAGCATATCCCTTGTTGGTTGGGTTTTTAGGATCATAGGCTGCTATTAATAGCTGGAAGCAAAAAAAAAAAAAAATTAAGCTAATCAGCAAACACATTAATACATTTTCTAAATAAAAAACATCCTCCATGAATGTATCCATAAAGAAATAAGCTACATGTGAAGTATAAGTTTTAATTAACCTACTCATCCATTTGCAAAATTAATTCATTTGATTAAAATGAATGAGTTATATAATTTCAAAGAGTTCAGAACAAAATATAGTTCAAATTAATTAGCGTTTGATGAAGAAACTAATCAATTTTGTTCGATGTTTATGTCGCCTTCTTACTCTTAAACCTTGAAACTCATTTCTTATTTGACTTTCAATAACGCTAATTACTCTACAACGAAAATACTTTATACTTACGTTGTATTCGGGTTGATTTCTATTTTGAATAGATTGCTTTTGATAGATCTCTCCGTTTGAATGAATTCCAAAGTAAATCTGTGCTGGATATTCTCCCAAGATTTCGTATACTATAGTTGGCTGAATAAATGAAAGTAAATGATAAATTTCATTAAAATGTTCATGAAAGCACTGAATTCTCTTCAGTGTCGAAGGTCAAACACAAATTGTCGAAAACCTTATCTACTTCATGATAAAATTTGAACGATTAAAGAATTGATTTTCCATGCTCTTTTTCTTGATAAGTGACTTTCTCTTTCGCCACAAATACTAAATCAATTAAGGTAAACATTTCAATGAAAATTGCACTTTATAACCTATAATAAATAAGATAGAATATTCAGAAAGCAATATGACCCCCCCCCGATCATGTCAAATGTTCTTAGGTATTAATTGCATATGCAGGAGAAGCATGCAGTTAATATATTTCGAAAGTCATCTTTTATGGTTTTGTTAAATTTTACTTGCCTATACTATAATAAAAAATAAATATATTTATCAGCTACGCAGCCTGACCTGTCTTATTAATATTCAGTCGTTTTTGTAACAGGAGACATTCGGTAAATGGGTACACATATATCATCTTAACAAAGAAATATATTATTTCTAAGTATTGATGATATATTACTAATACATCTTTTATTTCGTTTGTTTTGTGTTTTCTTCGGATAGATTTTTTTAATGATTTGATTTCAATTCATTTAAACGATTAGGGCATCGTCGTGAGGAAACCAACTAGCGGCCGTAGAAAACCAAGGATTCTATAAAGGCTACTTCCGTAGACGTGATGACCAACATTTGATGCGAATCATTGCCTAATTCGGCCATTTAGTCTCTTCTCTCAGAGCTGCATCGAGATTGAAAACTATTATTGAATAACTTTTCCAATTTCACAACTGTATAATGTTTTTGAGAATATCCGGATTTTTATTGAATATCTTTGTTATATCTTTCATTCTCATTAATCTTGCACACCCAATTTTATTCACAAGACTTGAGCGTCAACCCATACCAAAAATGCTATCCAAGCATTTTATTGTTCCTTAATTAAAGTTAATAGAAAATATTTTATTTTAATCAACATACAAAGTCTATTTCATTTTTATCGAGTTTTTCCAATTTGCGTATAGTTATTGGATTTATAGAAACACACTAATATTTTCTTCTTTATTAATTTCAACAATAGTTATTCATTGTCAGGAACATCAGTATTATAAAAATATTTTATATATTGTGGTAGATGAGTGTTTTTATGAGTTACTATCGAGAGTAATTAAGAATATAAGTAATTTAACGAGAAGACCGGTTTATTTAAGGAGTATACATTTTAAAATGTAAACACATTTCAAGGAACTTGATAGCACATTTCGAATTATTTCATATCTAACGTGAAGTGAAAAAATTTCTAAAATTCACAAAAAGAACAAGAATAGCGTAAATAACCTTGATAAAATTACACATAATACTACCGATTAAATTGATGAAAACTATAATTAAAAAGAATTCATGTAAATCTAATATAAAACATATCACAACTATATTAAGCAATAAAAGCTTTAATCTGCACAAAATAACTGACAGACTAAACCTGAAGAAGGTTTTTTCAAAATATCCCATCAAATATACATGTGAAACGTCACTAACATTTATATTAAAAGTGAAAGTAATTTCAGTCGAAAATTTATTAACAGTGGACAGATTTCTGAATTCATTAAATGTACGGTATACTCATATCCAGGATCATACACCGTAAAATTTTTCTTCACAAAATTACTTACATAATATTGGCTAATTAAAAGCAATAGTTTGAAAAATAAAAACAAAAGCAATAAAAAATGATGAACGGTAATAATTTATGCGTAAAAAGCGTAAAATAATATAAATACAGTGTTCAATGAAAGGGAAAACAATTGAAGATTGTTTAAAAAAAAAAAAATACAAAAAACAGCCACCCCCAAAACAAGTATAATTTCGCCTTTCCCGGTTCTCGAAGTCTGGAGTTCCAAAACTGGCAGAGTTCCTGCCTTGTTTTTAAACAATTGTATACATATCAATTTCGCATCTTTCTTGTTCATAAATATGGAATAAATTGATTTATATAAATGTTGTATATAACTTCAAATGGGCATTCAATTTGAAATGATTCTAAAGTGATCAATTAAAATTGATTCTAAAGTGATCAATTATATTCAAAGGAAAATTTAAAATAAAACGAACTAAAGAAGAAAAAATGAAAAAAATCAACTTACCGGATTATCCGGATCTTGAGCAAATGTTTTTAAAATGTTACTTCCTTTTATGTTATTTTTAGAAATGGTTGTCTTGTATGGTGCATTGCTGAAGTTAGGTGCAGAGTCTTTCTTGATGATCACGTAAACAATTGCCTGATCGCACTTGGGGCTTTTTCGAGTGTCGCAAGCTTCCACATTGATCTGGAAAACAGAGAATTAACTAAGTTAATTCAAATTAACAAGACTAGGTCAGTGTGAATTCGACGGGATTAGTGTTCTAATTAATTAAGTACACTAGCAAGAGAGAGATTATGACGAAAAATGAACATCTGATATATAAAATACACATTTTTAATCATTAAATACTGTGCAATCTCCTCACAGATAAAGACATGAAACAACAGAAATCCGGTTCTACAGAAAGATGTTGAGAATATCTTGGACCTAACATGTGAGCAACGACGAAGTTCTAGAAAGAATGGAAACAAAAATGACACTTTTACTGAACATCAGAAAGAGAGACTTGAAAATTCTAGGCCACAATGAGGAAAGAGGGCTTGGAAAATTTGATACTCACAGGTCAGATTGAAGGCAAGGGGGACAGAGGGTAACAACGCAAAACCTATCTGGTGATTTTGAGTGAATGAATGGTGCAGCAGGGTATGGGAGAGATAGCAAAATGACAATTTATTAAGACCTTCAAAGAACAGGAAATTGTGGAGAGTCATGATCGCCAACGTCCTGAATTAATAGACATATGGAAGAAGGCTGTAGGCACTTATGTACCTACGTATTGATTTCTGAAAAAATTTACTCACCTAAACAAAACAAATATCGACTCTCACACACGAGTTTCTTCGAAAAGTACTATCAAATTTATCCGGTAAATGTGGCCTAAATCTGAAAGCACGTAGGAATAGTAAAATATGTTTTCTAGAAACTAAGAAAACTGTAAATACTAGAAAAATAACGTTAGAGAAAGTGCCAAGTTGCCACGTAGCATCGAGCCTGATGAACGCTGGACAATTTCCTCACAGATGAAGTGAAGACACGTCGGCGAGAATACTATCGATGGAATATGGAGGCAAAGATACTGTCTGAAGGAAAATAAAAACAAGAAAACTTTTACTTACAACCAGAAGAACTTAAAACTGAAATTCCCGGGAAAAATAATGAGAAAAAAAGGATATAGTGAAGTTAACACTCACAGAAGTTATTGAAAGAAAGGGAAGAAAATGTAATAGAGAGTAACATATTTGGGTTCAAAATTACTTACAGAAGGAAATGTACATAAAAGAAATCATTTTATTGATTCAATCCCACCCTCAGGCAAAGCAAGCTTCGATTTAATGATTGTCATGCGTTTCAGGGTATATGTATGGAGAACCGTTATGAATTCAGAACTTTCTCTCTTTGACTGATTGCAACAATAGTCGAGAAAGCACATTCTACTAATGTAATTACTGAATAGAAAGGAGAAATGGATTAATACCACACCTCAAAGTGTATTATTGCGCAATAAACCTAACCAGAAATTAAAATCTGGCTTGCCGATTCTACTATTTGTGCCAATAATCGTAAAGACTGTAAAATTCTAAGATAATTACATTGCATTTATACTGAACGTTCTTTGCCGTTTCGTTTTCAGTATCGAGGATGTTATTGTCTTAAATGTACTTTGTAGACTTTAGATAGGAGTTCATCAAAAAAGGAGATTTTTAAAATATCAAGGACTGCTTACCGTATCCGATGTATGGGAAACACCTTTCAACAATGTTTTCAAATAAATTGTGCCATCATCAGAATTAATTTGATAGTAGATCAAGGCACGAGCATTTCCAGTGATGTTGTAGCGAACAATATCCTGGAAAAAGAAGTCGGAACAGTTAAGAAACTAAACAAACACAGAAAAACAATAATATTGAAAATCATTAATGCCCTCCTCGCTCCCTGTCTTTTTAAGGGTCACTTACATACTGTCAACCCCTCAACTAAACAATCCATAATATTGACTTAATATAGATAGAATGTCATGACCCTTCAGAATGTAAGTGACCAAGTCCCTTCTTCACATATTCATCTTTATTATCTGAATCATCATGCCTACTTGGAAAATAGTGGAGAGGTTTCCTGTTGCCATCTCTACGGTTTGGAATTTAGACTTCTTCTCTTAGACTGTTTGACACCTAAGACTAGAAAACCCAGTCTAACCTGTCATTTAACCCATAGCTGGGAGGAGAAAAATCGGATTCATGTCTTTCCCAAGGTGATGTGTGCGAAAGCGAACGATTTTCCGATTCCACTTTCCACACTGATATCCGTTACATCACCCGCACATCAACTTAATAGAATGCGCGGTTGGTGTATCTAGCTCCAGTAGAATATCATTACTCTTGTGGTTTTGTACTATTAAGTACCAAAACATGATAGAAATGCTAGTAAATAATATTTTTAAAGAAGTAATTCATTTTTTTTTATTAATCCGAGAAACTTTATCACTTTAAATATTATTTATAGTGGATAGCCATGTTTGAGTAAACGCTTTGTTTATTTTATTTTAAACAGTATATTTATTTTCGTCTATCGACCTGAATATTGGAGATATCTTATTAAAGAAAAAGATGTGTCATGCGACAGAATTTGAATCCGCGCGCACCCCCCCATGCTTGATCGGCGACGCACTTTGCGGCTGAGTCGCCATAAAGCACATCAACTCTAACGACCATTTCTCGTTTCTGCAGTTATTTTGCATTTTTTAAATAAACCATTATCATTATTGCTGTTCTATTTATTGTTACTTATTTTTTATTGTTTGCCGAATAGATTATTGACTAAAACTATTTGAATAAAAAAAGCAACCATAATAAAATTGTGTAAAACTACTAACTAAATAATATTAGTAAAATTCTTTAACCTATAAATTTTCGAAAAAATGATGGATTATTATAAAATCATTCACTACTGTATGTCATTGTTCCGTGTCAGTGTTGGTCCGTTTTCGAAATTGTTGTAATTTGCTTACTGAAAATAAATAAAGACATTGACGGTGATTTCTCATTTTCTCATTTTGGTTTCAATTGGATATTCTGCAATTCAAGCTAAGCTAAACGACACTCCCAACACACGTATAAAGTTACGCCAGAAAACATGTATTGCATGCTATTATATGTCTATTCTAGTTTGAAAAGTAACACAAAGTGCTATTTAGTTTGTAAAACAAACGGTGTCTTAAATGTTTATATACGTTTACAGCAGGTAATGTAAGTTACATAAAGATGTATAAGTATGTTGACACTAGTACAAGTGTTAAGACTCTTTAAACATGCGATCTATTATGAATAAGTAAGAATTAAGTCATTTTATTGTCCATACATCGAGAACATGAACAGTCAATAAAAATGCTTATTAGTTTACCTTGTCTTGGTCAGATGCTGAAACAGAAATGATTGGTTGTCCATATGTATAAGTGTCAGTTATTGTAACAGTGTAAGTTGTCCTCGTGAACTTCGGGCCGCTGCTGTTTCGAATGACATTGATGATCAGGTTTGTTTTGGTTTTATCATTAGGGTAGACAGTGTCATATGCAACTATTTCAAGCTAAACAGATTGAAAACAAATATTAAATTAGTATTACAACGATAACCAGTACTATTAGTTCATAGTATTATTATAATTTAAATTTTCTATATTGGCGATCTAACTTTAGAGTTTGATCATTTTATTGTTAAATAAACAAGATCGTATTGGCGATTATAATTTAGTTTTTATTTATCCATTTTAAAGGAGATCAGTTTCTGCTCGCTTGTAATAAATTTCCCTAATTCGTTTGCTTCAACCAACATAGTCGCGTAAGTCACCCAATCCAACACCACATTTCTCCTGTTCGTTACCGCAGTTGCCACTTTAATAACATTTTGTTTTTAATAGATTGAGTGACAGGTTAAATTTGCATAGGTGGATAGAGTCTCGCGAAAGTTCCGACTTCGGGATTTATCTTTTAAATATGACACATAAAGCCGCCATTTTCATTTTGGGAATATTTTACATACGAGGCACATCCGAAATCGTTTTTGCCCATTAGGTAAGCCATTTTCCCTAGTATTACAGTGACATATTCTGTCCAATATTTTTTTAAACATGTCGTATCCTTTCAGGATTTTGGCAATCATGAATCTATAAGTTTCTTTTCTTTATAATCTGCCAGCTGCCATGACAAATTTGGGAAAGAGAATGGCTTGATTTGCCGTAGTCTTCTACAGAGTTTTTAATTCAGCCTCATCATTCTCCCAGACTGGCTGCCAACCAAAGTTACAAAGCTCCGTTTAGACTACTATTTATCCAATAGGTTGGCTGAGAACTGAGAAGAGAATGATTCTTAATTTTCTGAAAAAGTGAATGCAACAGACTGGACCAAAATTTGAAGATAGATTGCTGATTCCATCTTCCGCATCATTAATCGTAACGCTGTTGGCATAGGCTCCATCCACGAGAAAAGTGGTAACAAAATGAGAATCTTTCAGTTTGAGTGTGTTAGATGGATGGATGCAAGCAGATTACTTTTCGTCTCTTTAAAGTGACTAATCTAACCTGACCGACTGATAAACTGTTAAATTTTGCACACACATGCTGCAGTCAGAATGAGGTTAATTTCCGATTTTACCTGAATGTCGTTGGACAATGCATTCGACTCATTTATTTTTTTCATTTTTACGTCTTTGTATTTCCTTAATATTTTGTTACGGCATTTTAGTTACTGTCATGGCGGTACGAGTGTACAACGATGACAATTTAATAAGAAAATAACCAAAGACAAGAGAATTACTCCGGACAAAGTAAAAAAATGATTCACGTTGTTTGGACTGTTGTCCTCATCTTTATCGTTATATTCAAGACGTTTCACTCAGGCCTTCTTCAGGTGACATAAGTTGGAATTTCGAACCGAACCCTTTATTTAGTGCACGGGGGTAGATTTTTTTTAGTTCCACGTGCCACGCCTTTTTTGGATATCTCAGTTTCAGTTATTTCATAATTTAACTCTCCAATTTTTTGTTCACTTCTGTTGTGGCTAGGTATTGAACTCACAACTCTTTGAAGAAGTGCCTGAGACGTCGTGAATATGAAGATGAAGAAAACAGTTCGAGCAATGTATATAGTTACAATACATCATCTCAGATAAATAGACAGAAAGAGATTTTTGTTATATGATTAGTTTTCAAACTTTACTGCTTAATTTTTTTTCTTAGTCTTTCAACAATGAATAATTTGACACTAAGAGCTTACTGTGCTTCGTGTACAGAGTAATCAAAGCACATTTGAGGTCTTTTTCAAGAATAAAGAAAAAAATCAATTAGATAACGTAAAGAAAATAATCAAATTACCGTATATACAGTGTCTGTCCCTTGTCGTAAACTGTCCGGATTGTTTAAGACAACGTTGTTAATTGAATTCAAAGAGAATATATATGGTGCAATGCCTTGACCAGTGATTTCATATTTAATGGTACCCTAGAAAGAGAAAAAAATCTTATAAATAAGACAAAAAAATACACAAGGTATAACGTTTTAAATTTTAATCTACCAGAGTTTATTTTAAAATCTGTTAGCATAGAGGGATGCGGGTTGGGATTAAAAGTAGCGAATTTAGATACATTTGAAGCAAGGTACTATTAAATTTTGAACTGACTTTCTCATTTGTAGTGCTTGATAGTTCTGCTTAATTTCAAACTAGCCGCAAAAGTCACAAAATTATATCGCAACACTGGCAATCCTCTTCATATAATGCCATGTCTTGCATCAAAAATGTCGTTTTTTATGATCGAGTTCTTAATCGGTGAAGAATTGAGTTCGTTCAATGGAGAAAGTAATGTAAAAAAAAAGACTATAAAATGAATGTACATTTTATAATAATATGTATTTATGTATTTGAATTGACGTCGTATGTTTAAATTTTTACTAAATTTTAGTGGTTTTTACTTATATTTGGTTTTAAATTTTAATTTAATTTTTCGTTCGAATTGATATATGCACAGTGAGGTTTCAACCCAATTAAAAAAGGATTAGCAAAAAAAAAACAAAAAACAAAAAACAAAAAAAAACAACAAAAAACAACAAAAAACAAAAAAAAACAAAAACTGATGGAGTTTATTTTAAAATCTGTTAGCATAGAAGGGATGCGGTTTTAGGCTAGAATTTAATAAGATTTTAGGAAGTGGTCCACGCAGAGAACTTTTAAACATTCCTTCAAATTATCACCACGTAGAAGGAGGAATGGTCATTTTACTTGATTGGTTTAACCAATTTGGGTATTAGACAAGATTTTAGGGTAAATGTATTCTGTCAATTCTTTTGCATTGGCAAATAGATTGAGTTCAACAGACAATACATTTTTCCACTGACTAAGTACGTTGACATGGTGGAGTGACCTTCGTATTCCTATTTCTCAATAGAAAAAAAACAAAACAAAAAAACTGCAGCGGAGAGCAGCGTTCTCCAAATGCATAGTCAAACACAAATACATCGTCTTGACATGCAATGACCACTCGCGGATTATAAGTGACACAGTCAACTACGACAGCTTCTAGCAACCGATTATTGTTACCTGAATACAGCGGTTGATAGTAGAAGTTGAAACCACTTCTGTTGAATAGTATTCATAAAAATCAAAGATGAGATTAATAATTCGACTAAATGTAATCGTATGATAAAATTACAAAAAGATGAATCTCACCCAAACTCATTGTTATAAACTGAATTTTGATCTGAAATTTTCATTTTACGGAAGGAGATTTTTTAATAACAATTATAGCATGGCTGGTAACTCCAATTGCTCATTACTTGTCGGACAGTAGAGAAGAATATAAGGAAATGGTTACTGGTATTAGAGTTCATTCGAGGTAATTACAAAGTTGCAACATCAATGCATCGCGATCCTTTCAAAAACTCTCATATAGTTTTCCGCTCTACGTCTCACAAATTCTTTTTCGTAATTATTTATTTGTCCGACAGGTATACAAGGCAATTTTCCGATGTTACCACAGCAAAATTTGGAGAGCGGAAACTATCTAACGGGGCGGAGAGATAAATTTACATGAAATTTGGAATTCAAGTTCAGTCATTAAATGCTAACAAACAAATAATTGACCAGTTTCTGTATTGAAATAAAGTTAATTTTCTTTTGGAAAATTTAGATAAAAGACTTACAATTAATATCACAAATCAATTTTTCGACCGTGTAAATCCATTGAATACTTGTATAAATGATTTAATTTTAGCACGTGATCTGAATATTTTATGTTATTACTGTATTTTTCTGGCTCAAATTCAAATTAATATTTTTTTAATCATTTCACCTCAAGTAAGGCGAGAAAGCCACTATTACGCAGCGGGGCTACAGAGAGTGAAAGCAAGAAAAAAGACAGGCTACGGGGGGGGGGAGTGAGACCGAGGAAATGACAAAAGTTGAACGTAGTTCAAGACGACAGAAGATGGGGATTGACGTTGCATTTAAATTTTTGTAGATTGTAATTTTCAGGAAAACAAGTAAACGGAAGGGAGTTCCACTGTCGGGAAGTGCTAAAAAAGAAACTGTTAGAATAGAAGTCGGGGGTTACATTTAACTCAGGGTATGAAATTGTAGAGAAAGTGACATTCATATCCATTACATACCTGTTGGTCTTTGTCTTCTGCTTTGACATTACTAAAGACTGTGTAACCTTTGGGTGCATTTTCGTTAATATTTACTTTGTATGGAGTGAATAAGAATTGAGGCGAGAAGTTATTTCTCAGGATTGTTACTGTAACTGTGGCTGTATCAGTTTTTTCCGGGCTCCGCTGATCACTTACTTTAACAGTAAACTGCAACGAAAAGTCAAATTAGGTTTGGAATATTGAAAGAAAATTTAAACTCAATGAAAACCAATCATTCTATTTTAGGAGTTTTATCTGTATCTTCCCCCATATTTTAGGCAATTTTGCCGAGCGGAAAACATTATTTTTAAAAGCGAGATGAAATATTTAAGAAATATTTTTGAAAAGTGTTTTTAAAAGCATTTCCGCTCTGGTCATTGATGGCGGGCTAGGAAACTCTTTGTCTAGCAATTTCGTGTGTCGTTATCACACTAGTCATACTGCTAGTAGTTCAGCCCCGTGTGCAGATGTAGTTTGAGTTTTATGAACAACAGTAAAAATTTAAAGATCTTCAACGCGACCATCCGTTGTTAAGTAGATAGGAGGGAAATGCGACAAATGAAAACTTTCGGAATGAATAATCACTTGGACGGAAGTTGGGGAATTCCGGACATAGACAAACTGATAGAGTAAGTCAAAACTGTATTTATCATCGCTTGGCTAGACTTGCCACTCCTCAGAACCATTGCATTAGATTAACTAAGTGTTATTTTTAAGGAACTGGTCAGGTGTACGCAGCGATATTCTGATTATAGTCGGTTGTAAGAATGACGATATCTGAATTACTGAATACATTTAGAATGTATAAAAGAACGAATGATTAAAAAAAGTTCTGGTAGATTGTCTTTTATGCTAAAGTCATTTAAAGGTTCGTGGAATTTAAGCGGCTAATCCGAATCGCAATCACTTTTTGTAATCAGTACTCTTTGAGACAACGAGTAAGATTGTAAGCATGAATAATTCGGAAGAAACCATTAAAATTTGATGATGTGCAATACTTAATGGTTACGTTATATATATAAGCATTCAAAACAAATCCTCTACTTTTCAACAAAGAATTAGCATTATGCGTGATGTTGCATCAATAAACCCGTAGTCATTAACTGAATTTTGGATCTGACATTCTCAATGTATAAAATGTTTGACCAATATTAATATTCATCGTTGAATTATTGACAAGAAAGAAGAATATGTTGCAAAAGTATTTGTCGCGTAAAACAAATGAAATTTTAATCAATTTTTTCATGCACTTATCTATGTATGGATGAACACCCCCCCCCGGTATATAGATTATAAAATATCGCACAGTAAAAGGTAGTGGCAATAAAACTGTGCACGATATAGAACTAAATCGAACTAAAATTTATACCAATTATAAATATATATTTGTCCACTACCCTTCGATGCAAATAAGTGTCAAGTACATAATCATCAGGGCATAAATTAAAAATTAAGAGGTTTCGTTTGTAACGATTGTTACATACATGAAAAACCCAAAGTGTCAACAAACGGTCAGGGTCTAAAAGTATATATATATATATATATATATATATATATATATATATATATATATATATATATATATATATGTCACTCATTTTCTTTGATCACGAGAAACGCCAGGTTTAGGGAATAAGTACTATGATTCATTATTTAAGCATACACACATTTCTTTCTTTCGTTTTGGGATCTGATGAAGCCTAGAAAGGCGAAACGCGTTATCAAATCTATTTTCATGAAACTTTTTCCATTTGTCAAATTTAAAAACTCTCGGGATTTCTGTATCCTATACGCGCTCACACACACACACATATATATAACACCTAGTGGAGAGATGGACAAGTAAATAAATTAATTACCTTAATAGTACTTTGTTGTGTTTTCTCTAAGCTAGACTTCAAAGTCAATTCTCCCGTCGATTCACTCAGATAAAAGTATGCATTTGCTTGCAATCCATTTGTAATCGTATTCTCAATGGTATATTTCAGCACATCCTGCAAAGAAAAACGCAGATAATTGGTAAATTATTTTTATAGTGATAAAATATTTTTTATTTTTTAAACGTACATATACACAAGATATATTGTGTACAAAATCTTTTATATGAGGTATCGTTATTTTTTTTATTATTTTTCTTTATAGCTCATTCCTATTCGTATTTTTGTGACAATACACATGCAAAATCAAATCTTAAATATTTTCATCTGGGAACTGTTACCCAACAGTATATGGAAGGAAAGTGAAGAAAATAAATAAATGTAAACTTTCGGGTTAAAGTGCCACTTGTCCGGATGTTAGGGAATTCTCGATCATTATATAAGTGAATTGACAGAGTAGGTCAGTTATGAGATGCATTGTGTAACTGAAGAGATGTAGAAAAGCAGTATTGGAAAATCGCAATTTGCGTTATAGACAGATAAAATAAGAGATGGGGAATTCTGGTAGACTGAAAGGAAGATCTGGTCTGTTAGTCTACTAGAAAAAAAAAGTAACAGTGAAAATCTTTCTAATGTCACCGACCCCTACTATTTCGTCAGTGTCGGTGAATTCGTGAATAAATAGCCAAATATATTGGAAACATGATTCGGGCTTTCTTTTCTAGTCGTGGCGATATTTTTTAACTTTCCTTCTTTTGTGAATGTACACGGAACCTTTTCCTGTTTTTGTTTACACCGATGCAAACGAGAATCAAAACACTACGTGGGGTTGTTTGTCGAATCGGTAAAAGATTTAGCGAAGGCCATATGGTTACATTTGAAAACCTTTTCTATTGTCAAGAGCTTTTTTATAGTGTCGATAGTGCATGCTTCAAAAATATTTTAACCTATTTTCATAGGCAAAATATAACATCCTTGAATGTTACTAGATTAAGTATTGGCAATTATTAATTTTTTAATCATATTTCTTTCATTTGTTCTTCCTGTTTTACTTTGACACGAAATAGATGTAATAGTTTTGACATCTAGTAGACATAATAATCCTAAGTTATGAGAATTCCTTAGATAAAAGGTTGTCAAGTGTTAAATTTGGATTAGTTTTTCTTTCATCTTAATGGCAGTTCATTTTTACCTCTATTAAAATTACTGGTAGCAGTAATTAACATGAGAGAAATACTAGCCCAAAGTTAATTGTGACACATGTTAACATTGAATTTGCATTAATATATATAAGAAATGTATGAAGAAATTATATAAAATGGAATACATAAAAATTATTTAAATGTTTAATTTTTTTTCAATTTGTTAACGTTTCGTTCCGGCTAAGCATTCTCAAAACAATTGAAAAGGATTATCATAGCAGCATTACTAATTTATTTCAATTTTATAAATAAAACAAATATATAAATATTAATATATTTAAATAGATGAAAGTATAATTACTTTTCTATAGGTAGTTTATCTAGAAATTTCGTCTTAAGCCCTTTCTCACTATTTAAGACAACATTGAAAGTATTTATGCATGTATTTGCACATCTTTATTTGATCCCCTTTCTTTATATGTTTGTTTGTGTATGTAAAATATTGAGAGTTGGTTTGTGTTGTTTTATTAGTGTATTTATGCTTGAGTTTTGGTGAGTCTTATTATTTGTATATAGATACGTCTGTGTGATTACTTGTAGATACTTTTACCTGTATATACGTGTGTCTGACATAATTTTCTTTTGAGTGGTGTTTTATGTTTGTCTGTCTTTATTATTATTTATATCTTTATTTTGATTTTCCCTTTTTGATTTTTTCCTTCTATTTTCTGTTTTACTGTCCGTGCTCATATATTTGATTATATGTGTTTGTGCATAAAGTGTTTGTTTTATCATTTGAAAATTCCCTTCCCTATCTACCTCCTTATTTAAATTCAGACTCTTCCTTGTAGCAAATATGTGTAATGATCGTAGTAACTTCTTACTTCAGCATCGAGACTTAACTGATAAATTGGCACTTCGCTAAAAACAATAAAATATTTTTTTCTACTAGTTTCATTTCTGAATAATTTTGTAATGTTAAACTTGATGCTCAGTTAAATTTAGAATTTGACATTTTTAATTTTTAATTTAACAGTGAAATTAAAACTTTATTTGTTATATTGATTTCTAATTTAATCTAATCTTAACTTTAATGCACTAATAAATTGTACTCAGGGTATATTGTCACATTATTTTAAATTACTCTATACTTGTATTCTGATTGGTCGTCATAGGTTACATAACAATATTTCCCCTACTGAGGGGGTTTATTTTGCAATCAGCACGATCAGGTGATAAGAAACCAGTAGTGTTGAAACAAAATTGCAATTTTTGTAGTGATGTTATAACATGCATGTATAATATATATATATATATATATATATATATATATATATATATATATATATATATATATATATATATAATATGGACAAGTGCTGTTTATTATTTTTTTAATGAAATCTTTCAAATTTACAACTAAGTTGTTTGCCAAAATTCACATTAAGTTTTATCTTATTTTTTTCTGCCTGAGTACTTTCGAATGTTGCTTCATTCATTTTCAAGGATTGTTCTGTGCGTAGTTACGCAGCTGGTTTTTAATTACAACGTTCTCACGTTTGAAAGAATTATTTTCAAATCACTGATTTGTTTCTGTTTTTATTTTTTATTTTTTTATTAAATACACTTCAATATACGGTCCCCAATGGCGAAAGGTATCTTATTTAATGTTGGCTGTTGTAATAAAAGCAACATCCAATATTAAATAAGGTGTTTTTCTCTATAGTATATTGAGGTGTGTTTAATATAAAGAAACACAAACACGAAAAAAATTACTTTGACCGTGAGTAACTTGAAATTGGTTGGAGTAATATTCGAAAGTGCTTGGGAGAGAAAAATAATATAAAATAAAAGTTAAGATGAATTTTGACAAAACAACTCATTCGAAAATTTGAAAGAGTTAATAAAAAAATGATAAAATATACTTGTCCATATTTAACAGAACATTTTTGATAGAACTTTTCTGCCGAAATACATGTTATATATTATAATATTATTATATTTATTAGACATATTTCGCATTATACTCAATAACATTTGAAACAATTTGACTAATCATGCTGAAGAAATAAAAAGTTATAATGCAACATATGGTTGTAAACACGTGTATGTATATAGATAATTCTTCTAATGCCATATCGCGATAGAAAATAGGTAATCATGACTCTCCACAGAAGTGTAGAATTAGTCTTTTGCTCTCCAGTTTTAACTTCTCCAAGACAAGCAAGATAACCCAACCTACACTTTTTAAAATCATTTCTCCATAAGCAAGGTATTAAGACACAAGGGGTTATTGCGTATGAGAGAAAATGTAAACATTATTAAAGAAAGACAAGAGTAGAAGAACAGGAATTAAGAAGATACCGATTGACATCGCATTTCATTTTTTGAAGATAAAACTTGACTGGAAAGCAAGAAACTGGAAAAGAGTTCTACAAGCGATAAATGCAATAAAAGAAACATTTATCATAGAATCTACGGTTCGATCTGGCAATGTCAAGTGTAAAATGATGCGACCTTTTCACCAATCTAGCATTACGCTTAATTTTATAAAGTTTAGATACCATAGAGGAAAGCTTATCAAAACAATTACAAAAGGCACTGGGCATCTACGTTACAGTGTATTACACATTAAATTCTACCATTAAACAGAAGATATAAGATAAGTCATAGAGAGATTCCTGCCTTTCTTTAGAGCATAGTGCGAAAGAGAACACAACATAGTAAATTTGATCTCGGCTCAACGATGCCATTTTTACGCCACTCGCACATGAACGATAGAATTAAAAGAATAAGTCCACTTACGTTGTCATTATCTTTTGCTGAAATCCTCGTGATGGAATATCCAATTGGAGATATATCTCGCACTTGACCAAAAAAGTCATTTTGAACAAACGTTGGAGGATTCAAATTTCTTTTCACATTGATAGTGACTTCAGTTGTAGTTATTTTCTTGGTACCAGAAATTGTTGATTGTGCCTCAACCAATAGCTGAAACAAGAAAGAATGAGAACTAAATATGTTGCCACAATCATCTTGCTGCTTGACAGTTACACTTCGTTGAACAAATTTAAACATTACTATGGGTAGACTATACAGACACAAATTCAAGGAAACGATTCCAGATCTCCATCATGTCGACTGCTAATTAGCGATACCCATGGGGTTCGTACAGGGCCAATGCAGATAGAATTGAATGCAGATAGAGTTCTGCGTTTAGGGTGCTATTTCTTTGCGAAACGCTACTGTGAAAATGTAACACTTTCGGAGTGTTACGCTGTGCACGTTACCGGCATTGCCAATTAAACCAAATGTTTACTTTCCTATCCCAGAATATCGGACGATAGTATGTTCCTCAGATCATAGTTTTTTTGTTGGAATTGCAATGCTCAAGTTGCAATGCTCAGAATTAATTCATACTGCTTATTTTTCTTAACTTTGGGCAGAATTTCTAGCAGGTACATATAACGTTATCTAATTATAATATGGGAATCTGCTTTGCTCCACCAGAATTTATTCAGTACGTAGTCAATTGCTTTTAAGAGTATTCCCATATGCAAAGGTAAAATATAGCATAAATTCGAAAGGTGTTTTTAATATAAAGAACGTTACCAGTTAAGATAATTACAATCTTTCATAATCACTGTTATTGATTTCTGTCTTACCTTATATTGTCGAATATTTGATTGGTCATCTTTGAGATTTTTTTTCACATTCACCCAGCCTTGTGGAGTCAAGTCAAAATAAGTAGTGCCTGGCTGATAACCCTTTAGGATGTAAATGTTGTTGTTCTGTGGAGGAACAAATAAATAAGCATAGATAAATATATATTATTACAGTACTAATAAAAAAGCAATACACAAAACCCCAGAAATAGTAAATACATTTTTTTATTACTTTTAATTTTTAAATTAAGTTTTCAAGTCTTCTGGGGGTACGCGTAACGTTGGACGACCCAAGATTAGCTTCAAGGACATATGTAAAACGTCCATGATGGAATTTTCTATCAATGTTGCGAATTGGGATGCGGTTGCCAGGGATCGAGTTGGGGTGGAGAGCTGTTATTTTCGTAGGAGCAAAGAGGTATGAAGAGTACAGAGTCCAGCGCAACGTAGAGGCTAGGCAAAGACGTAAATGCCCCACGGTGGATGACTCCACAGTATTCTACTAATGTGGTCGTTCTCAAAAACCGTGTCGATTGTGCATTAGTTGTTTTAGCCATGAACGGCGGTGTACTTTAACTTAATTTCTGCTGCCGATCCTCGCCATCGACGAAAAAAAACATATTAGATAATTTATTTGAAGTAGATACTTATATTTTAGTAAATGCTTTGTTTTATTTATATATGAAACAGTATATTTATTCATTTACATCTTACTGGCCTGAATATTCAAGAAATCTTGTTAGAAAATATGCGTCCTCTGGCAGGAATCGAACCTGCGTCCGCTAGGAGAAAGCGTCATTAGAGCTGACGAACCTTAGACAAACTCGACCACGTAGGCCATGCTCGAATAGTGCTTTTGAATACACATCTTCCCTATTCTCGATATATACATCTCTGCTTTGCTTTGTATCCTAACGTGAACAAAGAATTTTTTTTACATGAAATAAATAATCTGTCGTATTTAATTCATTTGTTTAAACGTTATTTTTTAAAATATATATTTAAAAAATAACATTTAAACCAATAAATTAAATAATTTGTCGGATTTAATCCATATATATATATATATATAAATAAATTTTTTTGCGGGGGGATTTAGAATAATCATATATAGGAATTCATCGAGCCCAGAGTAATCTTCAGCAGCATGCAGAAAACACTGGACGGTCGTTGCATCCTACATGGGACTCAGCAGTGTGCATCCACTACCGAAAATTGAACCCGGAACATTTCGATACAACACAAACGCCATACCAACTGTACCACGGGACTTGGTGAATCGATGTAGCGCCGCTATTCACTCAGTCCCGCAGTGATACTCATCCAAGTATGCACTCGCAACAGTGCCCCAAGAGCCACTTCTTCTGTTTTACCCTTAGCCGCTTCTCACGAGCATTAGCTGGGTCAAGCAAGGATACACAAGTGAAGAAAGAGTAAATATAATGGATGAGCACTGCTGATGAGTTCCAAATAGGATGAAACGGTTGTGCTTTCTGCATATATATATATATATAACATTGTGTCAGCTGCATATTCTATACTGAGATTTAAAAAAAAATATAATAAAAAAGCTATTGCTGAATAATCTATTTCTTACCTCTGGTAAAGCTTTTACTTGGATGACATTTGTCCCTTTTGCTGCCGTTTCATCAATATTCGCAATGTAATTTGTAGAGGTGAAAACCAGATTAGTGGTTGCAGTTACGGTCACATAAACTGTTGCTGATGCAGTACGTGGTGGATTTCCTCCATCTTTAGCTTTGACAAATATCTATAAATAAATAAATAGTTTCATTTCAGATAATTATTTTCTATCTGAATATCTCCTCACAAAAAGTTACAGGCATTGCAGAAAAAAATGCATATATCTCACTCTCACACACACACACACACACACACACACACACACACACACACACACACACACACACACACACACACACACGCACACACAATATTCTGTTACGTGAGAGAATTTCGAAGTCTTACAATAACAAATACAAAAAACTCCGAACACATGTATTTATTAAGCTTTATTGCTGGAAACTAACTAGAGAATTTTAGAAGAGTCTTAGATGGTCGTTTAGGACAGGGTTTTTAAATGGTAGATTTCAGTGGGTCGTGAGATTAATAAAATAGGTTGCAACAAAAAAGGAAAAATGCTTAAATAAGAACAAATTGTAGAATATAAACAACTCTAAATGTTGCACAGCACTCATAAATCATCGCTAGTTTTCCACCGAGGTAAGCTCATATTTTATATATATATATATATAATTTGTTCTCATTGAGTTTATGTATCTTGCTAGTCAAACTCGTTGCGGACTGAGTGACTGAATTTCCTTTAAATTTGTTTTTCTAAAAAAAAAAAGGTAATTTTATATTCATACATACAAATAAATCCATGCAATTCTAATATGCGAAAGCATAAAAAATCTACATATAAATGGTCGATGCTAAATAAATGAACCTAGTGAACAAAATTTGTCTTTAATTTAATACACAGAACGTATAATGGGGGTCGCAATGCAAAATGTGATTCTTGCTGTGGGTCAAAGTAAAAAAAAATGGTTTGAAAAATGCTGGTCTAGGATATCGTGATAAGTAGATATTTTATAAAAAAAGTTACAAACTTACTGTCATATTTGTGTTCTTTATTAATTTTTTTAAGACGGTGATAACTCCAGACTTGGGGTTGAGATAGAAGTATTGTATAGCATCCTGATCCCCCGTCATTTCGTAGGTCACCGTATTGTAAGGAACCTGTCATCAATGTAAAAGGCAAGATTAGATATAATGACAACCTATAAAAAGTAAAATCTATAAAACTTTGAAACATTAGTGATCACTCAGATTTACTTTGTTTTAATTTTAATGTGCACACAATAGATGGCCCAACATTTTTCCATTTATATTTACACTTTTTTTTTTAATTTTCGAACCGTACAGTTTACTAACGTCCGACGATCGATGGTCTGGGTTAATGTAATGAGAAAAAACTGAAATGGAAGAAATCTTATATATTTTTATATACTAGTGCTCACTCAATATAAGGCCCAAGAGCCACCCGAGGTAGATGTTTACCGTGTGGTGTTGTATGTACGTAAGATATGACAAAAAGTGAAGTACATAGGGATACGCAGAAGAGATAATGGTTGAGCCTAGACTTGAGGAGGTCAAGATTATAGTAATCGGGAAAATATCCTACCGTTGGAGTGTTCCATAAAGTAGCAGTTCGAATGGAACTTACTCTTTACTATTGAAATACGAAGGGCAATGAGGATAATTCATTTTTGTGTACGTAGCATAGTGGATCGCAGTTGAAAAAGTCAAGGTTTGGTGGAACTAAGGAATGATATAGAATATGTGCCATAGAAAATGAGCTTAGAGTAGCGAGAGGCTCGCGATGTTTCGTTTGTAGGAAAAGGAGTGTAGCGTGAAAAATAATTAATTACCCACAAGGACGCGTAGACGCTTTTGAACTTTATCAAGACAGGCAAGTGAGGATAGGGCAGCTTCAAACAATACTCCATTTTTTATCTTGTAAAGGGAGTATAGCAAGAAGAGTCAGATACTTACTGGAGTGGTACAATGAACCGACCATTTTCCCAGTATCTTTAATAATAGATTGTATATATATATATATGCATTCCGCTTGAGGTTTGGGTAGTTAATATTTGCATGAATTTATATTTACCTGCAAAGGTAGAAACACCAATAAAAATGTTTAGAAAATTGAAGATTTTGTCTAATTTTACTGCGTTTAAAAGCATATAAGGGTCTCTTTTTAGATTTAATATTACATTATTTTGAAGTTAGGTTTGTTATAAGTACTGGTTGACTATGGGGCCTGGATACACATTAGGTTACTATGTATTTCAAATTTGCAGCCCGAGTGAAAGCGTTTTATAGATGATCAAATACGGTATCTTTGAATTCAAGTGAAAATCAAAGCTTTACAGGAAACTGATGATCGGTTCATTTTCGTGACAGCTGATGTATAATGCTTTTTCAAAGATGTGTTTGCACAACTGAACAAATCCTTTAAATTCTGATTTTATTATCACAATGTTTTTCCTGATGGAGCCATCCAAAACCGAAAAGTTGTAATAAAATAAATATACATTCTTAGTTGAATTGTGAAAAAAACGTTAGAATCCTAATAATTCATGTTCTCAGAATTATAGAAAAATGTTACATTTTGTTGAAAATTGTTGAGAGAGCGTTATGGTGTATAATTATATTTGAAGTTGAACGCAGAGTGATAAGCGTATACAAGTATCTAAGACAAATGTGCGAAATAAAAAAAAGTTTTGATAAACTGCGGAGGAAAGTGACTACTAACCTTTTTATCGCTATCGATAGCAGTGACCGTTACTAAGCCACTATTAACAGGGCTGCTCTCTGGAATAGATCTGAAGATAGTGGACTGGATAAAAACTGGGCTGAAGAAGTTTCGCCGAACATTTATAAGAACTGTTGCCGTTGCACTTTTGGATGGCGTGCCGTCATCTTTAGCTTTAACTCGAGCCTGAAAAATCACCAGTGGATTAATAGATAATCTGAAGAAATTAAGGAAAAATAGTAAATCTTATTCGGAAATTGAAATAATTATGGAACATATTCTCAAAACAAAACAACAATGCAAACGTATTTGTAGATGAGTTACAGAACTAATTTCAACTCGGAACTAATTTCAACTCGATTTAAAATCAGTTATCAATTTCCGTTAATTTCTAAACAAAATTCAATGAGTTGGTGTTATTTTTTTTAAATTTAGCATTAAAAATCCTTAGTAGATAAGAAAATTCAGAAGTCATCTTTTCTGCAGCTTTCATTCTTTTTTTGTTGCAAATGAATAAAATGAATAAAGTGGTACTTTTTTTATTTATTTTTATCCACTTAAATCTGATCCAATAAAAATGCAATGTTCTTTGTAGCAAGAAGAGTAGATTGATTGATTACCTGTTGTTTTTTTTTCTTCAAAAGAAGCCGTTATTGATTAAAATTCAAGAAAAATCAATAAATTAAATTTTAATTTCGTTTGTAGTTCCGAGTTGAAATTAATTCGGCACCCACCTTGTAGATTAAAATAAACAGATATATAGAAGGTTGAATAAAATTTGAATACCAAGAGATTAAAAATTACTTACCCAACAATATCCATGAAATCTTATGGTTTTGAAACGTTACAATAATAAACAAAAATGATAATACCAAGAGATTAAAAATTACTTACCCAACAATATCCATGAAATCTTATGGTTTTGAAACGTTACAATAATAAACAAAAATGATAATATACAGGAATGCAATTTATAATGGAGATGTTTATCTAATAATATTCACCCAGTAAAAGGCTCGAGGCCAACTGAAGGTAGAGGATTACAGTTAAAATGGTTATGATGAAAGTGATTTGTGATATGAATGGAAATGAGGTGGCAAAAAGATTATGAGAATAAGAAGGGTAGATAATGACTAACTCTTGACTGAAAAATTTGTGATTCAGGAAAGCACTCACATAGGCGTGCAGGACAACTGAAACACCGCCGGAACAACTCGGAACCGAGACTACTCAGCACCAGAAAAATATAACTTTTTTTATCTTTATCTATAAAAGGCAGTGTGTGTGTGTGTGTGTGTGTGTGTGTGTGTGTGTGTGTGTGTGTGTGTATAACGAATGCACGGCCGCAATTTTCGACGGATTTGCACCAAAATTTACATGCACATGCTCCAAGTTAGTGGGAAGGCCAAGACCGACTCTCATCGACAGTGGAAATAATCGATTTTTTCATGCTTCTACGGCAGTTTTCATGTAGTTTGCGGCTATTTTGTACTGGCCAGAGTGAGGGTCTATAGCTGGCTGCCACAAATAGGCAGGAAGATTCTATTGGCCAGCGTGAGAGCCAACAGCTGACTGACACGAATGTTAACTAGCATGCTAGCATGCAAAAAATCGATAGCTGCATTCGTCACAAGTGGGAAAAATTTAAATCTGCATGGCACTTTACTCCAATTGGCTCATTCGCTTGCTTAAACTCAACGTTGATTCTGATTCCGCGGAACTGGGTTGGGTGGGAAAAAGTATTTGTTAACAATCTTTTTTCATTCGGTTTTTCCAGTTACGAGTCCTTTTTTAAAGCTGATCATTTTGTGTTCATTTTGTTTAGTTCTTTTTTCGTAACAGATTTAATGTTTAGTATAGAGCTTAGAAAAAATTTGCAGTGTGAGATAGGCAAGAAGTAAGGCATGTAGCAACATCAGCACGGCAAAGGGCACTCCTTTAAAGGCAAGGAAGGGCAAAAATATTTTAAGTCAAGTGATAGCGTTTGCTGTATGAGTCGTACGATTTTTGAATCAAGCACGGGCAACGCCGGGCCATGCTGCTAGTAACCGAATAAAAGTAATTTATTAAAAGATTAAAACCTTAATTAGTGAATATTTTTCAAATAAGGCATTTGAAAAGGCATTAAGCAAAATATGATCCAGTTTTTAATTATTTTTAATAAAGTAAACCGTAAAGGCATTTTTAATAAAGTAAATGGACATATAAAAATAATCCAATAAAATACTTGTTTTACTTTATTAAAAAAATATTTAAAATGACAAAATGCAAAACAAAATGAAGCAGTTTGTTGTTGTTAATTATTTTTAATAAAGTAAATCATAATGTAAGTTATTTTTTATAAAGTAAATCGACATTCTAAAATATTTTTAATGTTTTTTTTTTCTGGTGCCGAATTGTCTCAATCCCAAGTTCCGGCGTTCAGTTGGCGGTGTTGAGTTGTCCCTTCATGCTCACGCAGGTGTTTGTCTCACAAAGTAACAGTTCTTTGAAAAAAGATGTCTGAATGAATTATTTTTTCTTACATTTGAAATGCGGGGCGGGGGAATCAGGATGATTCGACATGTTAACATGTCACAGGTAGGACACCTGTAAAGGCATGAACTAAAAAATGGCGCTAATCTCAACATTTGCCATGGAAATAGCGATAGAGTAGAGGCGGGCTTGGTACGGTGTGCCTATGGGAAAGAGGTTCCTGGGTGGAAAATTCATCTTCTCGCACAAGATCGCGTACACAGTTTTGAACTATCAATGCTGGAAAGTAAGGATTGGATACATCCAGCTTAGATATGGCAGCAATACTACTGAAGTGTGGGCAATTTTATTTACGTAGAAAGTATTCAACGACTGAACAAGATGGAAACTGAATAGAAAAGAACATTATAGCTATTCTGGAAGAATAGAATCATATTTAGTAAAGCAAGACGAAATGAAAGAAAAAATAAGGAAAAATATGAGGAAGATAAGAGATTTTGTAAACGAGACTAAAGAGTAGAAACTTTATCAAAGGCATAAATTCAATTACATTAATCATAGCAATATATTTCCAACTCTTTCTAAACTGGTAAAATTTATGAAAAACAAGAATGAGAAACTAGCAAATTAATAACCATGAATAAAGTTTTCTGCAGCGGTTTTTTTTTTATCCGGTGAACCTGGGTACACTAATGCGCCCTGAAAGGTAGCAAGGTGCTCTCAAAGTTAAGAGTAATTTGTGAATTATTTTTATATCTAAAATAATTGTATTTTTAAAAAGTTAGAAACACCAAATACATGGCTTCTATATCAAAATCAAATCTGTCATTTCTTATTTTAAACTGGAAGTTAAATTCTTAATCGTTAAGAAGGGTGTATAATCCTTTCCCTTTTGTCTTCCCAGAGACACAAATTTAAAAGTTAACGTAAATATAGAGCCCTCTAAGAATCGGTGAATATTGAATGACGATTCGTGTTAGTCATTGTTGAAAGGATTATGCATACTGATGATACGTGGAAGAGAGATACAGTAATATCCCGTCACGAGTCCCTTTTCTATCCATTAGCGTCGTAGGAGTAGCAAATATACTGTATCCATAGCAGCACGGCTATTTAACATGCAGAAGGGATTGATTCATATCCCCCTCATGTATTTGTACGAAAGTAAACGTAGCCTAGCCGTTACACTATTTTCACGTATATATAGAGTTATATAAAGACCTATAAATTATGACATTTGACAGAAAAAATAGCCACATTTTGAAATGGCATCGTAACAAATTCTTTGATTGAGTGATTGATTTGAACAGAATATATATGCTATCTTTGAGCGTAAATATTGAAGTAATTAAAAGGTGTTCATTATTGCAAAAGAAGGTAAGACGAAACCAGCCGAAGTTATTTCGGATAAAGGGGATGTAAAAATAGAAACGTGAATTTCTTTTGCGGGTGGAAACAAATGAAATTTTTCATTGAAATACTATGACAACAGGTTTTGAAATGAGAACTACAATAGCAATAAAATTCAGGATCACACTCTATAAAATACATTTTAAAAATCAAGTATAAAATCAGTCACCAATTATACTTACCACATACTTTATTCTATCGTCTGACATGAGATTATTAGTGGATTTCACAGCGATGGCGCCGCTAATCGAGTCTAGGGTGAAATAATTCGGCGTTGGCGTGTCTCCAATTAGTTCATATGTAATTTTGTTGTAAATAGTCTGTTGATTAAAAATAGATATAAGTTAATAACTGAATAATAGGATAGAATTATGAATAAATAATGATATTTTAAAAAGGAACACAAAAACTATTCATACTAAACTGGAATGTATGTATTTTACAATGAAAAATGTTTAGATGATAATATTTCAACTTTAAAAATGTAGGAAGAATGAATGAATTAATAAGTTGGATGTGAGAATTTTACATCAATCTTTGTAAAAAAATGAGTGTGTTAAATGTTGTATAATGGAGAGGTTGGTATTAAATAATATTACGACATTGTTGAAACAATATTTGTTTACACTTAATTTTTCTTTATCTTGTTATAAAAGGAATATAACCGCCTTTGAACTGTTGTTTCATATTTAACAATCTCAAATCAAAATCGCGCGTGCGCACATAACACTTTAAACTCGATAAAGACCGAGTCAAGATGATATGTATGCATACGTAGTTCATTTCAGTTTAGACAGATGTGTGATGTTGGATTGTAATTAAAATAATTAAACATTATTGTGAAAAAAAACTTAAAACCCGATGATTATTAGTAATACAAAACGAAAATAAAGTATTTTCATTGTACAAATGTGCACTTTGAAATATTGCAAAGCGACCATTCTTTTGTTACATTTCAGTTAGGTGGTATTTACTCTTGAGAATGTTGCTCGGAATAACATTCTATTCATAAAGATTATTTAATTTTTCAAAATTGATATAAATGAAATCGTTTATGACTCACCTGATCACGATCCGTTGCCAGAACTTTGTTGAAACTCTGGCCTTGGGGCTCATTCTCTGGAATAGTTACGTTATATGGTCCGATAAAAATAGGTGCATGATCATTACGCGTCACTGTAAACAGGATTGTTGCAGAGGCTTCCCGTGTTGGCTCTCGGGTATCGGATAACATTACTTTAAACTTAAAATTGAAAAAAATTACAATGTGGCAGTATCAAATTTCAAATATTGATTAAAACTGATGAAATTTAAAAAAATCTATCGATAAATTGACGTAAATATTTTACAGATGAAGGCATACATAGAAATTCTTTAATTTTCAAAATGGATAAGAAATACATAAATTCCTATTATAAAAAAGAGCCGATTCTCTCTAGGTCACATACTGTCCGCGTCAGATTTTGCATGTGTATGTGTTGACTGGGGTTGAAATAATACATTGGAACAAAACATTCCCCTCCGAATCAATCTGGACAACCTCTACTCTGGGTTGAGCAATAAAGTTATGAAGTTGCAGACAAGAAAACTATAACTATTAATTTAAAAAAGAAAAAATGATATTAAATTTTATTGCATGTTTTTGAAATGATTCTGTAATAAATAGAATTATGACTGTCTATATTTCTGAGATGATTATTATAATTATTTACACCAATCACATTGTTCGGGCTGTTGTCCTCATCTTTGTTGCCTTATTCACATGGTCCAGTGGATAAAAGCTTTGGTTGGATCCAGTGAGTTGGATCAAGAGTCGTAAGTTCAATACGTGGCTACTGCAGAGATGAACAAAAAATTGCAGACTTAAGTTGAAGGAAGATAACTGAGACATCCTTAAGAAGCATGGCACGTAGAACTAGAACAATCTACCCCAGTGGACGAAATAAAGAATTCAGTTCGAAATTCAAGTCACCTGAAGAATGTGTACAATGGGCGTAACGTTGTGAATATGGCAACAAAGATGAGGAAAATGTAAATAGTGTAAATAAAGAGAGTTATATTTTAAAGTTTTTTAAGTCTTGAAGGCATTTTTAGGTCGGTCATCGAATTAAAATATACAAAATTTAGATGTTACTTTAGGAACAAAGCGACAAATACTGAACCAGCAAAGGTATAAATCCTTAGTTTCTTTTCTGAAAGTACCAAAATTTGAAGCTGATGAAAAGTTTATAAAATTAAAATTTCAGTATTTTTTTTATTTAATTAATATATTATATATACTCCTTGAAATTTGTTGATTCATCAAGAATCAAAAACATATAACTAAACTGAAGCGAATAATCAATAATTACTCGTCGAATTAGAAAGAAAAACGCTTTCTAAAATGTAGAGGATTGAGCAGAATAATAAAGAAAAACAAAATGTTAAGGAGAAGTAATGAAGAAAATAAGCGAATAAGGGTAAAGAAAGAATAAAAAGGGAATAAAAATAATAAAATTAAATTTGTTTTTCAGGTTAAACAAAGGAAGGAATTCTTAAAAGAGAAACAAACATGAGTCGATCAATAAGTCCGTATTGTTAACGAAAATGTATTCTAGAATTGTCCGTGGATAATATTCAAGCTATTGATTAATATTCAACTCTGAATTAAGTGCAAGGAAAGAGATCATGTTGTAAAATAAATGCTATTTTCGTCATTAGGCTAAGGACATTGATTTAAGTAAACATGAGGTTAAATCAATAAGTTAACAGTTATTAACTGAATTTTGATATGAAATTGTCATAAATAATGTTCAGTCTATATGCATAATTTATTCACCAAGTGCATTGAAAGGGAAGGATATTATGTTATAATATAAAGATTTAAGTAAATTAATTACCTTCGTTCAAAGAGGCAAAGCAAGAAAACAGGTAAAGAATACGATTAATAAACAGAGAGAATCGGTTTGAAATCCTGTTTAGATCTCAAAACTTACATTGTATTGACTTCTGATGTCATCGTAGAGAGGCAACGCTAGTCGAATTTGTCCCGTGGACGATACTGTGAAGTATTTGGTTTCATCAGTATTCCCTTGGAGTCGGAATTTTCGATATTGTTGTGGAGGCTGTAAGTAAGGAGGATTCTCAAATTACGAACAAGAGAGTAGTTCAAACTTTATTGTATCACAATTTTCCTAATATTTCTTTTTGGCAAATGTATTTCACTTTAGTAAATTTTGTTAATTTTTTATTTCAAAGTTTAAATCTACTTGTTAACGTATAGTAAAATTTGTAAGTAAAATTATTAAGTAAATCTATGTAATAATTAAGAATAAGATTTCTAATATTCATTGAGGTGTTAAAAACTTGTAGATATTTTTAAATCATTTGCACCTTTGGGTAAAAAATTTCAGGTAAGTGTAAAATCAAAATTAAATTTACTAATTAAGTTTTAGAAAAGTGATTGCTCACTTTGAGATAGTTGGATTCATTCCTTTCAAAAAGACATTAAATGCAAATATAAGTGAGACCTCAAACAGAATTCGAACTCAGCCATTCTAATCAGTAACTTATTGCAATCTTTCTATTAATCTTTACACCTCTTTTTATTTATACTGAATTTCACGTTTTTTAATAAGTTATTGCAGATAGCTTTAAGGGATCTAGAATTGATTTGATACATTTATCGTTTTATTTCAATAATTACAGTTGTTTAATAACAGATAATGCTATTTTATTTGAAGATAACTAAATATAAAAATAATTTTTATAAGTGATTTCATAAAAATAATATAGTATTACTTATAGTTATTCGTTTCGACAGATATTAAACTCTTTATTTCAACTTGTGAGTAGAAAATAAGAGAAATATAATGAGCATCTTTTTTTTAAGTACAACTTTTGCTCACTATATTTTTAATATATTATATTTTATATTTATATATATATATACTATTTGATCTTATAATATTTTTCATGTAAATCAAATAATTCAAATTTTAAATAAATACCCGGACTTTGATTCTGAAAAGTTTCTTTCTGGCTTTATACATTTAGTATTAACGTCTAAATATTGCAACAATTATCAGTTTTCCCCAAATGATTTTGATGTAGAGCAGTAGTTCCATTTGCGGGATGGGAATTCTGCGTTCTCTGGTGATGTCACGCAAAAAGACATTTTGGGGAAGTGAAACAAATTACAACATAACTCAAATGTCAATAAATTAAACAGATTATTATTATTTATTTTCCTTTTTTTACTTTTTCATAAATACAAATATTTCTGAGCAAATAGTTGGTTTCTCTCACAGATACATAAATATAACGTTCCGATCACGTACTTGATCGAAAACGTTGTGCATTTAATAATATCCATATGAACCAATATGAGAACAACAGTTAGAAATAATACAAGAATGTTGACAATTACTCATTTTGACAAAAATCACATATCAGCCAATCATTGAACACCTGATGATGACCAGAAGGTACTTGGTCGAAACGTTGTGTCTGTACTAACATTCATATTAACCAAGATGAGAACTATAGTTTGAAATAATACATGCTTATCAATCCTAATGGAATTGCAAATGATCTGTAAATTTCCTTGTTCATGTATATCCCGGCATAGAAAAGTGACCAAATGTTTCATTGAATATGCTAACGCCCCCCACCCCGCCAAAAAAGATTAAAAAAAAATCAAAGAAAAGTGATATGAAAAAAAGAATATACTTACATTAATTACTTGAAGATTAATAATATTTGTCCCCACGGCAATAGTTTCGTTGATACTTCTGAAATAATAATTTGTGGTGTATTGTGGAATATCACCTATTTGTTTGACAACAATTTCTGCAAAAGTTGTATTAGATAGAGAAGGCGTACCCTGGTCTTTAGCTAAGACGCGAACCTACAAATAAAAAAAAAAATGCTATTATAATTTTAAACTTAAATATTTCAACAGTCATTCATGTAAGCATAAATATTTTGATCATAGAACCAAATATTAAAGTTGAAGTGTCACTGTTGGTTAAGATTTGAAAAAGTGAAAAGCTTGTTTGGCTCATTGCCTCATGGCTATAGCCGGGGGGACATTTATTATTTGAAAGGGGGATAAAATGTGTTGAATAGATGACGAATACTATTACTGTGATGCCATTACCTCTCACTTTTGTTCGGCTGACAGTCAATAAGCAGTTGAGTGACGTCAGCAGAAAAACAGTAATCTATTGGCAAAGATCAATTTTCTGAGAGTGATACATGGAAAAAAGGAATTACAATCCAGTAACCAGAAATTTTGTTTCGGATGTAAAAAGGTTCAAGGGAAACAAGTAGTATTCAATTCACAGTAAGAACAATTGTCCCGCTAAAGTGTCAAGAACAACAAATCGCATTTATAATAGAACATAGACAATAAAGAAACTCGTTGAATAATTAGATGACCGACAATATAAAGAAATGCATTTTAAAACTATATTTCCAATTTGTGGAAAAAAAACGACGCTTTTAATTTCTTTTAAAGTGCTTCGAATCTCAAGAGTGTCTAAAATAGTTGATTTCATTATAAATACAACTTAGAGCCGTCCTGTGTATGACAATAAATTACACCCGGCAGCAAGATCTGGACTCTGATCGGAAGGTTTTTGAGGAGCGTGAAACCATCTCTTAATTACTGTTGTTCTCAGGTCCACCTTTACCTGGTGTGGTAGCACCTGTTAGGGTCCCAGCTATGGGCAAAAGTTGAACCCCCAAAATGGGATTAAAGCAATATAAAATACATTTTATAGTAAAAATAACCAGCAATAAACTTTCATGGTAAAACAAAAAATGACTCACACTACTAGGAAAATATTTATCAGCAAAACAAAAAATATACCAAACTTCCCAAGAAAACAAAATTTCGGCATTAAATGACCCATAAGGAGTTGATATGCCGTTAAACAAACAAATTAAACCAATCAGCGTTTCCCAAAAATAAATAATCAAACAGAATATGTGGATAATGTAATTAAAATGTTAATTCTAAGAGTCGATAATCTATATGATCATCGAGAAAATTCTAGGAAACTGAAATATACTTACATAATATTTATTTTCTGGTTGAGACGGCAAAGCAGACCTGAGACTGACGATGCCGGTCGTTTTGCCAATGGCGAAATAAATGGTGGCGACTCCATCTCCTATTATTTCGTAAGTGACAGTATTAAATGGTGCCTACAAATAAATTAAAATTTATGAAATTAATAGCATGGTTTCTGGTGATGGACAGAGATGGATTCAATTTCATATTTACACACACACGCACGCACGCACACACACACATAATATATATATATATATATATATTATGTACATATGCGACTAAATAAATGTATATTTCGGATTATGTCTATCTTTACATACACAACAAATATCAGAGGCTTAAAATCTTTGCACATCCTATCAGCCTATAATTTTGTATTTTTTTTTGTTTGTTTAAAGAACAAATTGACTGAGAAGTTGATCAGAGAAGATGTTTGAACTGTCGGTGATTTGGAACATGTACGATATCCGGCGATATTTCAAGCCATAAACAACCAAACTTGGCAACAATTCTTAATTTCCAGAAATTATGAAACCGTTCTAACTTGCACGAATGGTTCAAACTGATGGTGGTGGTTTAATGGTATGAGGAATATTTTCTTGATATACATAAGTGTCCTAGGTACCAATAAAAAGTCGTTTAAATGCCTTTAGCTTACTTAGGTATTATGGCTGACCAAGTGACTCAATGACTATGGTGCACCCGTCCTCTAGTGGCCACTTCCAACAGGATAAAGCACGGTATTACAAAAAAAAAAAAAAATAGTTGCAGATAGTTTCATGGAATACAGCAATGGATTTTCTGTATTAAACTGGCCGCTAGAGTCACGGGATCTCAACTCGACAGAACATTTTTTGGTTATGATGGAGATTCGAGTTCTGGAGTCAACCAATCTAGGAGAATGGCAGGATGTTATACAAACAGCATGGAACTAAATTTCCAACGAGTGTTTACAGAACATCGTTGAATCCATACCAAGAAGAAATGATTCTGTTCTAAAAGCTAAAAGGGTTCAAGCCCAGCATTAGAAGTGTATACGTAAATAAAGTGACCAGCATATATATATATATATATATATATGTGTGTGTGTGTGTGTGTGTGTGTGTAGACAGCTTAGGCTGATGCAAACGTTTCTGTTATTATCTCCTGTTTGTTATTTAAAACCTTAGAAGTGTCTGAGAATTTTATTAATCTTTTTATTGTAATCACTCACCTGTTGTACGTCGCTGGGGTACGATTTAGGAATAATAAGAACTTCGGAAAATAGGTTTCATATAAACTAGCAGAAAGAAGCATCAATCTTTCTCTACTTTTTTGACAGAAAAAATTGAATTTCTCGACATGTTAGTCACAAAAGATGAGAAATGGATTCATTATGGGAACCCAAAATGAAGAAAATTGTGTCTAAATCCAACATCTTGTATTAATCAAGGACAGCCCTCATCATCTTAACCTAAACGTAACCTACTGGAAATGTTTTTGTATCTAAGTTTGTTGTAATTGTAAATATGATTTATTAAAAATTGATTGAAACTGAACCATATTTGTTAGTTCGTAAAGGTAAAATGAATAATTGACTCGTTTGAATGACAAATTAAAACAAAAGCAAATCTACGGGTAATTTTGCTCCAAGAAATCACTTATCTTCTTCTTATAAATGTGGTGCAACAAGTGATCATAAAAGTGGATAAAAATTCATGTGGCATATTAGCCAAACGTGACCATCTTCAGAGTAACACTTGAATATCTCGAAAAATTCGTCGAGGCAAAACCGGAATCGTTTATTTATATCTTAATACACAATTTAGATTAAAGGTAGTTTAGATCAAGGAATATTTGAATGACTAGTTAATGATGCAATGTAGAATATTTTGCATGAGTCTAGTTTATGAATAAGTAAATTGATAGTTACAGAAATTGACAGATTGAAACAAGACAGACTCGAACAGATTGAATTTGTAGAGCATAAGAAATTTAACTAGAGGCTTTTGGGATTAGGAAACTTTTTTCAACTTACGTAGGTGTCCGCATCTGTGGCTAGAGCAGTAAATATCCTTTCTCCGATTTTTGTTGAGCGAGTCACCTGTCCAGAGTAAGGAATATTCAGGAATTGTGGAGCGAACAAATTGCGACGGACTGTAATTTGCAGTATCCCAGTTATTGATCTCGGATTATTCACACCTTTTTCTTTAGCAGCCACCGTTATCTATGTTTCGAACGAAAAAAACAAATGATGTGTAAGCTGCGACGAAAGTAATTCATATATCCTATTTAATACGTTGCTTTTACTCAGTTTAATAAATATATTGTAGGCTATAAAGTGGGAAACGAAATTTATATAGGCATCAAATAACTAAACAAAATTTTCTTATATAAAATTGATGAGGAAGTAGTATTTCATTTTTTTCTGGAGTAAAAACATGAAATTTTCCTGTAAGGAAAGAAAACCCTGAAAGGAAATGTTGCAGTTTTCGTGAGACGTTGAAATTCTTACGCTTACTTTAACATTCTAAAACATTTCTTTCCAATGCTATACTGCATCATAACATTCATAGGCCGTGTCCTTTAAGAATGTAAGAGATCGTGATTTATTATCTTAGTCTTAAGAAATGTTTATCAATTATTAATTTTTGATTACTATTTCATTTATCTTATTTATCTGACTTTTACAATTATTAGAATAGTCTAAAATTTTATGAAATATTGTCAGTTTTTATAAACTTTTGATTAGTAATACTTTCATCTTATTTCTTCTGCAATAATAGCCTTGTGAATTTATTATCTAAAACGTTGCCAATTATTAAAAATTTTTTTTTAGATTGTATATAAAAGGCGCAATAATATTATTCACTACTTTCGATTGCGTTGCTTATTGGCGGCTGTAGAATGACGGCCTGCGAAATTGTAATAAAATAACCACGTGTCAAAAATCTAGCAACCTCAAATACTACGTGCATACTTTTTAAGTTTTTTGCTTAAATGAAGTTAGTTTTAAAATATCGCTATTAGGCTGTCACGCATAAAATGACGCACTTTATAGGAAATGAATAAAAGGCCTCTGAAATGTTAAATAATTTATTTAGTTGAAATAGACACCATGTTGATGAATGACTGTTCTCCAACGTAAAAATATTCTCATCCTTTGATTTGATAAACAGTTTAAATGCTTCGATTACCTCTTCCTTATTGGATAATGTTTTATTGCGTATGAAAATGTTTAAATAAGTGATAATCAGTAGGAGAGATATCAGGTGAATATTGGCGATGGGATTTTCATAATTCAGGCTGATACAGCTTTTAGACATTTGATTGTGAAGCGGGCAACAAAAGTTGGGTCATCGCTATTCACAAGCCTAGCATGAGTTTTTTTTTTCAATTTTTCGTGCATATACTCAATTTCTCCACAATATGAGGTTGTTATTTCCCTTGAGGCAAGAATGAATAATAAATAACTCGTTTGAAAGACCACCATACAGTAACCATTAACTTTTTAGGCTGCAATGGAGGTTTTGGGTATTGTTTTGGTGATTCACTTGCATCTAAGCACTGGCCTACTCTCTTACTGTTGACCAGATCAACAACCAAGCAAAAATGCGTCATGTGTGACAACCTAATATTTTTAGAATTATGTCCCTTTCACTACCAACTACAGATGGCAGTCTTTAAGGCTTTGGCAGAGGAAGCCGGTAACGTAGAAGACCGAGTTCGTGAAAGAGCAATATAGATAACTGGAAAATATATTCAAAGACCCACATGTGAAAACCTTAATGTTTGCAAGGATATAAGAAAATACCAGTTTCATATATGCCGTCCATTTGTATGGTATAGTTCAGCTACTTAATGAAAAGGGCTTTGCTTATTTTAATATTCTTAGTGGAAATGTATCTTTAAATTTCTCTAGACCAGCTAGGAACTATAGCTTTTAAAAAAAAATCATATAATCAATTGTCTCTTTTATAATCTATGACTTTCGTGGTTTAAAAATGAAAAAAAAAAGCAAGTCGGTTTTGAGTTATTATAGACAGAGTATTCCGACAGCAAAAGATATATTAATTATGGGGGTAGCAGGTAAAAATCCATGTACGTGACATAATTAAATATATCATTTATTCGTACTTAGTTGTTTATTAGTCCTATCGAACAATAAAAGTAATATGATTTTTTTTCATTTTCTCAGGATTCAAAACAGTTAGAAATGCTTCAATTCTTTCCAAGAGAAATCGTTATTAAGGCCTGACAATGTCAGGATGTCAACTGCTTACCGTATACAAGTTGAGATTTCGATTCGCTCCAAAAGGAATTCTGTTAAATACATTGCCATTGGCTGAATCGACGAAGAATAGGTTGTAATTATCTTGAGTAATCTCATATTCGATTTGATTGAATGGTGGCTGAAAGAAAAATGCAGGTCGATGAAGCTATAATATAAATATGCATGTGTTGCTTTCTGTATACATGTAAAGAAAAAGAAAAAAATCAAGGATCCATAAAAAGAATGAATACAACAAAGTATTATTTTATTCGATCTGCGTTTAAAGAATGATCTCTGTTCTTCAAAGTAAATGAAATTTATAAGAGAAGATTTTGAAAATTAATTAAAACATAACAGAAAAGAAAAACATTCCTAATATAAATTCCTACACCAATATTATTTAAACTGGAAACGTACGTAATTTTTTCCACATTTTAAATCGTTTTCATTAAATTAGTTGCCTTGAAGGAAGGAACACTCATAAATACACGATAAGATGAAGTCGTATGAGAAATTTTGTTAATGTTGGCAATACAAAAATGAAACAAAGATTAAGGAAAATATTGATGGTGAACAACATTAACCACTTAACATCATTTTTTACTAACTATAATTGCATGTATGCTAGCCAAACATACTGAAAGCTATCGTTTCCGAGCGAAAAATGCTAGTTTTTAAACCATGTTCCCTCGTTTTGTGACTGTGCAAATACCAGTTTTTACCGACAAAAATATGTGTGCATGCGAACCAAAAGAAAAAGAAAAACTGATCTGAAGTGAGATCTGTAATAAGTATTTACTTATCTTTATTTTTGGAATTTTAGCACGAACTTTACAATACTCGCTGTATAATGTTCAAGCGATGTTATCAAAAATTGCCATTGAATTAAGTGTATTAACAATCAAGGAGATTATGTTGAAAATAAAATTTGTTATATACTTTTTCGCTATAAGGCTCCAAACCTATTGATATATTTATGTCTCCTATATCAAAGTTCCTCAGGGGACGAAACTCCTGGGTAAAGAAAAGTTTTCATTTTGCTATATATACGTATATATATAATATAAAATTAAATATTACAGACAATGGATGTTTATTACGTCTGATCATGGGCCGTTCTATTGTTTGCCTTAATTTCTGGTGAAATTTTCAGTCGAATCCATTACGTTCATTTACGTGCTAATACTCTTCGGAAAGGTATTAATCCTTTTCTAGGAGAAGGAAAACACTGAATTCAAAACCTGCGAAGGGTTGTTTGGAGACCTTGTGGCAGGTCTCTGTATTCAGCCCTTCAAAAAGAGTGATTGGTTCCGCACAAAGCCTTCATCACTATACATGCTGGTGTCTGGCTGTCGGCTCCTAGGAACTGAGTTGTGTGACCCTCATACGTCGAATACGACGGGAGAGTCCATCATATATTACTGTAAGAATTATATTTAGTGGGTACGCATGTATAAGACATTCCTTCGTTTTTTAAACAATGAAATAAATATATCAACCGGCTTAGAGATCAAGGGGTCCTTTTGAATAAAATATGCTTTCCAACAGGAAATCTACATGTATTCCCCCTTTTTTTTTTGCATTCGAGAAAACCACTTTAAAGCCAAGTTACCCGTAGCCAATTAGGTCACGTTTACCTACTATGACAATTCAGTTAATCCCTTTAAGAAATGCTCATCTTTTGTTGGGATATTTAGAAGTTCATATCTAACTTATTTTCGTATGCGAAATGTAAACAAAGAAATATGAAAGCAATAAATGGACTTATATATTACAAAATCATATACTCACTGAGTCTTTATCCTCTGCTTGAAGTGTGTAGATCGGAACATTCAACTTGTGATCTTCATAGACTTGTGCAGTGAATGGACTTGGCGTCTTCCAAGTTGGTGCGTACTTGTTTCTTTCTACTTGAACAGTTAAGATTCCGAAATTTTCACAGGTAGGCTTCGCATTTCGGATTCGAATTTTTACCTGAATAAAAAGTAAACTAATCTCAATGCGTAATCATTTATCTTTTTTTAAAATACGGTGTGCAATAACTGTTTTAAATCTTATGATTGCAAAGAAGAAACAATTTCCCTAATGAAAGGTTTGAACAAACTGAAATGTAACAGATATGAACAGATAGCTTGGGAGATAACTGTGCACAAAATGAGAATATAAACACATACACACACATGCACAAAATGAGAATATAAACACATACACACACATGCACAAAATGAGAATATAAACACATACACACACATGCACAAAATGAGAATATAAACACATACACACACATGCAAAATGAGAATATAAAACACACACACATGCACAAAAATGAGAATATAAACACATACACACACATGCACAAAATGAGAATATAAACACATACACACACATGCACAAAATGAGAATATAAACACATACACACACATGCACAAAATGAGAATATAAAACACATACACACACATGCACAAAATGAGAATATAAAACATACACACACATGCACAAAATGAGAATATAAACACATACACACACATGCACAAAATGAGAATATAAACACATACACACACATGCACAAAATGAGAATATAAACACATACACACACATGCACAAAATGAGAATATAAACACATACACACACATGCACAAAATGAGAATATAAACACATACACACACATGCACAAAATGAGAATATAAAACACATACACACACATGCACAAAATGAGAATATAAACACATACACACACATGCACAAAATGAGAATATAAACACACACACACATGCACAAAATGAGAATATAAAACATACACACACATGCACAAAATGAGAATATAAAAACATACACACACATGCACAAAATGAGAATATAAACACATACACACACATGCACAAAATGAGAATATAAACACATACACACACATGCACAAAATGAGAATATAAACACATACACACACATGCACAAAATGAGAATATAAACACATACACACACATGCACAAAATGAGAATATAAACACACACACACACATGCACAAAATGAGAATATAAACACATACACACACATGCACAAAATGAGAATATAAACACATACACACACATGCACAAAATGAGAATATAAACACACACACACACATGCACAAAATGAGAATATAAACACATACACACACATGCACAAAATGAGAATATAAACACATACACACACATGCACAAAATGAGAATATAAACACATACACACACATGCACAAAATGAGAATATAAACACATACACACACATGCACAAAATGAGAATATAAACACATACACACACATGCACAAAATGAGAATATAAACACATACACACACATGCACAAAATGAGAATATAAACACATACACACACATGCACAAAATGAGAATATAAACACATACACACACATGCACAAAATGAGAATATAAACACATACACACACATGCACAAAATGAGAATATAAACACATACACACATGCACAAAATGAGAATATAAACACATACACACACATGCACAAAATGAGAATATAAAACACACACACACATGCACAAAATGAGAATATAAACACATACACACACATGCACAAAATGAGAATATAAACACATACACACACATGCACAAAATGAGAATATAAACACACACACACATGCACAAAATGAGAATATAAACACACACACACATGCACAAAATGAGAATATAAACACATACACACACATGCACAAAATGAGAATATAAACACATACACACACATGCACAAAATGAGAATATAAACACACACACACATGCACAAAATGAGAATATAAACACATACACACACATGCACAAAATGAGAATATAAAACATACACACACATGCACAAAATGAGAATATAAACACATACACACACATGCACAAAATGAGAATATAAACACATACACACACATGCACAAAATGAGAATATAAACACATACACACATGCACAAAATGAGAATATAAACACATACACACACATGCACAAAATGAGAATATAAACACATACACACACATGCACAAAATGAGAATATAAACACATACACACATGCACAAAATGAGAATATAAACACATACACACACATGCACAAAATGAGAATATAAACACATACACACACATGCACAAAATGAGAATATAAACACATACACACACATGCACAAAATGAGAATATAAACACATACACACACATGCACAAAATGAGAATATAAACACATACACACACATGCACAAAATGAGAATATAAACACATACACACACATGCACAAAATGAGAATATAAACACATACACACACATGCACAAAATGAGAATATAAACACATACACACACATGCACAAAATGAGAATATAAACACATACACACACATGCACAAAATGAGAATATAAACACATACACACACATGCACAAAATGAGAATATAAAACATACACACACATGCACAAAATGAGAATATAAACACATACACACACATGCACAAAATGAGAATATAAACACACACACACATGCACAAAATGAGAATATAAACACACACACACATGCACAAAATGAGAATATAAACACATACACACACATGCACACAAAATGAGAATATAAACACACACACACACATGCACAAAATGAGAATATAAACACATACACACACATGCACAAAATGAGAATATAAACACATACACACACATGCACAAAATGAGAATATAAACACATACACACACATGCACAAAATGAGAATATAAACACACACACACACATGCACAAAATGAGAATATAAACACATACACACACACATGCACAAAATGAGAATATAAACACATACACACACATGCACAAAATGAGAATATAAACACATACACACACATGCACACAAAATGAGAATATAAACACACACACACACATGCACAAAATGAGAATATAAACACATACACACACATGCACAAAATGAGAATATAAACACATACACACACATGCACAAAATGAGAATATAAACACATACACACACATGCACAAAATGAGAATATAAACACATACACACACATGCACAAAATGAGAATATAAACACATACACACACATGCACAAAATGAGAATATAAACACATACACACACATGCACAAAATGAGAATATAAACACATACACACATGCACAAAATGAGAATATAAACACATACACACACATGCACAAAATGAGAATATAAACACATACACACACATGCACAAAATGAGAATATAAACACATACACACACATGCACAAAATGAGAATATAAACACATA
>CAHIKZ030000580.1:322500-332500 GCA_903632075.3 Acanthosepion pharaonis
AAAATGCCTACAACTCAAACACACCATTACTGAATCGAATCAATCATTTCCTCTTTGACTGGTTGATTTGTTTTTTGCAGCTTATCAATCCTTTGTGTGTCATTTAAAGCTGAAAGATATTTTGAATTGTAGAGAGAAGAAAGGATCGATTGATTTTGATTGACTGATTTTGTTTTATGGCACATCAACCCAAATGGATCAATTAATGCCGAAGAAAGTTTTTTGGTGAATAGTTTTTTTTTCTTTTCAGATCAGAGGATTATGTAGGGGAATAATTCATCTGAATTTTTTTTTGGTGGGTGGGGGAATTATAAATTGTATAAAATTGATTGCAAAACAATGTAGGTAAGCAAGTTTGGTAAAGAGTTTTTTTATATTTTTTCCTGTAGAGCCTAATTTATTTAATGAATTTTATGATGTTACTTAGATCATCATTTTATGATGTTACTTAGATCATCAATAGGTCCTTTAAGATATCCGGTTTGTAGAATTTGTTTTGGGTTTTCTGAAAATAATAGAAATTTATTATGTGTTTAACAGTGTATCGTTCCTGACATGGGACACATACTGATGGTTTCTCATTTTTTAGTAAATGTTGGTGGGTTATATATGCGCGTATCCAATACGATGTCTAGCTACTACCACCTCTACTGTACTTATCTTTTTCTAATTTGGTTAATGCATCTCCTCCGTATTCCACACGCAGAAAGAAAGTTCCAATCAAGGTTTTTTTTTTTTCCTCAAGAAATGCTAATTTCTGGAACAGATTCTTGTTTAAGTGCTTCTTTGAAGTCTACAATCTTAACCTCTACAAGTCAAGGAGTAAATCATTCTTTATTCTCCTTATCGTCATAAGCTCCACTTCATTCACCGTTACCTGTTTTGCTGTAATCCTTTATCTGGAGAGGCTATCGACCTTTGTTTTGGTAACAACTTTTTATTGAAGTGTTTTTGGTTCAGAACAAAGTGTAAATGAAATGGGACTCAGTAAAATACTATCGCAGACATAGTATGGTTTTATTATGAATGAAAGAAAAAGGCAGAAAACATACCACACTGTCAGCATCGGTCGCTTTGAATTGGAAGAAAGAAACATCTGGTGCTTGTATGTCATTCACACTAATCACCGAGTTATAAGCATCGAAACGCGGTTGGAAAAAATTCCGAATAATAGTTATTTTTAACGTCCCAGTACTACTCAACGCTGGGATACCACCATCTTTAACAGTGACTTGAACCTGGAAAAAAGTAAACAGAAAATTATAAGAATTAGAATTCTATTGTAAAATGTCAGGACATGTTATTTAGTAAATTCTATTTCAGTTTTTGCTCTTTGTGTTATGCTAAAAGCTACGATGGACAATAATGGCGTAGAGGAGCACACTGTTCCGTCTATAAAGCTGACCAAATATGTTGGCTACCAAGACAAAAATTTTCTGAACAGGATAAAAACCGTTGTTAAATATTGACGTTTTTATTCTTGGAAAGATGTAAAAATTGACATATTTAAAAGGCCAGCGTTATGAGAACACTGACCAAGCCTATCGCAGAGACAAGCGGATCTGTTCGACAAAAGAGCGGGTTTCGTTTGAAAAATAAAGACAAGAACAGGTGTATCAGATAAGAAAGTAATGATATCAGCCCCTTTATTTATATATATTTTATTTATACAAAAACGATAGTAGGCGCCCACAGCGAAGTCAGGCCTACTGATGTGGCACTACAGTGTATGAAACAAAAGCTCATGCAGTCTGTAGAACATTATGCTATAGGGTGGAAAATATAAAAATTCTTTGTTGGATACATGATAGGGTTCACCAATCAATATTTGATTGATTGGTTATTTTACTAGCATATCAGCCATTATGAATCATTAATGACGAAATGGTATTAGTTTGTTGTGATATTATGTTTGGCTGTTTTTGTTTATCCAGGACATTTGTAGGAAAAAATCTGATTACATCGAATATTACAACGATAAAATTGGCCAGTGTCACTGTTAAGGAAATCTAATGGTAAAATGACTTGTATAGCATTTGGATAAGAGGGTCTAAGTGCGACATAATTCTCCCCGATGAAGATTTATGTTGCTGGGTATTTCGGATTCGTATCAAGGTTCTTTAACTGAAGACAGAATATATAGAACACCGAAAGATCAAGGTGACCATGTATAGCACCGCAATAGACAACAGTCACAACCTGTGGTGGACGTGGAGGGCCTCTTCTTCGTAGACGTGGAGGACCTCCTGTTTTTTGTTGATCGCAACGGGACACATTGCAGAAATTTAAATTTGAATCTTTTTGTCTTCGTAAACGAATGAGCTGTTCCCACCCCGCCAAAAATGCAAGTAATGGTCAATAGTCAATTCTGCTGTTAACTCTGCAAATGGAAATGAGATTGAATAAAAGAATGTGTTCCCAAACTCTTGGAATGACATAGAAAAGTCGGGGAATTTGAACAGATTATTCATCTGTTAAGTTACCCAGTGTTTCCCATGTCTCACCGTAAAACATTCTACTATGAACTTCATTTTTTGTCAACTTATTCTTTTTTTAACGCTTTAAATTTCCCGGACTATTAATAGAACATAAAGAATTTATTTTATTTTGAAAATTTCGAAAACGAAAAATGCTTTATAAAGATAAAAATTAAGATTTTATGAAGTTTTGCCATGAAGGAATAAGAATAAATACTGAAATATTTCAGTATATTGCAAGTTATTTAAAATTGTGAAATGCATGTCTAGCCATTATTATGTAGTCGTATCTTTATGAATGCTTAAGCCATGACACGCTTACTTGCAATTAAAGTGTAAGTTTAAGCTCTACGAATTTCATAGCGAACAAGTTCATGTATCAGATCTCTTGATAGCTAATAAACAATAATTCGATTACCTGGTAAAAATTGATGTTATCCGCCTGGAGGTTTGTGTTCAAAGTGATTTGTCCGGATGTAGGATTGATGTTGAAAGCTTTTATCGCAGCTCCATCTCCACTTATTGAAAAAGTCATTTTGTTAAATGGACTCTAAGAGAGAAAACGAAAACAAAAAGTAAATAAGCGAACTGAAACATTTTTAATCAGTACAGCCAATGCTGTCGCAAACTATTCGATATATTCTAAGACTAGTTTAATGTATTGTTTAATTAAAAGAGTTCTTTTTGCTATTGATGATAAACAAATGAATAGCTAGAAAAGAGACGAATTATGTAAAGAAAAATCCTTACCGTTAAGTCATTATCAGTAGCTTGTACAAAGAATACATTTGACCCTATCACCTTTGTTGATGCAAGGTCCATGGTATTTGGTAAGTTAGTAAACTGAGGTACGAATTTGTTTCGGATTACATTAACGGTAACTGTCATTGTATTACTGATTTTTTTTGGTCGACCTCCATCTTCAGCAACAATTAGAACCTAAAATAAAAGCACAAAAATAGGAAAATTTAATTTTTAAAAAGCAAACATGCGTTAACTGACATCCCAGTTTATAAAGTTATCCATTTCATTCATTACAGTTGTCTACACCTCCAAGCTTTCTAATTTACATTTTTCAAGCTGACCTTGCCAAATGAATCGGTGACAAAAGTTCATCAACATTTCACCTTTCTCCTTTTCTCTTTCTTTTTTCATAAAGAGCTAATTGTTTCTAGGTAAATGACCTATACCCCCCTTTTTTTTGTAAATGTGTCTACCCAAGATTATGTATGCGCATATCTACAAAATAATATTAACTCAATAAAGGCGAAGACGAAACCCGATTTGTTTATATATATATATATATATATATATATATATATATATATATATATATATATATATATATATATATATAATTGGTTTAAAATATGTTTTTTCACTACACAGTTCTAATATATATATATATATATATATATATATATATATATATATATATATATATATATATATATATATATATATATATATATATATATATAGTGTGTATATATATATATATATATATAGTGTGTGTATATATATGTGCCTTCTCTGTCTTTTAAAACATTTATGCACTCTAGCCTTCGGGAGAATCTGAACAGTGGGATCGAATCCGGTTAGCTCTTTTTACTTATAGATTAGTCTTTCTCTGTATTCGCTTCACCACTTTATGGTGATTTTATTTTATTATTTTTTATTTTCTCCCGTGTTTGTTGGTTATTTATAACTTTGTATGCGTGTTGCCAATATATTTTAACATGTCCGTACTTATATGAATAAAATTTTGTATCCCTCACAATTTTGAATTATACAGTTAATAATGTATTAAATTATAAAAAGTTATCAACATGGATTACCTTTGTTTTATCTTTCATCTATCTAGCTGGTTTATCATGTTAATTAACGACTTTTAGGTACTTTCTGTAATTGAATTGTTCAACGGCGTGGGGTGATTCGTCCATTGGCCAACCTCTGTACTTTGCGGAAATGTTGGTTTTCTGTCAGGTTTTTTTTCTTCCCTGAGACGACCACGTGTTCTTAATGAGTTCAATCTACCCAGGTTTGGGAATTCAACGTTTACCTTCTCCTAGACTGGTTACTAATAGAGGTTGAATGATCCGACCTCCATAGCTTGAGAAGCTTGAAAATGTATTCCCGCGAGAGTGAAGCTAGAAAACTCTGCTTACCTATTTCTCGTTTCGAGACCGCACCATCCGCACATGCAGCTTCATTTAATAAATTCTGAATATTTTGCAAAGAAAACTATTCAAGGATGTCTTAACGAAAAACAGCAGACAATGTTACTATCTTTAAAATCACTGGTAAATGGTTTGACAATATCTGAGAATTAAATTTATGTAGCATTTTTATTTCTGATCCAATACATGTTACATATTATCACAAAGATTGTTACATTCAACCACTTGTAAGAACTAGAGATTTTCTTTTAATCAATTCACCTCAAACGAAGCGATAATATCACGAAAGACGCAAGAAGCTACTGAGAGTGAAAGAATGAAAATACTTTAGAAGTAACCGTAAACCCAATCCTAAACAGGAAACAAGGGTTTAAACTCTACTCCTGTTCAAAGGACCGGGGAGTAAAGTAGAAAATGTTCATAGCTCACCTTGAAAGTGTCGAGTTTGCAGGGGCTGTATATGAGTGAATTTCGCAGAATGATGTCACCTTTAACAGCGTCGACATGGAAACATTGTTGGGCGTTGGAATCTCCTGTCATACTGTATCTCAGAATGTTATTAGGAGCCTGGAAAAGAAAAGAAAATTTATCAATCCGCTGAGAATTACAAGGGCACGTTGATCGTTATAGTCACAGCGTTTAAATCGTACTTCTCTTCTGATTTTTTTTATTTTCTTAATATGTTCACTCAATAGAAATCCCGAAGGTAGAGGTTTACTTACTTACTGAGATTGTTGTATAGATCATGAAGAAAAGGAAGATAATGAGAACATGTAGCATAGATAAAAGTTAACCTTAGATTTGAATAAGTAAAGATTGTAATAACCATGGAAGTATCTTCTGGGAAAGAAGGTGTCTTACAACTTCTTCCTTACTAAAGGATTACGAAAAGAATGCGGATGAATTAAACAAAAATAAAAATGATTGAAAGAATGTTTTGTAGACAAAAATAAAGAGCGTAAAAGCTAAATAATTCTAAATATTAATCTTTCTTTTGGTTATAAATGATTCATTTTTCTCACCATAAATTTTTCATTCATTTTTATTTTCCTCTGTCTAATCACTATATTTACACTTTGTTTTAACTTATTTCATATGTGAAAATCTCATTGATTGATATATTTTTTAATAACTGCTAAAATTGTTCAAATTGACCCGAGCGTTTGTGTAGCAAGGTTGGCACTATAACTTTTCTGTAGATTCTTTTCTGTTATGTCTTATTATTACTCACGTAAAGTAGCAAAATGTCAACATGAAAATAAATGTTTTTAATATTCCACTAATTTCCACATATTCCATCTTTACAGTTTGGATGGCAATTAGAAATCTGATATTCTATGTTTTTATGGCATTAAGTTAATTTTTATTAACGAATGAATTAGCAGCTTTGATAAATTAGTATATATATATATATATATATATATATATATATATATATATATCAATTACAATATTTATACCAATTACTATAATTTGAAAAAAAATTACACTGGTATTGTACAAGTTGTGACTAAAAACATATGTGAAAAACTGACTGCAGTATAAACGTTAAATAAAAGTAAGTCTTACTGTTTGATCGTTATCATTAGCTGTTACTGTTTTAACAACACTGGCAACAGGTAAAGTCTCCATTATCTGCGTCGACAATGTACTGGGATTGAAAAATGGTGCATTAAGGTTGGTACTTGCGCTCTTCACAGACACAACGGTGACAGCAGATCGAGGTGGTGTTCCTAAATCACTTGCTTGGACACGAATCTAAAGAAAGAAAAAAAAGTAACTGAAGACAAGTATCTTGCGAGAAATTTGAAGTTTTATGAACTATGACTAAAAAATCTTAAAAAGTGTTTGAAGTAGATCAGTTAAATAATGTTTAGATCCTGGGTTGTCAAAATGTCAATAGGGTTATCCAGGGGTGATTTTTGCAAGATGAAGAAGAGTCCATCCATTTCACGTAATGGAGACGGCTACAGTCTACAATGTGTTAGTGTTGCTGTTTTAGTTTCTATGACATGTAGACGTTTTACGAGATTGTGTAGCCAGCATAACATATAAGTGGTTTTGAATTCAGAATTATCCTCCTTCAAGACTCTGGTTGCTAAGAAAAGAAAAGCACAGTCTGTCCAGCTATTTGAGCAATAGCTTGAGGAAGAAAGGGTATTAGTGCGAAATTGAACGTAACGACTTCGACCGGATTTTGAACTTAGCATTTTTTACTTTCTGCATCAATAACCACGACGCTATACTTACATACAAACGTGGCAACAACTCCGACACAAAATGAAATTTGAAAGGCAACCATTGCGAAAAACAAATAAACACACTTTGTCTATATTTCTGAGATGAAGTATTGTAATTATTTACACTATTTACAATGTTCGGACTGTTGTCCCCATCTTCATTGCCATATTCACGACATTTCGACCGAGGTGCACAAATACTTGGAGAGTTGAGTTAAAGGGAGATAATTGATACTGAAACATTTGAAAGATGTATGATACGTGGAACTAAAAAAAAACTCAATACCATGCAGATGAGTCATAATATTAGGAAATACACTTGAAAGTTTCAATATTAAGAAATGGACTTAATAAGTGGTACTTGTTTAAATTGAATGTATCTTGTGGATTTTGTAAATTAATAGTGGTTGCATGATAACCTTTGATGATATGGGAAGTGTTTTAACAGACGACGAAAAATCCGAAAAAGCATTTGTACAGCGAAACATGCCTTTCATCAGAAATAAGTAAATGAGTGGTGAACTGCAAAGTCCTCCTATATAGCAGTGAATGCCGAAAAAACTCCTCAAAGATGAAGAGTTTTCAGGTAACAGATGTGATTCTGCAGAAGGACGCTGAAATTACTATTGGCGAAATATGGGAACACACGAAAAAGATTTAAGGAAACTGGAAACAAAAAGGATGTAATATAAGAAAGAAAATAAAAAGAGAATTTGAAGAATTTGACACAGAAAAGAGAAGAGGATGGAGGGCAACAGTGAGTGACTTAAGTAACTAGGTTGAGAACAGAGAATGGGAGAGATAGTAAGGAGATAGAGATAGTCAGTAGTGGAGATCTCTTATCATACACATCTACAAGAGACATGACAATAAAGAAGATGCCAAATTGGTTAGAGGAAGCCCAACCAGCTCTCTACCTTTGACGTTAAATTGGCTATAGACTTACTTTGTAGGTATCTACATTTCCTGTCGGGATCTGTTTGATTGAGATGATGCCATTATTGTCATCGATTTTAAAGAATTGTGGAGCTTGATCATCGCCAATAATGCTGTATTTGATTTGACCGAAAGGAGTTAACTGAAATGAAATGATATAGTATTAAATCATTATTTGTAGTCTTAGCGGCTTTTCTCCCCTTATATACAAGAGTGAATCTATATATGAATCAAACATTTCAGCGTATTCAGCTCGATGTATATGGTTTATGGAGAATTGCTTAATTAAGTGCATTGAAAAGGAAAGAGATTATGTTGAATAATATTTGTCATCATTATGCTATGGAATTATTGATAGACCTACATCTACAGAAAACATTAAGTTTCAATATTTTCAAAATACTTACAGAAAGTTGATAAATCCAAAGTAAAGCATAAATATTATATCTTCTATTTGACAGTTTCATATTTTTAAATGTTTCTAACAATTGTCTCTTATATATAATGAATTACACTTTTGTCAAACACTTTAAAAAAAACTTTAAGCACACACACATTTATAATAATATTAGAATACCCCCCAAAAAAAGAACATTTCTTAGTAAATACATTTTTAAAATGTATTTTCAAATATGTACTAAGGAAGGATTGAACTCAGTAAACAGTATTATAGTCTCTGGTAGATATATTCACTATCCCGCATTCCAAGGCGAATCGCCCATACACTTCTTGAAATTATTGGCTGCGATGAAATGCAACCATTTTTCTTATAAAGCTGTCAAACTTTCGCTGAAACTAATGTTACTTTCTCGTCATTGTTTAAGATTGTGGAAAATAAAGTTACCAGCGGTGAATTCTCCCAAGAGGCGTGGAAGCACTGCAGCCCGTTAAGGTGTGATTGTGGTTTGGGCTTATAAGAGGCGCTGTTACTAGACGCAGCTGCTGTTGTTAATCATTCATTGGTACTGCTTCGTCACGAAGAGCATCTTTCTTTCGCAACCCTACCGTGTAAGCTCAGATTGCATGATCCTAATCTATTTTTTTCTGTAAGATAGACCCCACCCACGTCTCCGTCAAAGATTAGCTGAATTTTCGACAAGATATTTATGAAGCTTACGTTATTCAACAAAATCAACATTCAAGGGGTTAACTTTTATTGGGTTCGAAAAGCAACCTCTGTGAAGAATCCAAAACTACACCATCCATGGAATAATATATATTCTTTTCTAACATTTTTTTTATAATTAAATATTGGAATATTTTTTTGTCTTTAAGTTTTTATTTGAAAATTTAAGAAAAAAGTTTAAGCAATTCATTTACTAACAACTATTTTTCAAGAAGTAAATCTATCGGGAAAATGTAATTTACTGCTATTAATCTTTTCTGACAATACATTTGTTCGTATCACTCAAATTCATTTGATGGTATTATTATAACAACAGTCCTAGCTTTTCGTTGAACTTTGCCCAATAGATAAAAATATTTTGTATACTTACTGGATTGTCATTGTCTTTTGCTATTACTGTAATGATTGACTCTCCTATTATAACACTCTGCTTAAGACTGGTGCTGTAAGGTTCATTGACGAAATAAGGAGTGTTCTGGTTGCGTATGACGTTAATAGTGAGGTAACCCTTATCAGGGCTTGTCTTGGGAGGATTTCCTTTATCAGAAAGTGTTACCTCTGCCTATAATTTGTACAAATAAAATAAATATCATAAAAAATTGTTGTTTATGATTAATTAGTTTTGATTGCATCGAAAATGGTAAAGTGTGAAAAGTACCTTAAAACAACAAACGACAGGAAGTTATGGAAAATCAGGCTCGCCCACGTCCTTAAAGACCACGGCGTATAAAAGAGAAGAATGAACAAAATAATCAAATCAATATTGATTCTGTTAACATCCGTTCTCTTTAACATTGATTATGAATTATTAAATTTTAATAAAATAATTTTCAAGCTGTTTTAAAAGAAAGTTAACAATGAACAATGAAACATTACAAGAACATAAAGAAAATTTATTCCTTTAAAAATTGATTCTTCGTATTTGCCTGGAGAAGGTCACTAGACCGGAAACATGTGTAGCAAAAACATGAAGAATACAATATAATATAAACACTAAATAAATCGATTTCTCTTTTTTTTTTAAATATATTTTTTTCTCGT
>CAHIKZ030000580.1:335000-385000 GCA_903632075.3 Acanthosepion pharaonis
ACATACAAATTCTTGTCAACTTTAACGACGAGAGAAGTGGTGGCAGATTTCGCAGGATTTCCACCATCTTTAGCTTCGACCCAAATCTGAAATGAAACAAAAACCAGAAATAAATTGATTTACTTAACTCCTTAAAGATATATTTTTTCATACAGCTGCTTTTAGTACATCTCCAAATACATCCACCAGAAAAACTTTTGGATACCAAGGTAATATTGCAGCAACAATCTTTACAAAATCCTTTGCCATGCAATTAACTTGCTTTCTTTGAAAATCTTTTAAAAGTTCTTATTCTTTAAAAGTTCTAGCAAATTTTCTTTTATTTTTGCGCATGCATATTATGGCCACTGTTTGATGGCCTTGATTCTAGACTTTTAACAAGGTTACATTTACTTTTTAAACACTTAGGCTTCACTGTCTCAAAACCATTTTAAACATTGATTTTAGAAAGCATTTGTATATAGTCGACGTTTTAAATTATATTTCTGAACTGCTTTGGCGCCATGTATGACATCCATGTGAAAATCTTGAATGCCAACAAGCAAGAAGCGTGTCTGAGAGAGATAGGACTCATCATGATTGGTGAGAATTTAGGGTCACTTCGGTGATCAATAGAAGTTATTTAGTTTTTGAGATATTGGAAATTACAAGCCAGTTTTATTACCCCCCTCTGGTTAGGGTAGATGCTACGGTCAGATCATCTACATTTTTTGAGGGGCAACCATATATGGATTTTAACACAATAATCATAAATAATTGCATTTTTTATATAGTAACTAAAAATAAAATATTTTTGATAAGTAAAACACTCACAGTAAATTTGTCGATCGGTTCAGTGGTAAGTGGAGCTTTTAGAGAAATGACTCCACTGCTTGGATTAATCTGATAATACTTGAGAACGTTCGCATCGCCGAATATGCTGTAGGTGATTATGCCGAAAGCCTGAAGAAAATAAAATATGATCACGTAAAATAATAAGCAAAAATTGAGTAGATGAAAACTATTACCTCGATACATTGCATGTATATATATTGAATTCATATGTGTTTGTATATATATATATATATATATATATATATATATATAGAGAGAGAGAGAGAGAGAGAGATGTGTGTGTATATATATATATATATATAGATATGTCTGTATATATAGATAGATGTATATATATAGATATATATCTATATATATATGTGTGTGTATACATATATATATAGATATATGTGTATATATATAGATATGTATATATAGATATGTGTATATATATAGATATATTAGTGTGTGTATATATATATAGTATATGTATATATAGAGAGATATATTTGTGTGTGTGTATATATATAGATATATGTGTATATATATAGATATATGTGTGTCTATATATATATATATATGTGTGTGTATATATAGATATATGTGTATATATATATATATATATACATATCAAATAGTGTAGTGTAATTAATATTATGAAGTATTCATACAAAGAATAAATCAGTAAATTTAATGTAAATAATGGCGAAATCATTTCGCTAGCAGATTAAATAAAGCATTAAATTACTAACCACTCGTTATATATATATATATATATATATATATATATATATATATATATATATATATATATATATACATATATATATATGAGAGAGAGAGAGAGAGAGAGAGATAGAAAGAGAGAGAGAGAGAGGGGAGTTAGGTAGAAATATATATAGAGAGAGTGAGTTAGGTAGATATAGACATAGAGATAGAGAGTGAGTTAGGTAGATATAGACATAGAGAGAGAGAGTTAGATATATATAGACATAGAGAGAGATATATACATAGATAGAGACAGTTAGAGATAGATAGATATAGAGATATATATAGATAGATATATAGATGGATATAGATAGGTAGATATAGAGTTTGATAAATATAGATGTTAATTCTTTTCACTTACACCAGAGTCGTTATCAACAGCTTCGACAGTGAAGATGTTCGCCCCTCGATTTATGTCCTGTCGTATATTCGTCTTGTAAGGCGTTTTTAGGAAGAATGGTGGTTGTGTATTGCGGTTTATGTTTAATTTGACAGTGGCCTTAGTCAATGATGTTTTCGGAGGATTGCCTCTGTCTTTTGCTAACACTAAAAACTGATAAACAGAGAAAAAGAAAACACAACAGTAGAGTTTTAATGATATGAACGCAATGTAGGCTGGCTTTATATACGTTAACTAAAGTTAAGTCAGTATTATAGAGACAATGGCTGTTTTATGATATCATCAGTGATAGAACATTTTAGAGGATATGTCAATAAAAACTTGAGCATCCAGAATTGGCATACATCTTTTTATCATATCTCATAGAAAGTTTAATATATACATAAAATCATTAACCTTTAATTTACTCCCTTGGACAGTATGAACGTTGAAATTGAATAAAAAATAACTTTTTGAATGCCTCGCATATCCTCCCAAGATTTGTCTACTTTTTATCTGAGTGCTTAATTAATAGCTGATGACTCTTTTCCAATTTTGCCCGTCTTCTCGGATGGCTAGCCATTCCCTGCTGCAGACGCCTGATCAGGTACATTAGTGTTAGACACATAGTATAGTTTATACCACAACTGTACCGAGATACAGTTTCTGCGAGAGAGTGCATAATATGATGTGCTCAAAATTTCGAACATTTTCACTCACTAGATTTGTGTTAACCCGTATTATAATTTTTAAGCACTTCTAAACGGTGCTTCAAGCTTGTACTGTCCTCCTAGGATGATATTATCAAGGTTGATTCATTGATTGATTTTTACGGTTTATCAACTTTTTGCAGATTATTTAAAGCCAGAAAATATGTTTAGATTGTAAAAAAATCTTTGTAAATAATTTACTACTAATTAACCCATCGCTGGAGGGATAATAGGTGGATTCATGCCTTTCCCAAGAGCGCGTAAGTAAATATAACGAACCCGACTGGAATTGGAACTCAGCTCTCCGATTTCCAATTCCGAGCCGTTATCCATTACACCACCCGAATATAAGTATTCTTAAGAAGTCACCCATCTAGGTACTTATCAGACTCAAAGTTGCTTAACTTCGTGTTTCAGCGTATTATAGTCATATGCCCAATATTATCAAGAATTCACCTCCGTAATACATTGACATTTAAATCCGGATCTCATGGTCAGTACTTTAACCACTTGTCCAGGTACCCACTTAAGTAGTGAAAACAAATGGACACTTGTATATAATAATTAAAACATAAAAATACGAACGATTTCCTGAAGACATCACTTTAAAATATGAACCAATTTTGGATGCACAGAGTCAAACATTTATGCAAAAAGATGATTTTAATTGCTTATATATGTTTTATTTTGATCACCACTGATGTTTAAATAAAGAAAAATTATAAATTAAAGCTTACCGTGAACGGAGTAATGGTAGTAGATGAAAGATCATCTTTCACTATGATTTCTCCAGTTTGTGAATCGACCTTAAAGTACTTCCCAGCAATGTTTGATGCCATATTTTCTTGCATAATGTACAATACTTCATTGTATGGTGCCTGAAAAACGAAAAGATAAATAAAAGAAATATACATACTACAACATTGTCCTCCATTATCCAATAATGGAATCTAGTTTAAAGTACTTAAATATTGTGTTGAATAAGTATAGAACGAGTTTTTTGTTCTTTTATATTCAGAATAAATGAAACAGCTTTTTTTCTTTTAAATTCCATGTACTTTCAGGACATCGATGATCATAGTTCTTCACAACTTCTTTTCCATAACAAATATTTCCTTGGTTAATACTCACTGTTCTCCCATCCATTTACACAAATTCGTTAGACGTTATTTTCCTTTGTCCTTATTACCTTCACTATGTCCTATTTTGTTAAATTATCTACCCCCCACTTTCTTCATTATGTGCATCCCCCCACCCAATTTCATTTATCTCTTTATGATTCGAAGTTTGTGTCATTTTTGTTCCTATTTTCCTTAAAACTTCCTGCTTATTCACCTCTTCCGTCCCTGGTATTTTCAGCATCCTTCTGTAGAACCACATCTATGTTGCCTCATGTCTCAACTTCATTGCCATATACGACGATTGATATTGCATAGCACTCTTATTTGCTTCTGACAAAATACTCGTGTTTATGAACATGTATCAAATGAGGAAGTTTTAAGGTGAATAGGAACTGCAAAGAGACTGATGCTAACTATCAGAAAGGGACGCTTGAAAATATGGGGACCCATAATGAGAAGATAAGGTTTAGAAATGTGAACACTCAGAGAGCATTAAGGGCAAAAGAAGAAGAAACCATTACGTAATTTGTCAAGCCTGTTTAGTTAAACAGGTTTGACAAATGCAAAAAGAAGCATTGTGAATAGTAACAAAAAGGATGTTGTGGAGGACCTAAATTCTGTAATGACGAAACAAGGCGCCTGCATATATATATATATATATATATATATATATATATATATATATATATATATATATATACATATATATGAAGAAAATTTGGAAAAAACAAAAATCCTTAAATGCAATTATGTTGTTTAAAATGAATGAAATGTCGACGTCTGACGTTTCGGTTTAATAAACCTTTTTCAAGACAATATTCATTAAAATACAATTCAGTTCAATTTGACAAAAGCGATGGACATATAAAACAAGTCTTATCCAAAACAGATAACTGAAAATTTTTAAAATGATCAGCTTTCCGTTTAACATGGTCACGTTGTCGTCACATGGGCGACGCTTTCAAAACGTATTCCTAAAAATTTGTGATTATTTTGAAATGAAAAAGAAAATGAAAAGAATTCTATTAGGATCTAAAATTTTTATGTGTATGCTTGTCGAGCATTAATCTCGCTAAAAAAGGGGAAATATTAAAGAAACCAGGTCTAGTATTCACCGTGTGTGAGATGGATATTATGCCTGCTTCATAAATCCTCCTGAGATTTTTATTATGAAAATATTTTAATACCTTAATATTTTAATATATATGTCGAGGAAACATTACCTGATCTAAAAGTCTGTATCTACGAACACAATTGATTTAACTCTCGTTTTGCATCAAAACGACTTCTGGACATAACTTTGATTTTGCTAATACTACACTAATTAAAAAGAAATAAAATAATACTTTAAGAAGAAAATGCATTGAAAACTTAATAACATTATTACCAACTATAATCACACACCTAAAACATTACATTATATCGCCATCTTTCTTTGACTCCATTGTTAAGGAATTAATTACTGAAAGAATTTATTTCATATAAAGAATACATTCCTAAAGAGGCGAGTCATAAAATCAGAACCCTGCAACTTCCCGCTGCGAGAGTTGGCCTCACATATGGGAAGATAAAAACGCTACTAGACAAAAAGAAAAAAAAATGCACATAATTACAAATACACATTACCATTCGTTTCCCACTTAAACATACAAGAATCTCTGTAAACCTACGTACACATAGAATTATCCACGGTTTTAATACACGTGACTTGTGTCTAACCAATGAGAACTAACCCAAACATAATTGAAAATATCAGTGTTTTCTGTCTTTTTGTCTGTTTTTCTTAATGTCTGACGAAGTTTTAATAAAAGTGAAACATGTTACATAGATATGTTTCCTATTTATCCTTTTATTTTATCATCATTAGATTTCGATTCACATTTGATCTTTAACTCATATATATATATGTGTGTGTGTGTGTTTAAACAAGTTAAAAAGTATGATATTGTTGAAATATAATGGACGTTTGATAATGTTAACTTACGAATTTATCTTTGTCTGTGGCAAAAACACGTAACACAGTTTCTCCAATTTTTTTATTTTCATTGACATTAGTGGAATAGGACAGCGGGTTAAAAACAGGCGCATTCAGATTTCTGTTAATATTGATGCGCACCAAAATTGTTGCTGATTTCGGCGGAGTTCCACTATCGTAGGCAACAACACGGCCCTGGTATATAAAAAAGAAGATATTAATATAATAACAACATATAATGGTACATGTATTCATAATTTCTGTCTCTCTGCATAGAGCTCTGTTTGAACAACCGTATTTATTCTTCTCTGGTTGTAAGTAACACACCAGTCTGAGGTGCTGCAGTGATACACTATTCACCGCTTTCACATCAGTCCAGGGTTGCTGATCCGCTCTCCTCATCTGGAAATTTGATTCGATATTTTCATGTTAGTTTCATCAGCCGACTCTTACGTGTTACTTTATGACATCTTGGAATAGGGTGTTGTATCTCGACAACAACGTTGGAAAGATTTATACACCTTAATTCTCCATAGTGTAGGTTTACTCACACCAGAAAAAAGCCTGGAATTTATATCCTGATCATATGGATTTTTATAGCGGAGATTATCCTACACTCTTACGCAGAGTTTTTTTCATTGCGGCCAAGGAACTCCATTTACCCCATATTTTTCGTCACAAGGCAGTGGAGGTTTGAAATCGGAGGGGGAGAGGGTAAGGAAAAGATAAAAAACGGAGAAGGATAACAAGAAGAACGGGGATCAAGGCATCAGAAGATGTCGATTGACATTACATTTAAATTTCTGAAGATTATAATTATCAGGGAAGCAAGTAAGACAAAGGGAGTTCCACTGGCGGCAAGTGCGAGAGAAGAAGCTATTGGAGTAGAAGAGGCGGTTACATTTAATTGTTTCGACAGTAAAAGGGTGGGACCGATACACCAAATTAGTCTTACGCTTAAATTCAAGTAGTCGGAGCACCAGTGAAAATAGCTCGTCAGAGCAGTTGCCGTGAAAATATTTGTAAAAAAGACAGAGGGAAGCCACATTACATCGGTGAGAAAGTGACTTGAGTCGGGACCCCAAGTCAGGAGCGATCACATTCCATATCTGTCTTTGGATTTGTTGAGAACCTCAAGATAAACAGCAGGGAAACCAGCCTATATGTGACAACAGTATTTCATGTTATTACAGGAATAACAGGATAAAAGCTAACACAATCAACAAAAATGCAAATTCCTTACTACGTTTAAGTTGGTGGGCCGGACAAAAACCATTCGCGGCCCGGATGTGGCCTGGGGGCAGGGGATTTCCGACTCCTTTTCTACGTAATCATCATCAATAAATATGCATTTTCGATACTCTCTTCATTTCGTAGGTCAACATTTATCCAGAGTACTGAAATCATATATCGCTGTCACCACAGCTTAAACGCATTGCTCACCGGAGGAATTCAATGCAAAACGTTTGGTTTATATTCATTTTCACATGAGAAACCATTATGACAGATTTAAACATGGCAATATATCGTGGGTTATCATTTAGGGTAGTAATCGGGGTTAAATGATAATAAAAAAGAACTTTCGAAAAGTACAAATATCTATAAACCCACCTGATAATACGGAACATTTTCATTATTGAGTGGAGCTTTGACATAGAAGATTTTCTGGTCAAACCGGAAGTATGAGTCAATTTTGTCATCTCCGATAAGTTTATATTGGAGCGTATTGAAAGCCGTGTCCTAAAATAAAAAATAAACAAAACAGAAAAGCATAATGATGGAATTTACAGCAATCTTTTTGAATTCTTTGTCAAGAAACATCGATATAAATAAAGGTTTTGATTGTTTTTCTCCTCAAATACAGACTAGTATTTACATATACAGAAAACAGATTGGAATGAATAATTAAATGTATTTCAAGTCTGTCCATACATAATTCATATTTTTCTTTTGTACAGAAACACGTGCCTACATGCACATGTATTATTAATAATAATGACGACGACCGGCTACTCGTCTGTGAGCATTCCCATCTGCAATGGCTGCTAGCTGACCAATCTCTTGCAAAAGGTCGGCTCAGTCACATTTGTGCTTGTTCAATACAGAAATCTCATATAATGCAAATATGCTGAACAAACTTTAGCTATAGTATCTGAGAGAGAGAGAGAGAGAGAGAGGTAGATAGATAGATAGATAGATAGAGAGAGAGAGAGAGAGAGAGAGAGAGAGAGAGAGAATGAAAATATAATCTAGTGTGATCACCAGTTTGAACCAAGCCATTATGCTCAAACCCTTGTCACTTCGTGCCATATCAGTCATTTTAATGAAATATGTATTGGAAAGGGATTGCTACCCAAATACACAACCATTAGATAGATAAAGAAAAATAAATAGATAGGTATATAGGTAAAGAAAAAATAGAGAGATAGGTATATAGGTAAAGAATAATAGATCAATCTATCTGTGCAGAAATGCTCATTATCTAAGTCTGTTCATATCTATCTAAACACATAAATTACGACACATTCCACTAGTCTATACACACTTATTACAAAAGATTGAATGAAATTAAGTTGATAATATGGCTTCAAGGGAATAAATACTTTTAGTTTTAAAGAAAGTAATCCTTCAGAAGCCCCTATAGACTGTCGCTCACAGATTGCAAATACCGACTTCACTTGAACATTTCCATCATCAACAACAATAAAAATAGGTTGTACGGGTAGCTAGTAGAGAAAATAATGATATAATAAAGTTTCTAACTTCTTACACTACTTAAAAATATTTAAAAGAAAACTCCCATCAGTACTAGAAGGAGTGATAACACTTAGTGGACATGATACTACTGGATACTGGATCAGGAAACCCACATGGAAGATGTTAAATGATTTTATCTGCGTCTGATGTGTTTGGTGTTTTGTTATGACCAACAGAAACTCTACAAAATAGGATCTTCAAAGAGATTACCTATTTGACCAAAGAGGAATAAAATAAATAGATAAATAATTAAAACTTTTTGGAACTAGTACCACTTGACCGGAAGCTAAGAATTTCAGTCGCAGGTTTAAATTAGCAGAATCAGAGTTAGACTGGGCAGCTCGTTACAAATGTGTTTCAAGCTGTGAGCTACGCGTCTTTATATACAGATGAACAGAGTGATAGGAGAGATACATTGCTGGTCAAAGGAAAGATCTGACTCCTTAATCTCCCTACTTCTACACACCGACCGTGCCAAGTAAATCTCGGAGTAACCGACCCAATATATTGGGAAAGGGATTCGCGTTTTCATTTCTCCTCGTAGCGTTATTTTTTTTTTATTTATTCCTAACTCGACTTTTGCCTTTTTATGTACACACATCGACACGAATGAGAATCGACATACAACGTGGGGGCGAGTTGCTCAATCTGTGAAAGGCTGAAGGAGAGACCTATAGTATGTTTATAAACTTGAGAAATTTAATTTTCTGAAAAACTATGAGAAAGTCTCATGCAAAATCTGAACTAAAGTAACACTAACTTGAAGAGTTAATAAATGCCCAATGGCATCTGGAATGGAAAAATAAATGCCCAATGGCATCTGGAATGGAAAAAGGCTAATTTCACCATTACCATTTTCATTATAATTACAGTTAGAATAGACGCTGTTTTTCGGATAGTTAAATTGCTTACTCTGCGAATAGAGAAAATCAGAATATTTTTATATCTACGAACACATTTAAATTATTTTTGTCCGAATTTTTTTTTTCACTAGTCGATCGAGATAAATATCGATCACCTCCGGTATATTAGAGACTGGAGGATCTATTCTTACCTTGTCGTTATCTAAAGCTGATACTGATGCAACAGAAGTGGAGATGGGTGTGTTCTCGCTGATGGTAACGTTTACAAAGCTTGGTTGGAAGAAGGGCGCATAGATATTTCTGATAATTGTCACCGTCACAATCGCTGTATTAAGTGTAGTCTTCGATGGGATTCCGTTGTCTCGTGCTTTTACGAGTATCTGAAATAAGCGGGAATCAAAGAAAAAGAAAATGACAGAATTAATAAAAATCAGTAAGAATGTTTGCTGAACACGTCAATTCCAAGTATATGGTAATGTAACAAATCAAATCGGTTCTATTCCATGGTAGATTCCCTTAATCGTTAGCAATGCGCTAATGGGATTCAATACATTTTTAACCTTTCAGTAAATGAAGAAAGGTATAAAACTAAAGGGTAAATAAGAAAACTTGAGAAAAACGAAAAGAAAAGGGAATAAAAAGAAGAATGGAATATGTGGAGATGGAGAAAAGACAAACGCAGGCTTACTCTCTTGAGTTTTATTAATTTGTTATTTATTACCCTTTATTTTATTATTTTCATTTCATATTTTAATGTATAGTTTTATGTATAAAGGTAAAAGACAATAGGAAAACTGTATTATTAGCCGACGCGTTTCGTCCAATGTGGACTTTTTCAAGGCAAAAACGAAATGAATTTATTGAAAACAAAGTAACTATTAACAACAAAAAATGTCCTTAGCAACTAAAAGAATTTAGAAAACGCTATTGTATTTATATTGTCAACTGAAAATTACGTCAAGTTTAGAAATATTTTTACAACACAATAAAAACAATATTTCTACAGGTGAAAATATTTGACGTAATTTTCAGTTGATAATATGAATACAATAGCGTTTTCTAAATTATTCTAGTTGTTAAGGACATTTTTTTGTTGTTAATAGTTACTTTGTTTTCAATAAATTCATTTCGTTTTTGCCTTGAAAAAGTCCACATTGGACGAAACGCGTCGGCTAATAATACAATTTTCCTATTGTCTTTTACCTTTATACGTATTGCCTTTTTCTACAGTTTAACTCTGAGAAAATTTTCATATAATTATATATTTTAATATGACGTTATTAATTTTATTAATTTAGCATTCTATTAAGAGATGGAAAATATTAAAATAAAAGAATCAAGTATTAAACTGTTATGAATTTAGCACTTAATATTCTTTAGGGAAATGAATGTCGCACAGATGAACAGGACACTTTAATGCTAGAAATACCATGGACAGAATATGTGAACAACAAAAAGTTTCAAGCGAAATATAGACTGCATAGAAACTGATATTAGTTGCCATGAAGTTTATCAGTTTATGCAATCATAAAGAAACAGTTGAAGTTTCTGGGACACATAATTAAGAAAAAGGGCCTGGAGAATTTAACGCTCACATGAAATACTGAAGGCAAGAGAAAGAGATGGAAACGGCGAATAATCTACTTAAGGAAATTGTACAATTGGATGGCAGGATAAAGAGAGAGAGAGAGAGAGAGAGAGAGAGAGAGAGAGAGAGAGGATAAAAGTACAGCGATTAACTACAGAAAAAATAGGAAAATGTGAAGAACAGAGACGTGATATGGCGTATAAAAGATAACTAGTTTGATCTTTTAAAATGGATGAATGCATATTTAATATGTTATTATTTTGGAGCCTTCTGTACACAGGAATGTAGACAGATACGACCATATTTATATACGTATGGCTGGTTGCTCGTATCTGAGTATGCTTCTCTGCTTGGTTGGCTAGCAAATCCCTCTTGCAGGCGTCTGTTCAGGCGTTTCTTCAATACAGCTGACCGAACCTCAGTTACAGTTTCTAGGAAATGACGCATAATCTTGTGTGATCACCGGTTTGAACAGAGCCAATTACGAGGATTTGAGCCTACCGTTCTGTCTACCAAATTTCATCCACTAAGTTTCGGTCAACCATTGGTATGATTTTCAGGCACTTTCCAACGTTATTGAACGCTGATCTCGTCAATTCCTCAACAAATTAATGACGTGATGTGACTCGAACATTATGTCTCATGGTCGAGATGTTAAACTAATCGGCCACGCGACACATCGGTATTTATTTATTAACTAGAAATAACCATAAAAATTTCACGATTTTCCTGTTTTAATTTTCTGATGAATCGTAATTCTTAAGTTAATAATTGAATAAGCTAATGGCGAATTCTATAACAATATTCGTAGAAATTCCCATATTGCAACGTTAAATATTTGAGTTTAACAACTTTAACAAAATATTGCAATATCAGTCATAAATAAGAGGGTACAAATGAAAAGATTTGAAATTGATGACTTTTACAGAAACAGATGTTAAACACTTCTATCTTCTCTTCTTTTTTCTTTCATTTTCTCATTGAAACCAAGTAGCGTCTCTGATATATCTTTTCCTTTTTTTTCCACGCGACCAAAAAGTAATAATCTATTATTTATAAGATATTGGCAGGGAGTAACGGTCGTGCGAACTAAGGAAGTAAAGGAGGGACCATCGGAATTATAATACTATCAATTGCAAACATATAATTAAGTAGAAGTTAATTTTAAAGAATCTTTCTTACCCTGAATCGGTCAGTATTTGTGCTGCTTAGTAGTTTAGTGACTACCAAATCTCCAGTTTTCTCGTTGATAGAGAAGAAATTCTTTGTATCAGGCGTACTTCCACTTTCTATGTAGTAAGAAATCTTTTGCTGTAATACAAAAGAACGAAAACCATCAAAATCAAATAAACACGGTTAAAGAAAGCGGAAAGATGGAAAATATCGAAGTTTTGTTGGCGTGATTTTCATTTTATTACTTCAGTCAAAAGTAGTAAATTTTTTTCCGACAATTGAATTTCTCTGAAGAATGAGAATTCTGAAATTTTAGTAGGGACTTCATCACTGCTACGTTTCAACATTTTTTTAATGATCAAGCGACGCGTTTATTTGAACTTGTCAGCATTTCATTTACTAACACTGCAATTCCTACAACCATTACTAAATATTTGATTTATTGTCACATTTTAAATACGTACATTTGAACTTTATTATTTATGTAAAGGTAAATGTATTACTCACTAGAAGTACCCGCGAAAATAAGTTTAATGAATGAATAAGTTCCTCGTGAGTCCCACGACAATAAAATAGTTTGGGAAATTTATGCATTGCATCGTTAAACATTTGAGCTTAAAAATTTTAATAAAATATTACAATAACAATTGTAAGTCTGAATAAGGGTCATTATTTCAAGAAGAGCGTATTAAGGAAAGGATTTACAAATGACTAGGTTTTCAATTTTAGTAGACGCTGATCGCATAATAAAACTATCACCTTTTTTCTTTCTTTCTTATGTATGCTACCATTTTCTTACTAAAACTAAACAATGCCTCTGATATATTTTTTTCTGATCATTTTATCTTCCAATCAAAACGGAATTGTTCATTATTTATCTGAAGTAATGGCAGAGCGTAGCGCACTGGCTAACTTACTAACAAAGGAACAATCAGATTTATATTATAAAGTTTATCTAATTAATGACGATCGGATTGATTAGAAATGATGGTTGTATTGCATGAGCACTATATACATTCAGTATGAGGATTACGCCGCTGTGTGGCAGCACTTAACAAGTTAGTCTTGCCAAACTATTATTACTGTGATGAGTTCAATCCTTACTGGATGTTCCATATTTTGGGCCTTGTGTCAGACTAAACTAAGCTTAGCAAATAATTATGTAATATGTAACTCCCAGTCATACCTGTCTAAATGTCACATCAAACTATCAAAGGAAGCTAGGTGCAAGACTGATTTATGATCACTCTTGACAATTGAACATAGAAGTACGAGACTTGCAGCTGCATCCGGTTTTGCAATCTTGGCAAAGATTTTGTAATATACATGGTTATATAAGAAATCGCCCTAGAGAATATTGACACAGTCTATGATACAACGCACGTGAGAATGTAAGGACCATGTTTCGGACGTGGGTACAGTGCATATTGGTTGAGAGTAGCTGATGCAGTATTGGAGTGAATAAAATGTAAAGTTGAATACGGAAAATTCAAGTCTCGTGTTATTTAAAAGCACATCCACTCATTATACTTGTTTTTCACTCATGAGTTTATTATTGGAATATAAAGACGGGCATCTCAATTTACAGATTATTAAGGTAAATAACACATGGCATCACACTAGCAATTATTAATTCCATTTGATAATTGTTCAAAATTTAATAGGTGACATATCAATAGATCATTGCATCCTTTGGTAATCGATTTATTGGTTAATTTGTGTTTATAAGAAAAAAATGGGTTGAAAAGTTGCTCATAAGGCAAATATTGTAATTGATTTTCATGACTGTATTCATTTGTTTATTGGTTTAATATTATTTATTGGTTTTTAATACTAAACTGTTTCCCGAATAAAAGAAATGCTCAGAAGAAATATTATCGTCTTTCAATTATGGAATGGGGTATTCATGATCTTCAATTAACAAAGGATAATTCATTTTAAGACAAAACATTATAAAATACATGAAAGAATGAATCAATGAGACAGAATATGTTTAAGTAAATATGATGTCTTACGTCGACATTAACGTCAGTGGCTGTTAATTGAACAAATGGTTTAGCCAATGGATAGTTCTCTAAAAGATTAATGTCAAATTGGAGCTTTTTGAACTGTGGATAATCCGGGTTCCGATTCACTGATATTTTTACGACAGCGGAAGCAGTAGCTGAAGGCCGGGCATCATCATAGGCGATTACACCAAGCTATGACAAAAGAAGAAAACATAGTTTAAAATTAGAAATTATTGTCAGGAGTTGTTTTTTTTTTTTCTTCTTTCTTTCGTCAAATGTATTTTATTTCCGAAAAGAAACTGTTTTGTTCGTTGTATGATTTTTCTTTTTCTTTTAATTTCTCACAAACATACAAAATAGAAAATATTGCTCTTCTCCTTTCCAAATAAGACTATAAGTTATATTTGATATTATAGTTTAAATGTGATTGTATCCTTAATAGCTAAACGAAGCTCTCAGTCTATCATATATGTTCAGCAAACGTTCTCATGCGCATCCATACACTGACAAGATCATAAACTTGTATCAGAAGCATTTATACGGAAAGTGTCACTCATATCAAGGTACAAAGATTGCACCCCTGTCGAAACATCTAATACCCTGTCGAAACATCTAATACCCTGTCGAAACATCTAATACCCTACCGAAATGCATAGTAGATTTATTACTTCAAAATACAAGTCAAGACCATAAATATGTAAAATAAACGATGGTACGTCAACAAGACTATCTTATATTTTATTTGAAGGGAATTTAAATTTTGACAATATAAATGTACCACGTGAACATATTCTTCTCCGAATTATGACAACACAATTATCAGAAAAACCTTAATCTTAAATGACATAACTTCAGTCTATAAGAAAACATACATTAATTGACATTTACAATTTATAATTGAGAGAAAACAATCAAATATATAATGGCAAAAAAAAAAAAGACAATGTTTTACCATATTATGACGCTACAAAATCAATTTTTAACATTTCAATATCATTAAAAAAAACTCCGTGAATATTTTTTAGCAATCTTTTAAATATTTCGTTGAGAAATCACACAAGTATAATGACCGTACAAAAAGATATATTTTGATATATTATTGCTCTAGTAATAGAAGACAAGTAGAATCAAAGAATTAAATAAGTTGATGGTTGGACCTAGAACTAAATTATTACTGATTCAAATTTTTTAATCATGTCTTCAATGTCTACATTTTTTAGTTTCATTTTGCTCGGGATTAGGCCTAACACGAGGCACGATTTCTTCATTCGAAATTAGGAAAATAATAAGAATTATTATGTCACTGTCGAATGTTGCTAGATTATTTAGGACTTGATACTTAATTAATGAACGTTACACGGTTAATAATTTGTTTATTGTTGAGTGGTGTCACCTTCCAAGTAGCGCCCATAGCAGCGTTTCTTAACCGGTGCATTCGAGAACACTAACACACCCTGAAAGTTAGCCAGGTGCGCATCAAGTTAACAGAAGAGTAATTTATGAATTATTTTTATATTACAAAAATCTTTATTATTAAACACCTCAAGACACCACGAACATGGCTTCCATGTGTAAGTCAAGTTTTTGTTATTTGATGTTTTGAACTGGATGTTAAATTCCTTAATCTTTAAGAAGGAATATATAATCCTGTCCATTTTGCCTTCCTCAAGAGATTTAAATCAGTCATTATTGACTGCATGAAAATAGCAGATTTACATGAAAGTTGTATCGGTAATGTTCACATATAAAGCTTAACATCAAACACAGATTTCACACAAGCATACTCAAATATGCGATGTAATATTTTAAAAGTAAATGCTTATTTCAAGAGTTGTCTTTATTTTTCCCTATTTTCAAATTTCATGATTATTTTTCTTTATTAAATTTTACAGTGCACCCCACAGTTTTAGTTATTCTACCTGTTTTCCCTGAAGTAAAGAAAGGAAGAAAAGGTTGAGAAACACTGGTTCAGAATGATAAATGGTTTAATGTATCAAAATGTGTTTCATTTAAATTCTTATTGACAAAGTTCAGTTTTTCTCTCTCGCCTATGCAAAACACGACGAAACTGGTTAATTTTTCCCTTTACACGAAAATGATGATTAGATATCTTTTCTTTGCAAGCTCAGTGGGCGCTCTACACCTTATGCCAGATTAAGCTATGCAAAATTGTAATTAGCATGCATTTACAAGTGACGTTTACACAATATCGGAATAATTAAATAGATTGAATTATAGCTATAATTTTTCACAATATTTTTCTTCATTTATCAACTTTAGAGAACTAAGCATGATCGCGACTTTTGCATATGTAAATATCGTAAATGACCAGGGAAAATACTTATGTGTACCTCGTATACATTTGCTGTATCAGTGCTGATATCATTTTTTATAATAATTTGGCCATCAACTGGGTTGACATCAAAGTAACTTGGAGCTGACAATTTCCCTCGAATTTCATACCTTATATTACCCTGAAATAAAAATAAATATTATATAATGATATTTAAACTCACAAACGTTAGATTAAGATACTTTTCTAATAAATAAATAAAAAATATATATAAACTTCCAATAAATTTAATAAAACACCAGAAATGGTCAATAAAAAATATTACTGAAGTTTGAATTACCATAACTATAAGAAAGTAGAAAGATTTTATATATTTTTTTCTCAAATTAAGATAAAAGGCAACAGAGTTTGACTATGATATTTGCTAATTTCTCTCTAGTACTAGAAATCGATATTTGAGCTCAGGAAAAAGTGAAGATTTCAGATAAGAATTTTTAAAATGGACACATGAGTTGTTTAATTAGATTAAGTATTGACAATTATTGTATTTTGATTAATACTTCTTTCATCTTATTTTTCTTGCTTTTACTTTTTGTACTAAGTGTCTCCGTCTTCTGTGTGCCGTGTCTCTTCATGACGTTGGCGATTAAGGCTCACCACAATTTCCTATCCTTTGTAGCTCTTAATAACTATTGTTCTTTTGCCATCACTCCCAAACCCTGCTCCCCCATCCATTCACTCAAACTCGCCAAGTAGATTGTGTGTTATTATCCTCTAGCCTTCAATCTTCAATCTGTCCCGTGAGTATCAAATTCCAACTGTCTCATCCTAATCTTAAGTATAAGTGTCCATATTTGTTGCTATTGCCTCGAGAAAGCAAGTGTCTTACATTGTCTGAATTTCTTTGATAAATCATTTAACTATTAATTTTTACTAGTACTTTGATATTATTTTACTAGTACTTTGATATTAATTTCTGTTGCTTTTCATCTCCAATGACCAAATCCTCATTATACATCCATTAATAGTAATATCATCTTAATTTGTGTTATTATATGAAGTACTGCCAATTATTATTCATTTTTAACTAGTATTTCTTTCATCTTCATTTCAATTAGTTTTTATCGCAACTATTCAGACTCTCATTCGATAATTGTTAATACTCGTAATCAACGTGAATCAGAAATTAAAGAATTTCATAGAAAACTTGTTGTTTATTTCCAATTCATGTTACTTACTAGTGGATGCTGTATAACGATTAGTGCTTATTTTGCCCCAAATCTTTTGTTTAATACATGCCTCACTAAGAACCTAAAAGAGTTTTTTTTAACGAAACTAACTTGTAAGCTCTTAGTAAGCTACGCGAAAGAAAGCAATGATGTGATGATTTCTATCACATTACAAATAATTAAGGGACATATATTAATATTAAATACAAATTACATATATCAAAATTAAAGTACACATATTAATATCAAATATGAAGATTATTAAAATACACATTAATATCAAATATAAATAATATTAAATTATATATTAATATTAAACCTAAAGAATCCACTACAATTAAGGATCATATATTAATAGTAAATATAAAGTATATATATTGATATTAAAGTATACATATTAATATCAGATATAAAGAACATATTAATAGTACTTATATTATATTAATATTAAATATAAAGTAAATATAATGCAAATATATTAATATTAAACACATATGTTAATATTAAATATAAAGTACATATTCATCTTTATATTTTTTATGTTTTCTATATAGTATGTTTTTTTAAGAAGCGTTTAGAAATAAAGTACATATATTAAATATATTAATATTAAATATAAAGTACACATATTGGTATTAACGAAAAACCAACGAAGCATTTTCATAAATTTATCAACATTATTCATTCATGCCTGTGTATACTTGGAATTTAGTGACTCCCAGTAAATACTGGTTTCCGTACTTTGCAAAATCCGCCTAATTAAGCAGGATAACACCCAAGATGATTAATAAGGATTAAACCCATTGATGTCAATTACTAATACACACTTGATCTTTTCTCTGTGTATTAGCCGCTATAAAGAAGTCAGCATTGAGTGAATTAATCTTTGCTTTTAAGATAAGTACACACTTATGCAAGATATATTTGTTCAGAAGGCAGAATCAGCGAGTAGAGTTCAAATTACGGACTGGACTCTCTAGCTTCGGGTGAAAACCTGTCTAAGAAAAGGAAAACCCTAAATTCCAAATTATGAAGGCGACAAAATTATTCACAACCTTTTCCAAGAAGTTATTGCAATTCACAGTTAATAAAGAAAAGGAATATGTGAAGAGCCATGATCACTCACGTTCTGAAGGGATATGACATTTAAAATCCTTTACAAATATTAATTAAGGTTTTCTTAAAACAAAAATAATTCATCAAGTCGGTGTCATCATTTTTTATATTTCAAATATATAACTTAATTGTGAAAGTTATTTAAGCACATTTGAATATCAATGAAAATCCAATTTTAAAACACTTGGTATCAAAGATAGAATCATAATTAACGATTTATAAGAGCAGCAGAACGAATGCATAATTATAAATTATTGGATTTCATGTAAAATTACGCGTAATACAATTGAAATTGTTTTTGAGAAAAAGTCAATCGCCTTACCAAAAGGTCATCATCAATGGCTTTAACAGTAAAAATGTTGCGGTTAATGACTTGATTGTACAGTAATGTTACAGAATAAGGCGTATTGATGAACACAGGTAATTTGTTTTTTAGGATCCAAACTTGGACTTCGGCCTGGGATTTTTTCTCTGGAATAGACTGGTCACTGACCTCGACTCTGAACTGCGAAAGAAAATATACAAGTTTATGTATTTTACTAGAACTATGTCCATTATATGATGATGTTTTAATGTTGAATATAATTTTTGCTATCGTGTATTAATATCAGGTTTTGTTATTTTTGATCATCCATACTTCATCAGTTGGAAAATTTCAGTCGGTCTTAAGAAAGTTGACACAGTTTAGAGTTAACCGACATCAATTGTAAACATTAATAATTGATTAACTGTTGTTCGATCAGATTTCCCCATTTCTGGATTCTTTTGTCAGAAACATCGATCATTGTATAATTTAAGTCTGACACTGTCTTTAAGTAAACAAAAGTAAGTTTTAATTTTTACAACAAAAGCAAAACCGAACTTGAAACTTCAAATTAGATATTTAAATCATTGCAAAAATTTAACATTTTTATTAAATTGTCTGTGATCATTGCTACAGTTTGTGATGTTTTTGGTACCTATTGGTACCATATTTTTGGTAACATATTTGAGGTTTATATCTGCAAAATATGAAATATATAGAACCAAATTTACAGTTTCATTTTCAAGCGATTAAAATAACTGAAGAAATGTTTTACTCATTTATAGGTTAAAAATGGAGGTGTAATCTGTTTTTTGTCTTTCTCTACTTTGATGAAAGTATTAATGTTTATTATGTCAGACTTTTGGGTTCGTGTATGGTTGGGTTGGGGAATTTTTCTCTGGCTACAATGGCTTCTTTTTCTTAGTCTCTGTTGGTTTTATTACTATTTGTTAAAACTTACTGATTGAGGAGAATGAAACTGTACTCTAAATTTTAAGTTTAATATTGAAGTTAAACTTTAGGACTTAAGTCAGTTTCGAAACAGTAATTTCTGTGATGCGATGGAATAATATCTTTAAAAATATATATATATATATATATATATATATATATATATATATATATATATATATATAAACCATACATCTGCTAGCTTCTTTACGTACGGCTCAATTTTATGATATGCATAGGTGCGTGATTATATTCAGGTGTGCGATAACATGAAATCTAATAAATAACCGTCATCGTGTTATGTCTTATCATAAAGTCATGTTTTCAGTTTTAAGCCAGTCGCATGCAGGCTTTCATTTAGAGACTATATTCACTAAATCTGTACAATCTTCTTTTTCTAAACAGAAGAAATGGTTGTTAGGTTCTTAATGTGATCTAGCAATGATGTGTATAACATATTCTCTTTTAGAAAAAAAAAATCATTTCCTATTTTTATTCGCGCACATGTGTTTTATTTCCTTGATCGAAATCTGAAGAGAGAAAAACGAAAACCAGTCAACTTTTTTTTATTTGACATCCAGGGTGATTTCTTTTTTTCATTCTTTAACTTCGATAAAACATACCTGTTTTAATGGCCATAATAAAAAAATTACCTGTAGGAATATATATATATATATATATATATATATATATATATATATATATATATATATATATGGATGGAGGGAGGAGAGAGAGAAGGAAAGATATATTAAAGATATAATGTAAAAAACGTGACTTTATGCATTATTTAATAAGGAAAATATTTTATCAACTATACTTGAATTAGAAAATTATTTCGCGGATTTACTAATAAAACTGACAACGAAACGATTATTTTGACAGCAGAAAATGATCTATTCCAATCGGTAATAAAATGATGTCATTTGTATAGATTTGTTGAAATCGCGTATTTCGAGATGCAAATCTTCATTAAATATCTGTTAAACTAGAGAACAGACTTACCTTTAGCGGACTCGAAATTGTCTTTACATCGGTTTTTATTAGGCTGATCAGTCCGCTAGCTTGGCCAACATAAAAATAATCCGTGTTCGGAGGACTCGGAATAATTGAGTATCGAAGTACATCCTAAAATAAATAAGTAGATTATAAGTAAGATAGATTATCGAACATTGGAATCTTGGGGGAAGATCTAAAGATACATTTTATTTATTTTGTTAAATTCAGCATAGAACTCTTAAAGTTTTTGCTTTTATCTTTTCCATGAATTTGCATTCTTTTCTAGCTAATTATCAAATAAGTGGCTTTTTACCTACCCAACACCCTAAGTATAAAATTTTAATTTACAAATGGAGAACTATTTGTAAATTAATACGTGTTTTATTGAACAATATTTCGTAAAACAATTTTCGAAAATTAACTACTTTATCATATGAAAGAAAATCTTAAAAAGTTTTATTTTTCTAAACAGTACATTAAATTTACACAGAGATTCAATTATATTACAATTAATCAATTTGAAAAATAATTTATTTATCTTCTATGTAGAATTGCATTTTTAAAATAAAATTTAACGATAAAATGTATACGAGAATGAAAATTAGCAATTCAAAGGTTATTTTATGTATTTAAAGATGAAAGTAATACTCAGAAACATTGCTCCCCCAATAAAATTATATTTTACTTTCGACATTTAAATTAATATTGAATAAAGTATTATCGGAACCATATCTGAAACACTGTTTTACAAAAAAGAACACAAAAAGACAATTTTATATAAATATTTAATCATATAAGACTTACTTGTATATCGTTATCTCTTGCAGTGAGCTGAACAACAGAAGTGCCAAGTTGACTGTCTTCCAACAGAGATGTGTTGTATATATTTTGCAAAAAGAATGGCGAATTCAAATTTCTGTTAACTGTAATATTAACTAAAGCACTTGCTGTTTGAATGACGCCGGAAAAGTCCTTTGTAGCTTTAACAGTCATCTGTGAAAGATATAATCATTTATAAAATTATCATTCCCTTTACATGAGTGGATGTGCGAGTGGTATTGTAAATAGCGGCTCGGAATGAGAAATCAGAGAGCAGAGTTCGATTTCCAATCGGGTTCGTTAAATTTCACTTTGAAAAGGTACGAATCAATCTCATTCCTTTCAGTTACAGATTAAATAGTATCGTTTTTATTTGAGAAACATTGTTATTCTCCAAAAATTGTTAATGCAATGTTTATTCTCAAAATACGAATTGTTCAATCCAAAATATGGTTCGTCTTAAAACATTTCGGCTTAAAGCCGTAAAAAATAAATCAATCAATAAATCGTATCTCTTGGGTACTACGCGTTTATGGTAGCGTTCTGTATTAGAAATATGAAATTAATTTTCTGAATCGTGTTAAGTAGATAACATCAAGTAGTAAAATAAAATGGAGATTACTTACATAATATTTAGTTCGCTTGATATTGTCTTGTGTTAAAGATTTCCGTAGGGAAATATCGCCCAGATTCTGATCAATTTGGAAAAATTCTTCGGAACCGCCAATGCCATTCAAGCTGTACTGAATATTCGGCTGAAGGAAAAAAAAAAAAAAGAAAAAACAATTTAAAGTCATCAGTATTTCTCTGGAGGAACGGGGTTATTATAATTAGATTATGAGCAATTTTCAACTGCAAATTAACACGTTGAAAATAGGTCAAACATCTCCAGAAAAGAATATACATATGTTACATTTATAGACATACGGATGTACATGTCGTTATGAAAAATATATGTAATATTTTATATCCTATTATATCATATTGCTTTTTTACATTACATAGTGCCGGAATTACCTATAGGTTTAGCAGGCTGGAGCCTAGAGCCTCAAAATCTAGGGGCCCTCCAGCCAAGGTGTATAATATTTTTGACACTGTCATAGGCCTTTCGTACACATGCTGTGATAATGTATTGTAGACTCTAAACAACTCTTTAGTAATTTTAAACACACGTCATTATCCTCGGCTTTACTCAAATTATTTAATTCAACACTATTCCATTTTACTCTAATCGTGAGAATGGAGGAATTTGGAGGGGGGGGATCACTAGTGAAATAACGTAGGGTCTCTCTTCATCTAAATCCGGCTCTGATAATCAGTATTTTTATGTTTATACTTTCAGCTCAAGTTTTCTAAGAGAAGTATTTGAAGATATCTCTTTGCATTTAATTATTTAACTATACTTACTGGTAATACAATAGAGAGGTACATATTTGTACCCAATGTATTTCGTTTTATATTAAACGAAAGGAATAATCGGACAAAGCCACGAAGGACTTGAAAAAAGGGTTGTTGCTCTAACCAATGTCACAGCCAAGCGCTGCTTCTCAGCTGTGATATTTCTTAAACTTACGTCATTCAACTCCTAAGGCAGCATTCAAATGTGTATTTTTGTTTCTCTTATTGACCTTTGTCAAAGTTAAGGAAATGGAGAATTATTGCTACTTCAAAGAAAGTTTCCATTGCATGTTAAATGACATTATATCATCAATCGATACATGCATAACACTAAATTAATTTTTATAGCGATTATCCTAACTTTTGATTCCTTTTATTTCTAATAGAAGTTTATAGATATGGCTTGTAATATAGAAACAACTCTAAGTAGATGCCCATGAAGCGTTATTTGAATAACTTATTTTTAACGCTGAAAACGTTAATTTATTATAGTGAATGAGTACAAGCGAGAGGGGAGATGGGATGTGCTTATTTTATTATCACATGGCTTTTAATTTAAATTACAAAGAAAAAAAAAGGGTTAATAATTTGGATTATTTCCAAATGCTCTTCCTTTATATATATATATATATATATATATATATATATATATATATATATATATATATATATATAATGGAAGAATTGATTTATTGAAAAATCTGGGATGAGCATATCCCATTGAAGAATTACTAATATATTCCTATGATATATAGACCAAATTCTAACATGAAGTCGCAAGTCACCGTGATCGAGGGTTTTAGAGTACTGGCTTTGTTCAAACTGTTTATCACGCCAAATGATGCGTTTTCTCCCAGAAATTGCAACTAAAGCCCGCTCAGCATAGTTACAGTATCAACCATAAAAAAATATTCTGTTGAATACAAATTCCCCTGAGCTTACATTTACAATAGGGATTGGCTAGACACTCTAGCAGACATGCATACTGGGATACGAGCGACCAAGCATTATATGGCGACTGTTTCTCCTTTGCAGAAAAAAAAATCTCTTCATTTGGTAATATTTTGTTTTTCATTCAGAATTTGATTATCTCCATCATTTATATATGAGATAACGCTCTGCTATGGGCCCGTAAGTGATTATTATCTTACACGTTTGTGTTACCTATGTTGGAAATTTACCTGCCTCTGTGTACAATTACGTGCTGTTTGATTTCCATAACAGACTTACTAACCTTGTCGCAAAACTCGCACAAGTAACCTGCAGGTCCTTTTTACTAGGGTTGCATTCACAGCTGACCTCTTTGATGTGATCTCATGTGATTTGCTAAACCAGTCACTGAAAGGGTGACCATTTCACAAATACTGCAAGTGTGTTGATGTTCTAATGGCCCTGGGACAGATTCTTTTTCTCTCTTCCTAATGGCGTGCTTTTTGTTGGACTTCTGAATTACCTTCAATCGGATCTAACTCTGCCAACACTTTTACAGTCTTCAACATTAAGGCCAAGAGTCATTAAGTAACATTAACTACATCTTTGAAACGTTTTTGGGGTTTATGAGCGGGTCGATTACCTTGTACCAACCAGCTCACTATAAAAATGTCTTTCGGGCAATCTGCCATCCTGCAGACGTGTCAGATGAACTGTCCAATATGTTTGCGCGCTGAAGGACTTTTTCTGATGCCCAAGATTCGTCTCAGGCACTGATTATGAAAACGCCTTAACGTGTCTTCTATAAGCGGTCTGATTAAGAGGAATGTAAAAGGATGGCTAGGACAATTGTTTCATTGATGCGGATCTTTTGTACTTATATATATATATATATATATATATATATATGTGTGTGTGTGTGTGTGTTTATATTTCTAAGATTTTTTTATACAAATAACTCTTATAAAGATAAAATTATAAATCATAAAAATATTAAATCGAACAATTTTTGATCAAATATTGTCTGATCATGTTACGTTTAAATGTCTGTTCATGAAATCAGTTGATTTGAATTCCATAATGGGCGATGTCTCTGCGAAACCTGAAATCTGAGGATAAATCATTTCAACTATTGTTATTCTAATTTATATTTATTTACAACAATCTCACTTTTAGATGCGGTAAATGACAGTAATTTACTGGCCGACGTATTTTGTTAGGCATTAATGATCTTTGTTATATACATATGTGCGAGTGTCTGCATAATATTAGTCAAGCCAATAGGTATAAAATAATTACATTTTGCTAGAAAAATACTAAAATATGTAATCCGCGTTTAAAAGGGATGTACCTTTTTTAATATATATATATATATATATATATATATATATATATATATATATATATATATATATATATATATATATATACTACAGTTTAAACCACCCACCAGAATTAGTATGAGATATACTTGACAGAAGAGCGAAAATAAAATGAAAAAGCGCTGTTAGACTGATTGAAAAAAGAATGGAATCAATTATCAAATTTATACTTTCAAAATATTTTGCAACGAATGCCAAAAAATTGTGCTGTAGAAATCAAGGCCAAATGAGGCTATTTTGATGAGAGCAAATTTAATCATAAAATGTCATTTTCTTTTTGTCATAATAAAATTTCTAATAAAAAATAATGTCACACTTTTTAACCATGTATAACAATTTTCTCTTATTAAAAAACTACTTTTGGGGCTAATTTATATATATATATATATATATATATATATATATATATATATATATATATATATATATAGATAGATAGATAGATAGATAGATAGATAGGTAGATAGATAGATATATACAGTACAATTCAAAAGTTTGAGTCCACTCCTGGTAGCTGTCTTCAAACTTATGAACTGTAGTGGATATGTGTGTGTATGTGTGTGTTAATAAATCCAGTTGTATTATCCCTGATTAAGAGAATAAGTCTGTGAGAATTGAAAACACACGCACACACATATTAATGTGTGTGTAGGTGTGCATTTATGTTTTCTACTTAGTTGTGAACATCATTCTTACACCACCTTCCATGTTCTATTCATCTCCAGTAAAAAAATGTTACTTACACTTGGTTGAGCGACAACACTAATGACCGTTATCGAGAGCTGATAATCCTCATTGATCGTTGTTTGGTAGGAAGGAGATGCGAATTTCAGGGTGCCGCTTGTTCTGAGTATTATGATTGTGACACCAATAGTACTTTGTAAAGGTGGGGTGCCTTTGTCTTCGGCGATCACATTCAGCTAGAAATTAAGTAAAAGTGATAAAATCCGTAGTGAAATAAAAGGCCACAATACATATCTGAAATTCAGTTATATTCAGTTACGCATTACAATCATCTATGAATATCCCAATTTACTTTTCTTACCGTAACTATAGATAAGTCACTTATTTATGCATTTCGTGGTGAAACTGTCGGAAAATAAAAATTACACAACCCTCAAAGACTATGCCGCTGTTGACCTGGCTGGATGCAGTATGTGAATACTAAAGTGTTGTATATATTCTGACAATATTTTCAGTTGTAATGCACGTTGTACCAATGCACTATTTGTATTTGAGTTTTAGACGGTATCTTAGTTTTACCCATGCAAATATGATCACACTTCCGCTCTTTCGCTAATCGAAAAGAAAAATTCCATTTTTATTATTATAAATGTTATATTCATCCAGGCTTTGAAAATTGCTCTCACATATGGTCTGGTGCTCCTGCTATATATTTAGAAATCCTTGATAAAATAGGAAGCAGGGTCTGCAATATTATTGATTCTGCTTCAGTCACTTGCCCACCGCAGCTACCCTTTGGCTTTCACGAATATTATTCTGATGAACTTTCCACTATGGTATTTATACTTTATGAATTTTAGCGCAGTACTAGATTGGCGGCAAGATTTCATCATTTTACATTTAAAATGGCTAAATATAACCGTGCTAATAGTTTATTCTCTCGCACTTCTCTCTTGTGGAACTCTTTTCCTTCTTCTTCCTTCCCAGTCAAGTTTGATCTTCAAAAAATTAAATGCGATGTCAATTGTTATCCTCTTTCTTAATTTTTTGTTCTCTCTCCTTAATAGTGTTTTTGTCATGCTCCCCTCAAATTCCATATCACCATGCATCTTAGTGGCTTTATTACCTTGCTTGAGGTGAAATGATTATAAACAAAAATGTGAGTAGAAGGTATGGCGAAGAATAAGCATACGCATAACAGAGTTGTTTTCACTTGTGGCAGAAATATTGGTTAACAAACTTTAAAATATTGTCTTGAATAATGGAAAACAGATCACTGAAAAATAGATCAGATATTTTCTTTCGAGTTGCTTCTGCAAAAATTATCAAAAACCAGAATTGTGAATTTTAATTATTATTCGTTATACCATCAATAACTTCCAGGTAATTTCTGTTCTCAATCATTCAAATTTTATACAAAAACAATTTGCGATAGCATTCGATTTTTTAATAGATTTTTTTATATCAATTTAACTCTTGAGCAAATCACAGAAAATACATTCGTATTTTAAAATGTTCATTGCTTTTCTTAAAAATAATCTAGAGCGGATATTGGTAAGAAACTGTAAAGATACGTAAAGCAAAACATTATTATTTTGATTTCTAAAAAACAAAACAAGTTCTTCTGTTACTTACAGAAAATTGGTTAATTCCAGTGTTAGTCAAACTCTTTCTCAGTGTTATCTTTCCATTCTCCGAGTCTAAGAATAAATATTCAGTCGTATTTTTGTCAAAAGTACTCTTATATATAACAGCATTTGCTTGATTCTGGAAATGGGAAAGAGAAAGACAATAATAATCATGAAAATAATAATAAATCGAGCAACAATAGTTAATAGTTCAATAAACTATATTCGTAACATTTGCTTGGTTTATTTAGCTAAGAATTTTACACGAAGTGGGATTGATAAATAGGATTGTACCTAATTGCATATCCAAGTAGAGGAGAAATAAAACTCTAAGTCAAAATATAAGTATTTTGAACTTTTATCTTTTTATTTATCTATTTCATATTGAGAAATATATAGAGATCTGGGAAGAAGAATAGTTAATAAATAGATAATAAGTAATATGAAATGCAGATATATGATTAAAAAATATTTTTATACCAACCGTTGCATCTGGATCCGTGGCATTTATATCAACAATTACTGTTCCTGGTTTTGTGTTCTCTGAGATGCGTTCAAAAATGTTATTATGTAAAAATGTTGGTGGTTGACTGTTTCGATTAACTGTAATACTTAGAGTTGCTATAGCTGATTTCGGCGGGAAGCCGCCATCTTTAGCCAAAATACGGAGCTGTAAAAGATGGGGCTCACATCGTTATATAATGATAAGAGTAATAAAGAAGAAATATAAATAATCAATATAAAGAATATATAATGATAATAAAAACAAAAAAAGCAATATAAAGAATATATATAATCATAACCATAATAAAGAAGAAATACAAAGAATATATCGTCATAATAAAATAAAGAAGAAATAAAAAGATTATATAACATTAATAAAAATAAAGAAAGAATGTGCTAATAGCATTCCTAATTTCCATGTAATAGTTATAATAAAGCTTCTATTGTCTTGGTGGCATTTGCATGAATTCCTGAACACTGATAATTTCTTTATTCCTAATTTTCTCTATAAAATATACAGAGTTAGTATCAAAACGTGTTAAAACAAATTTTAGGCAAAATTTCTTCGGTTAAAAAATTAAATCTAACATCTAAGGGCTTATGTTACTATAATGATTTCCACTGGTTCATAAAAACGGAATTATGTTATTGATTTCGAGTTCGTATGAGAACTGTGTTATTTTTAAAGATTGTTTTTTATACTTCATCCTCGTTATTGGTTAATATAAATATATAGTCATCGAAGAATATGTAAATTGATGATTTTGTAAAACTTTACTTTTTTTAAGATTAAAATAATAATAATAGAGCAGTAGGTGAACCCATTGCGACACCATATCTAGTTTGTGTGAATATGACTGACGCCTAAGTTCACTTAGGCGTCAGTCGCAGTTTCTTGATATTTGTTGCTTGTTTTTAGATCGATTTAAAGACGAATAGCTCGTTTCCTGTAATGTAAGCAAACAACAGTTGTTTTTCTGGAATGTTAAAAATTTCAAAACTTAATAGATCTGTTGTGAGTTGGGTTTTTGGAATGTGTCGTAAGGCTGGTTTAACAGGTAAATAGAAATGTTTAATAATGTCAGAGTGGCCAAAATGTACTGGAAATTGCAAAATGATAGGTAGGTAATAAGACTTTCGTTGAATATTATCGATCAATCCGGTGTATGTCAGATAAAGGTAGGTTGCGCACTTTATATTGCTGATTAATGGCCAGGAAATCCTCTATTGTAAGCTATGAAATACTTAAGCGTTGTGACAGAAAAGAGGCATCAAAATGCGCAAAATGTTTGATCTTAAATCAAGTGGCAAAATATTTGAGATCGATCACTATGCCTTCTTTAATAGATAGCAATAAAACAATCGAATAAAAGAAGCAACATATATATGAAAGCTAAGTTTTCGACCATTATGGTCTTTTCGAATGCCGTGATACTATGTATAGACTCAGACAGATTGCTGGGTGGCTATTGGCGGAAGATGATCCCACATATATTACTGGGTGGTGAATCTGAGGACTAATAAACAATTCAAGAACGTTTTCAGATCAGAGGTCAAATATCCATTGGATTTTAAGTCAAACATAGAACTGATGCTCAAGAAGAAGCCAAATAATTTCAAAAAGATGATTTTATTATTTTCATAAAAAAATTAAAAATGTTTTATCATGTGTGTTGCAATGTAAAGCTAAAGGTGAGAGGGATTTAATACTCTCAATGAATTTACCTTATATGAACTACTTTTGTCATTTTGCAAGTCGTTTGGTTTAGACACCGTAATGAGGCCACTGTTAGAATCGATCTGGAAAATGCTTGGAGCCTTATCGTCACCAATCAGACTAAATGTTACTTCATTGAAAGGTTTCTGTAAAAAGAATAAAAGAGAACATCAGGGTTGATAAATAATGATATATGCATGTATATTCGTAGCCAGCTTAAAGACCTAGACAATAATGAATTTCCTTTCCTTTAATATATGTAAATTGTGCATTACTAAGATTGTTTTCGTGAAAAGATAGTCGAGTAGTTATCCGTAGAAAAGACAGTAGAGTGGTTTTCACAGTTTTAAATTCAGAGATTTCCTTGTAGACTGGTTACCAGTTAAGGCTAGGGAGTCCAGTTTACACTGCTATTTAATCCGACAGCTATCAGGAATAATTTATGAGTGTTTTAAAGTGACTCGTTGCGCCTTCCCAAATTAACGTTCTCGGCTGACATGATGTTGAAATACTATATTGAATTGATTGCTAGGTCAGCTGCTAAGAAAGTCAGTTCACTGTGTCGTGCGAGGCAATTTTTCTCTCCAGAATCTATCTTACATATTTATAAGTCTACCATTCGTCCATGCTTAGAATATTGCCGCCACATATAGTCTGGTGCACCTGTAGCTCCTTGATAAAATTCAACGAAGAATCAGCAATAATATTGATACTGATCTGGCAGTTCGGCTTCAGTTACTTGCCCACCGTCGTAAGATTGCCTCCCTGTGTCTTTTCTATAAATACTTTCATGGCAATACTTTAGTTAAGCTTTTCGTTATGACACCTTAGACCTTTTTTTTATTTAAGCGCAGTACTAGACTGGCGTCGAGAGCTCATCAATTTATAGTTGAGCTGGCAGCTAGATGTAACCGCAAGTTCTATGCTAACAGTTTCTTTTCTCGTACTTATCGCTCCTTTCCGGCTTCATGCATTACATTTTTTATCTCAATCAATTGCGGGTACAGATATTTCTGTTTATTTTACATTATATATAAATATTTAATGAAACATATAATTAAAACTAAATTTATTTTCGGTTACATTTTAATGTGTGGACACCAAGATTAATAGCCGTAATCTTTTGAATTATATACGTTTTTAATACTTGTAGAAAAAATTATTTTGATAATAAATAATTGAATTATACATGCATTTATTTATTTCAACAAAATCTTTTATTTGAAAATATTAGAACTATAAATCAATTCTGTATTTGTACCAAAATATTATTTCTGTTTTTTGATTTCCGTCACAGCTTGATAAAAATTGAGGAAAAGACTATTTTAAATTAACTGTTAAAAATTGAAATTATAATAATTCCTATATATAACATTTTTGGGGTGAAAAATGATTTTTTTTTATTACAATTAAAAAAATTCTTCAATATATGTGTCATATCTACAGTTCACGGTGGAGTAATGGCTTGCGGCTCGGGTTAAGGAATCGGATACACACTATTTAAAAATGGCTTTTTTTTTTTTGTGTAAAAAAATAAGTGTCAATTTCAAGTATCCAGTATAATAAAGTTTGAAGTCTTTTGGGACTTAAGATCATTTCAGACGTCAAGTCGAAGTACAATCTATCCAGACTTTAATTACAATCCATCACTAAAGATACCGGAAAAAAGGTCAGCTCATCTGATCTCTTTAGGAAGTATTTGACTCCTTCTGCCATGATTTGTCTAACTTTCTAGCCTTAATAATATTCAAAATAGTTAGCATGATCATGTTGATGATGATTTATTTTCCACTCTACAACCCCTTCTCGACAAATGAAACATTGCAAGTTTATCCTTATTTCCTTGGCAAATTTTAAAAAAAATCTTTAGTTTCACCAGTTCAGAACTTTACGGTTAGAACAAGCCATGTTTCTTCCACAGAGCCAATTCACCCTCGTTTCAATTTAAGTCGGAAATTCCATTCAAATATATATTTCTCAAGAACTGTCACTCCCGTGTGAATGCTTCGCTAAGCACTTTAATGTTGATTTCGCCAAGTCAGGAGTCAATCATTATTTTTTCTCATTATCCACATAATCTCCAAAATTCCTACTGCCTTGTCTTCCATTCATATGCCTTATCTCATTCATCATTACCATTTCAACTTTAACCCTCTAAATTGGGTGACTTTCGAGCCTTGTATTAGGTGATATTTAGTTAAAAAAAGATGTTAGATTTACAATCCACATTTGTCTTTCAAGTTGTATTTCTCCTGTGCCGATAAATAATGGATACAGAACAGAAAGAAGAGTTTCGCGAGAGAAAAACATTATTATTGACATATAAACTGGACTCTTCAATATATTCTCCTTATCTTTATAAACTTCTATTTCATTTTAGACACCTCATTCGTTATTACCATTTTGATTGTAATCCCATAACTTAGTTGGCTTTCAGGTTTCATATTGGTTGAAATTTAATCTAAAGATGAGATTAAAAAATAATACTGATCTAAGTATATTCGTAATTTTAAATTATTTTCTTTTTATTGCCATCATTCTGGTTTCATTTCTGGTAGTTTTATTGGGATGGGAGAATCAGGGGCCGGGGTTCACTGCTGGTAGTACCTCACCCATTGCACTAAAAGAGGGAAAGACAGGGTAAATTCCTGATGACTGAAATGTCCCATATGGAAAGTACCAAGGGAATTGTGATATTTTGGCTACTAATTCCATATATGCATGGAATTCTCACTTTAATTTTCAATATACGAAAATATATTTGAAGATAAACAGAAAACGAAACGCACTTACCGTTGAATCTTTGTCTGTTACTTTTACTGTATAGATATTGGTTTGGAATACACTCGGCAGGTTGAAATTATGAGGCAGGTTGGTGAAAACAGGCGGGAATAGGTTTCTCACAATTTTCACGGTTAAAATGGCATTGTTGGTTGTAACCAGCTGCGGTTTCCCCAAATCTTGCCCTTGGATGACAAGCTGATAGATAAAAAAAAACAAAACAAAAAAAAAACCCAGTGTTTATTTGGTGTTTTACCAAGTCTTTGAGTTTTCTATATAAGTCAGATATCATATATTTATAGGTAAAAGCGCACAATATCAGGGATAGATGTATAAATTAATAATTTAAAATATAAACTCTCCCGGCTATTCAATAACCGTTCAGATAACTTTGTAAACCGGAAATATCTAACCTTGCTACACATGAGGTCCCGTTGCTAGCATATATAAATAGCTACCACCCAGTACATATGGTTTGACGATTACGTTTAAGCATGAAACAGACTGTTTCCACCCGGCATTGACTTCAGCACCCACTCTTTAGTATATATTTTGTTTTAAACTATAAATCTGGCAGTGTGAAAAAACCCAGGTAATACAATTTGGAAATAAAAAAATTTAGACAAACTGATATTTGTGAAAAAAAATCAATAAAAAAAGAAAAAATTGAAAACATCCGTACTGCTTGAAGAAAAAAAATCAACCAGTATCACAATGTCTAGAAAAAAGAAAAAACAGCAACAGAGTAACTAAGTTGAACGTAAAAGTGTTCAATAGACTAAGAGGAACAAAATTAAAATACCTATGAGCCATAACTTATCTACCTAGGTTTCACCTACCGCATCATCAGGATAATTCAGAATTATCCTGATGATCTGTAGGTGAAACCTAAGGTAAATTCTAACTTGTTTATATATATATATATATATATATATATATATATATATATATATATATATATATATATTACACTTTTTCTTTATTTGGTCAAATATAAACTTAAAAACAGTCGAAATTTTATTGCAATATTTAGTCCTTCTTTCATGATTTCTGATGACATCAGGAATACTGTATTGCGAGGTGAATGAATTATCAGTTATCTATTTCCGTTCGTATGAACTTATAGAATCACCGGAAGTTTTCTGTCATTATAACATGAATAAAATCTCATCTTTAAATTTTTTGAAGCAACTTTACGATTATGGTTAAGCCTTTTAGAATCAGGATTTAATGAGAGTTGTTACGTTACGAAACTTAAATGTAGATGCATTTTGATATGACATTGATTTTCCAGATAATATTTTTATCAACATATCATTATGCAGGCAAATAAAAACTACTTTCTTTCATTTGTAAAGTCTAAAAATATTAAATTTCTAATAAAAGCTTTTCTTTCGTGTATCCAGTTTTTTCGCTCCTTACAAAATCATCCACATATAAATACGTTGTAAGCTTGCATTAGACAAAGCGAAGCATAGTCAAGCTTACTATATAAAACACCTGTAACTTTTTTGTTTTACTAGTTTTCTAAACTTGCCGTGACGATACCATATTGCAATGGCGGACTGTTCCAAAACCGGGTTGGGGAAATTTCAAATGCCGTAAACTAGCAAATGAATAACATACAAAATGATTTTCCTTTAAATTAATCTAATTTGACATTACAAATCCATATATCAGACTAATATACAAATCCATATATCAACGTTAACTGGATGAGAAAATAGAAATACTCAGACATTACGTGTTTCATCCCTCGAAAAGATTTCTTAAGTTTGAGGAAATTCCGTTTTGTCCGTCAAACTTATGTAAAACGTACTTTTTGTTGAGTCTATCATTCTCAATGTGAGGAGTTGTTACCTCTACTTGTTATATCTTCATTTGATTATCATTAACTTTCTAACAAAAAAAAGTGATCACGATATTCATAAAGTAATGATGCACGATATATATATATATATATATATATATATATATATATATATATATATATATATATATATATATATATAAATATAAATATGTTAGCTCTATCTCTGATATTGAACGCTTTCTAATAAGTACCGCGCATATAATATATAAATAATTATACATATATATATATTTATTTATATTTATATTCACTTTTCACATATATATATATATATATTGTGTGATGTCATTTGTTTACATTTGATACACCATGAGCAGACCTAAATGTACGTGAGAGATTCATGGCTGATTGAAGTTTAAAAGCAGTAAATTCGACCTTGCTAACCGATCGATCCTCTGTGTCGAAATTGGTAAAAGCACGTCAGTCTATATGACGGTTACGTATAGGATACAGGTTCGAATCCTGTCAGAGGATGAATATTTTCTATGAAAATTTCTCGGATATTCAGGCCGGTTAATGTTATTTAATACTATTTATTATAAACAGAGCATTTACTTAAATATTTGTATCTATAAAAAGAATGTTAAACATAAAAATGTCTATATATATATATATATATATATAATTAAAGATTCTAATCAATAATCGAATGAGGAAAAATAAATAAGTAATTTAGGTAAAAATGTTTTAGAATCCATCCGATGTTTGATTTTAGGGATTAATAGTTACCTGATACTCGGGATTAATTGATTTTAGGGATTAATATTTACCCGATATTCCTTTGGTTTATTCAAGTCATTCGTCAATAGTTGCCGTACATAAATATTGCAACTGCCACGGAATATGTCAAAGTAGGGCTTCGCTTGTTGGTCGCCAATTATCGTACATATCACGCCCTGCAAGAAACGGGAATAGTCATTATAAGTGGCATTGACTTTAAGTTTAATCAATTTGAATTGTTTCTGGTCTTTGATAAACCATGTAATATATTTGAAAGTTTGGCTCGAAATGTGATTAAATAAAAAAAGAAAACAGTTTAACAATGTGTTTTTACAAATATAAATGGACGGTTGATGAAAAGTTATCGGCCCGACACACTCCCGTAACTGATTAAGTGAGTAAATAACCAAATTGGTTTTCATAATTCCTTTTTGGTAGGGCAAGTATGAACTTTTTAGCAAATTGTATTACAGAAATTTATAGATATATATATATATAAGTAAAATAAGGCCTGATGCCTAATGATGAAAAAAAGTATTTACACGATAAATATTTATTTATTATGAATCTTTTTCCGAGAAATAAATAAAATTAACGACAAACTGAAATCATCTACTACTTGTGAAAACGAAAAAGGGTCAGATCAAACATAAAATAATAATTCATAAAAAAATTAATTTATATAAATGTAAAAAAAATATATCTCCTTAATTCTATTGACAACTTTGTTAATCTTTCGGAGAACCGTTTAAAAGACTCCAGCTTCTGTGACTTGAAATGATTTCCGGTAAGCGTGACATTGTCTTGGTTAATAGCAAGAATAATTACATAAACAAAATGCAATCATTGAAAACGAATGGAGCAAAACTCGAATATACTCTGACAAAAATTAACTTTGGCAAATTTTACGGTTGTGTAAAATAACTAATTTAGAAATTTGAAAAATTAATAAAAAAGTGGATAATCAGAAGGTGTCAACCAAACATGCTTGCAAGAATTCTTGCTGCCTTTATATATGGAATCTACCGAAAGTAACATCCTGTGAGACTGTACAAAGTTCATGTCTGGGTATTGTCAGTCTGGTAGACAAGATTTTGATGGCTACATTCTACTATTTTTATAGTGCTGGAATCTGGATGCGAAGAACGTAACATCTTGTGGGATTGTTTAAATAAAAGCAGACCACACCAGAAAGTTCTTACTTATACGCATTATTATTTTGTACGAATTTTATATATACTTAAAAAAACTTATATTTATTTTTCTGTTTATTATAATTTAAAATTTAATGGAATATTTATGTTTGTTGTTTTGTTTAGAATATTTTTTCAAGGTCGAATTTGAGACAGGCAAATCTAGAATATTTCTTCCAAGGATTCTAGCCGAGACAATTTTTTTTTATTACTATTGTTATATTGCAGCTTGCTTTTATATTATTAATTTATATTATGTATATGTTTATTTATTATAACAAGTATATACTTATATAAAGGGGTTTTAATTGTGATATATGCATTTATTGTTTTGAAATACTTTCTAAAATAATTTAATTAATGACCTTTAAAAACCTTTTTGGCACACGTACGGTCTTCTTACGAAATCACTGCTATGGACATTCGAGATTTGCATCATAATTCTATCTAAAGATATAATGATTAGTCTTTTACAAAATAGCTCGAACGTGCTTCATTTTAATAGCAGTAATATGTTAATGTTAATTTTCAAATTTAAAATGATATCTTTACATGCATACATACTTTTCCTTCTGGGTCAGATAGTTGTAATCCAGAATTGATGGGTGTTCCTAAGGTTTGCATCTCAGAAATAGTGATAGTTGACTGCTGTATGTTGAATACTGGTGGTTTCAAATTTTGTATGACTGTTATTGTCAGAACTTTAGTAGCCGAGAGAGCAGGCAACCCACCGTCTTTGGCCAATACTCGAATCTGGAAAAGTCAGAAGAGGAGGTAACGTGACAACAAAATCGCATCTTGATTCTGGTTATAGCGAGAATAAACACAACAAAACTAGCAGGATTTTGTAAAGCTTTCGGTAAGGCTGAAATTTATTTACAATGAAAGGATTAGACTCAACCAAGTTTACAAAATCAAAATAGGAGATTATGTACAGACAATGAAATTTGTTCCTTTCATATTATTTTATATATTATGTATATGTATACAACATTGATTAGAACAAAAATTATTATCGCACGTTCAAACTATTTACTGAGACGCTCTAAATTAGATTTCGGACTCTAGTTCTGCATTAAATAAACCATTTTCTTTCATTTTGAATTCAAAAGAATATCGTCTTATGTATTATTGTTATCAGTGGTAAATATAAAAGAAAATAGAAGCCATTCTTGTTTTTACATAGAAAAATGAATTTTATTTAATCCAAATCCACATTAGTGAGACAGAACGTCTCAGAAAGTACAATCATGTCAACGTTGGGCTTCTTTTGTCCGTTTTTGAAATGAAATCTTACTAAGTTCAATTCGGGTTTTATTTATATATTCATTTGTTATTAGATTATTCATATTTCACCTAGTTTCTATATCGATTTAGTAAAGAACGTGTGAAGAATCCCGGTCTCTCTCTCTCTCTCTCTCACACACACACACCCATGTGGGTGTGTGTGTGTGTGTACATAATGTATCACCTTATACAAGGCAGTAAAGGCACTAAAACACAAGGGATTACTGAGTGTGAAAGAATTAGGAACAAACATTAATAATGAGCGGGAAGAGGAAAGAGTAATTAGGGAGACAGTAGATAGCGATTGACATTGCATTTACATTTTTGCAGTTGGCTGGAACGCATGAAGCCGGAAGATAGTTCCACAAGCGAGAAGTGCGAGAAAAGAAACTATTAGAATAGAACTTACGGCTACATCTAGCCAGCTCAATTATAAATTGATGAGATTTTGACGCCAATCTAGTAATGCACTTAAATTTAAAAAGTCTAGATACCATAGTGAAGAGTTCATCTGAACAATTACCATGAAAGTATTTATAGAAAAGTGTGAGAGAGAGAGAGAGAGAGAGAGAGAGAGAGAGAGAGAGAGAGAGAGAGAGAGAGAGAGCCTTACAGTGGTGGGAAAGTGACTGAAGCCGAGATGCCTGATCAAGACTGATAATATTGCCGATTCTTCCTTGGATATTATCAAGGGGCTCAAGGTAAATAGCAGAGGCACCTGACCATATGTAACAGCAATATTATAAGCATGGATGGATGATAAACATAGATATGTAAGATACATTCTGGGGAGAAAAATCTGTCTCGCACGACACAATGAACCGACTGTCTTAGCAGCTGACCTAGCAATGGATTCAATATAGTCATTCCATTTTATGTCAACTGAGGACGTTAGCCCGAAAAGGCGTAACGAGTCACTTTTCTACAGCAGATTCATAAATTATGACACATTTAATGATTCTTTACCTCAATGCTACTGAAAATAAGTTCTATCAGCGGAATATGTTAAAATAAGAGTTTGCCAAATTGTTTTATATAATTGCCGTTCTGTCGGATTCTCATCCAAATTTAAATCCTAGTAATCAATACAATGCCTACATACTGATCAGTTGATAAATTATTGCTTTCTTTGGTAAGCACATTGAAAAATGTGCGTGCATGCGCACACACTTATCTATCTGTGATTATCGTAAATAATTTGAAAATACTAACTAGTTTGAAATTAGAATCAAAATCCAAAGCAGGCATTTGAAATATGTTAGGTGTAAAAACAGCGAGAAAGAATTCTTTTTCCTTATTTCATCATATACACTATTGGAAAAATAAAATTGAAACGTTTTGAATATGTGTTACAACTTACCCAAGATTAAACGCTTATAGGTTCCAATATAAGAAGTGTCTAACGAGTCCTCAAACACATTATAAACACTTTTGCTGCAGAAACCAAACTTATACGTCTTTATGAAACTTACATTGTCTGCTGCCGACTTAAAAAAATGCCAGTTCGTAGTGTTTTAGGGCTATTTCCAAACTAGTGCAGGTATATATTAACTGACAATGCCACATTTTCCGTGACGTATTTTTATTATATTGTTTTATCGGTGTGTTGTTTAACGCAGTCTGTACTGCAATGTATCTGATCGAAACCATAATGGCAGTATCTATTGTGAAAATGTTGTCAGCGTCTTTATAAATGGCAATTTCCTATTTTTCTTAAACTGGTCAGTACAGCCAGGTAAAAATGCTTTAACAATTTAACAGGTGTAATACATTGTATATCCTATTTAAGTTAACAGAAACATGCACTCATACATGCATCATAAGGTAGGAAATATCATTTTATGATACATTATTTCGACATCTTTTACACCCGTTGACGCAATGCCACAGAAGATCTAGGTGGGTGAACGAATTACGCGTCATCCTATTATATCCAATACATGGCCAATGGAGAACACTTCTTGAGATTGTGAAGACCAAAGAATCTATTGAATATCTTGAAGAGCTTTACGGGTCCTATGTGAAAAATCACTATTTTGTGGGAGCAGAAAACAGCCTTCTACAAACACCAAAGCTAAGTCATGACTTGTGACAACGTCACACAATTATGCTAGGGGGTTCAGTTAGTGTATTGTAGGTGAATGCATTGTGGAAGATGTCGCTTCACAGGTTTTCATTGCACACGCACATGACAATCAACCTGCTCTCATTTCTTAACATTAAAGAGGGAGCCATTTATTCCCCAGGGTGGTTCTTGCGATACCTCTAGAGAGGGGTACACTGCAGCTTGGGAGATGTAAGTGGAAGCCTGGGTTGAGGCACGCGTGCCCGTAAAACCTCTGTAAGTAAACGATTTCCAACGGGTTTTCCTGTGCTGCGGACGCGGACGCCACTGCTGTCCTTCAGTTACGTTGATGTTGTTGAATGCTTGACGGTGGGGAGGGGGCATCCAGACCCTGGCCTTCGTGTGTAGAAATGTTCTTTTGTCCACTGTTGGCGATATCGATGCAACACCGACACGTCATATATAACAACTATTTAGCTTTTCGATGACCTACCGTTTGACACTAAAACGGCTGTAGTTGAACAAAATGATCCGTAATTAAACTGGATTATATCGAACATTTTTGCAGCGTGTACTAACATCTAAACCTTAAACACAGTCGTTGAATTGGTATGAGTGCTGATACATCTAAATATTGTCAAAGTGTATCTACTAAGTCCAAACATAGACATATTATACTCAGGTTAAACTCAGCATTGCCTTTCAAGGTTCTGCAATCTTATTTTCCGTGATTAGCGTGTGTGTGTTTTTTTTCATACATATTTATAGTGATGTTTACTAAAAAAAGTTCAAAATCAGTGCAAATTGAAACACTTTGATAACACTACTCAACATAAGTATCCATAAATCCAATATTGTTGAATATATACACATATGTACATATTTTCTTGTGCAAAGATATATTAATATAGTTATTACTTATGAAACACATACATGGGACAAATAAAAATGAAGACATATATGTAATTGTGTGTGTGTGTGTGAAAATATATAGGGAATAGGAAAGAACTCGTTAGGTAAATAATCCAAAGTTCTTTAGTATTTTTGTTATTATTTTTAAAAACCAGTGCTCGATACAAAAGTAGAGCCTAAATATAATTATTTATTTAAAAATATGATTCCATCGCTACATAAGAGTTCTCATGTTTCAAAACAAGAGCCGAAAACTTCAATATAATTATTTGAATTAAAGTACCAGCTCTGTTCCATCTTGAAGCGAAATTTTTTTTGAATAACTAATTCTTGAAATTTATGCGTTTTATAAGCATATTCATTATCAAAATCAAAATTACTATGGTAACGGCCAGAGCAATCATTTAAAAAAAAAAGAAAAAGAATAAAAAAGAAAAAAGGGGCGTAAGGGTTAATAATTTGTATCAATATCTCAGTTACATTCAAAGAGGTCTAGTCAGGGTAAGGTTGGGGTGTCGAAATTCAAAGCAGATGACATCGTCTAGTCTGGTTAAGTGTCTATGGAGATTTATTTATTTTTTTTTATTTTATTTTATTTTATTTTTTCCCTGAAAGGGTTTTGTGTATATAAAAAAACTGTCATAATTCGCTAAAATTTGTTTTTTTGACGACTTCATAAAGGTTTCTTTTTACTAGTTAGAGCATTAAAACTTTTTATTTAGACTGTGAAGTTTAAAATTTGTATTAATTATTTTATTGTTAGTTTGTTTTTTTATGCTAATTATTCATTGCGAAAATTTGACGATGTCGGCAAAAAACCGTTAACTCATGTCTGTTGTTTAATAAATTTTCATTATTTAGAATATATATATATATATATATATATATATATATATATATATATATATAATCATATAAATTGACCGATACGTACATAGATTTGTTTCACATTCTTTTTTTTCAAAAATAAAATGAATCTCATTCAAAATTGGCTTACACCATCTTGGAATTAGCAGGCAAGCACGATGCTAATTGTAGCATGACCATAGAGAAAAAAAGAAAATAGGCAGTGGAAAAAGTACGTGAGCAAATGATCATTAATCTTACCCTGTATGTTTCACTTGTTAAAGTTTGTTTCAAAAAAATGTCTCCATTTGTAGCAAGAGAAAAATAATTTGCGGCATTATCATCTCCGATTATTGAATAAGTGACTACGTTGAAAGGAGCCTAAAAATAAACGAAAAATAAAATGAGTTTAACAAACGGAATTTTAGTTTATCAAATAATGAGGTTAGTTAGTTAGTTTTATTGGTATTCATTTACTATTTTGTATAACAGCCAGATCGAAACGTGTCACTATATTGCTGCTGAGACTATTTTAAAAAAAATATCTTTCTACCTATCTTTCTACGTCTATTTAAACAAAGAAACAGAACAAAAATTATATTTCCAAACTGAATACTGCTGATTTATTAATTTTTCGAATTACAGCTTTTGTCGAAGCGAAATAAACACATACTTAAATCGTAAAATGTTGGAAAAGATGACCACGCAAATCAAATAGTAGTCAAAGTAGAAAGGACATTTATAACAAATATAATGTAATACAGTAAATAACAAATGACGATTAGGTGTTAAGCTACTTGTAAAACAGGGCTTATTAATCAACCAATTGGCTGCATTATTCTTTTATAATAATTTAAACATTTTTAAAGTTCATAATAATTTTATAAAAAGTTGACAAACGATTTCATGGTGGTAAGATAACAGCAGAAATATCAAAACACAAGGTAGTTAATTTTGATTAACTTCATATAATGAGTTTTATTTCATAAGTAGCTAAGTAATTAGTCTTGTTAATATATTATAGTACTTAATTTTGCTAAAATAGTATTGCGAAACTTCTGATATATTTCGAATGTAATAAACTTAAAATGATAGTTATATAGATAAAACTTGAATAAAACATGATTCTAAGTTATAACTTGTAATGAAAGAACTCAACAGAGGCATTAGAAGAGTAATGTTCATTACTAGAAAATAAATTTAAGAATTTACTCAAGTAATTATCTGAATGAAAAGGATAAATGTTGAAAAAAAAATGACGTCTTTCTTTTAAGATGATCAATGCATTAATACTTACATTTTTATCAGCATCAGTCGCTTGAACTTTTGTTATGAAACTGTTTATTGGTATGTCTTTCTTCAATTGAATTTGGTCGTTACTTGGCAGAGTAAATATTGGTGCGAATTGATTTCTTATAACTGTGATAACCACGGGGATTTGTGGACTTTCACGAGCAGGTTTGCCTTGATCAGACGCCACCACATAAAGCTGCAATTACATAGATCAAAAGATAAAAAACAATTAATACGAGATGTTCCAGTTTAAACATATTAAATGATTTCTTTAAACCTTCTAATTGATAATTTTAGATGCTTTTTTGTTTTAATAATTTCATACAAGGCAAGGCGATAATGCCCCTATGACGCAAGAGGGATCATTACCAATAAGTTGTGTGACGACCGTAGAATTCTTTCAGGCTCTCTAATATTTAATATATGCCTAGTGAAATCATATATAAGCATATATAATATGCTTTATAAGTCGTAATAAATAACAATGAAAGACTAAAAGAGGTCAGTTTAATTTAAAGTAGAATAACAAGCCGATTGTTTCCTGAGTGACCCTAAACAAAAATATCAGTTTTTGACTTCAGGTCACGTGTTCTTTCTGTGAATGTTTTATGTTTCATTTGAAAAGCTTCAAGCATAGTTAACCTCTCCAGTAACGAAGACAGTGATTTTTTCTTCATACTTTACAACACATCGTTCGAGATCTATTAGTCTCGTACCGGATGAATGCTTATATATATTTTGAAATAACTAACGGATGTATTTACTCAATGTCATATATTTAAATAACAGATGAATATTTAATTGCAAACAAACTGGACATCTTAAAATCAAACCGGAGAGAATAAGAAAAATATGTAGTTGCTGCAAAGAGGTAAATTGAAAACAGAAAGAGAACAAAAAACATAACTAGTTTTTATTCCTCGCTCATCAAACTCTCTCAAGGATGGAAAGATGAGCGAATAAAATAGAAAAAACAAAGACAGGAGATCGATACCGTCTTGAAGCAATCGGATGTCTAACCACACTGATGAGCTGTGATACAGCGAAACAGTCTGTCTGTGGATGAGTATTTGTGCTCTCGAAATAATTCGATTGAGCTCTCGGAGAGGAAGGTGTGATTTTATAAACAGTGGCTGCTGCTAATGCAATGCTCTTCAACTCGAATCGTATATATATATATATATATATATATATATATATATAAAAGTTGAAAATTAAAAAAATAATAATGTTTTTTATGAAAGTATTTATATTTTTTATATGTAGTTTTGATATTTCAGATCAACCTCGATCTTTCTTTTATATATATATATATATATATATATATATATATATATATATATGTATATATATATAATCATCAAAGGCTGATAATATACAGGTTTAAGATCCACTACTGCTTACAAAAGGAGGGCTTGAAAGACTAAAATATATAATTTCCTTTAGATGAAAATCTGGCTGAGCTTTTCTTAGTGCCGAGAACATGTCTTGGCTCTAGGATCAAGCAAATTGGTGGTTATTTAATAAATACTCGGTTATTGTCAAGTTTGATACATTGACGCACCTATGTTAATTTTTTCAGTTTTCCTATCCAAATGTTGACAGGTTCATATTGATATTTGTTTTTACTGCTAACATCTGACTCATTCTAAATAAATTGGTAAAGTGGAAAGTGTTAGTGCCTATAAATGGCCCTGATGTCATTTTATCTTTCGTTCGATAAGGCCACATTTCAATTGTCATGAGAGATCTGACGACTGTGGAATAAAAAACCGGTAAAGTTTATCTTTTTTTTTATTCATCTTTTTGTTTTTCGGTTAACTTCTTTATGGTAGCTGTACATTTTTGTTATTCTTTCGACAGGATATTTTGCCTCTAACTCAACGTTAGATGAAAGGGCATCCCTCTCATCGAGTTTCTCCATCTCACAGAGTACAATCTCAGCAATATCTCCATCACAGCCCAACAAGTCTCAAGACTTATTAAAAGTCTTGATACTAACAAGTTTACCAGTCCAGATAAGATCCCAGTGGTTGTTGTTAAGTATATTAACCACGAGTTATCTTCAATTTTAGCAGAACTATTTAAAGCTTGAAGAAGAAATCCCTCCCAAGTCTGTCGAAGTTGTCAAGTGTAGGACTTATTTTCAAAAATGCGGTCTCAGTATAGACCAAACAGCAACATTTTTAAGCTATAATCAACAAGAAGGTTGTTGATTACATTAATAGGGACAACTTTTTGGGTGACAAACAGAACGTAGAAAGGGAATTTTTAAAGCATTATATACGAGATATAAACATTACCAGCTACCAGCGGGCTTTATTCATAGCGAAGAGCATCAGCCAACAAATTCCCTTTTTTTCCAAAGTGCTCAACCCATGAAATATATATATATATATATATATATATATATATATATATATATATATAAAATTATTTATTTAAAAAATATGATTCCATCGCTACATAAGAGTTCTCATGTTTCAAAACAAGAGCCGAAAACTTCGATATAATTATTTGAATTAAATTGAATTAAAGTACCGAGCTCTGTTCAATCTTCGAGCGAAATTTTTTTGGAATAACTAATTCTTGAAATTTACGCGTTTTATAAGTATATTCATTATTAAAATTAAAATTACTATGGTAACGGCTAGAGTAATTATTTAAAAAAAAATGGGGCGTAAGGGTTAATAATTTATATCAATATCACAGTTACATTCAAAGAGGTCAAGTCAGAGTAAAGTTGGGGTGACTAAATTCAAAGCGGAAGATGACATCGTCTAGTCTGGTTAAGTGTCTATGGAGATTTATTTTTTATTTTATTTTATTTATTCATTTTTTTTCTGAAAGGGTTTTGTGTATATAAAAACTGTCATAATTCGCTAACATTTGTTTATTTTGACGACTTCATAAAGTTTTTTTTTATTGGGTAGGGCATTTAAACTTTTTATTTCGACTATGGAGTTTAAGATCTATATTTATTATTTTATTGTTTGTTTTTTATGCTAATTATTCAATCTGAAAATTTGATGATGTCGGCAAAAAACCGTTAACTCATGTCTATTGTTTAATAAATTTTCATTATTTAGAAACTTGATAATGTGTAGTTTTTCATGTAAGCATAAAGGGCATGGGTCATCCCAAGTTTTACAAGTTCTAGTTTTGTTTATAATTTTCCATTTTACTTTGGGTATTTTATTCATTTCCTTCAAATGCCAAAAATATTTAGATGTCTGATTTCTTTTATTTATATTGTTGAAGGAGCACTTGTGCTGCCTCCATCTGGTTTTAAATTCATTCTTCGTAGACCCAATATATATCCTATTAGTATTAGGACTCTCAATGGATGAGATAGTGCATTGGTATACCACAGATTTTACGCGGCATATATTTTCCAGTGGACAGTCTTCTGGGTTTCTACAATCACATAATTTTTCACTATTTTTGTCTAATTTAAGTGGAGGGTTTATATGAATACTATTCTGGCATGGGGGTCTATTCAGGATTTTATTATTGTGTTTTTTATTATACTTTCTAGATTTTCAGTTCAACTGTAGCTTAATTTTAGGGTGTTTTTATTAAATATTTTACCAAGTCTACTATTTGTAGGAAAGTGTTTTTCAATTAAAGCTAGGAATTTATGTTCTAGCATCATACTAACCATTCGGTTGAACGGAGGTGTATACCAAATGATTTTTCTTTTCCTATTTTTCTTCTGGTTAGTACAATTGTTTTTATAATTGATGTTAGCATTTTTGTATCCACTATTTTTAGGGCTGCGTTATAAAAATTACTGTGTTGTTCGAATATTTCTTTATTAGCGGAGTTAATACTGATTCTATTCTCTATTGATGAGGGTATATTCTTAATTATGGATGGAGGGTGGTTTGACTTAGGGTGTATATACAAGGGGTTAGTGTTAGGTTTTCTATAAGGTTGTGTTGTTTATTAAATCTAGTTATGTCGAGGAAGTTTACCCTTTTTAATTTAGTATAGACTGTTGTTTTTAAATTTAGATTTCTAAATTCACTATATATAATCTTTCTAATTTTCTCTATTTTAAAATTAGTGGAACTCCTCACTACTATGATCACGTCATCTCTGTACAGCCTGATGTTCTTAATATCTAATTCATGGTGCGCGGTCAGGTTTTACAGTATTAAAAGACCGACAAGGTTAGAAGACCCTGCAGAGTCTAAAGATCCGATAGTAATGTCAAAATGGTCATCATTGTTTTTAATCCATTGGTCCCCATTATGAATGAGGAAAGATTTTTTCGCACTGAGAATTATATTTATTTCTTCCTATGTCAGGTCAGAATACACAGCAACAAACTCCATGGCAGTCGTGAACAGATCCTTCGATATTGACGGGTAGTAATCCACAATATCGAACTGTAATAGGGTGCAATCAGGTTTATTATTAATATTGGTAAACCAATTGATGACATCTTTGGTATTAATCCATAATTTTAATCCAAGGTGGTTTTAATTTGCCAAGTAATTCTTTCTAGGATTATTTTGCTTATATATATATATATATATATATATATATATATATATATATATATATATATATATATATATATATAATATTTTAAAAATTATATAAATGTAATTTACTTACTGTAAACTGGTTAATTGTCCCACTGGTCAGAGAATGACTGACACTTATTTTTCCAGTAGCAGAATCAATCGAAAATTCAGCAGAGGGTTGCGAAAATTTATAGGTTAAGGTATTATATGGCGCCTGAAAAAATTGAAATAAAGGTAATCATTTTTTTTTTCAAAATGTACACATGTATTCAGAACTTTTATAATTATAAAAAAAAATCTTACATACAAAATGCAAATCCTGATAATACGTCAGTGAATACGGTGAAGACAATAACCAGAAGAGGGTATCTTATTCTGAGGAACTAATATAATATTACATATCTTCACATACATATATTTGCGTTAGAAAACAAATTTTTATTCCATTGAAGTGCATTGTTGTCCACACAGAAGAATTAATAATCAGGCATCCCACCAAAATAAAATTTATTTCCGGTAATGGAAATGTATTGACTACTGACTATCACCGCACTTAATACTACTATATTTTTTTTAAAAATCTTTGTGTGTGGATAAATAGCTTATCGTATTTCGCACCATATAATTAATGTAATTTGGTTTGGTTTGGTTTATTTTGTTTTACGGCATATTAACCTTAATCAATAATTTGTAAAATTAGTTTGTAAATCAGGTTTCATTGATGCATTTTTTTGTTTTTATTGAGAGTATGGTTTCATTGATGTATTTATTTCAGATATTTAGTAAAAAATATATGACTGGTAATATTTTTTCTTTAAAAATGTATTGCTGGTATTTTTACTATAAAAATTTATTTTTTATACTTTCAAAGTGTTTTGACCCCAGTTTGGGGGTTATATATTTGCCCATAGCTGGGACCCTAACAGATGTTACCAATCAAAGTCAGAGTGGGCCTGGGAACAACAGCATTTAAGTTAATCCCACGCACCTCAAAACCTCCCGGTCAGAGGCCTTGTTGCCGGATGTAATTTATCGTCATACGCGGGACGTTCTATATATAATTTGATAAAATATATTAACGAAAAACATAACATTCAACTGATGATTCATCCTTACGTGTATATAATTTTTACATAATTTTGACTTTTAATCGTAATCAAAATAATTTATAATCATAATTTAATTATTTATAATCATATGCATTTAATTCTGTGGTCCTCAGAGGATCATTATGTCAAATCCAGCCATCGAAATATGATATAAAAGATGATAGTTGAAGTTCGCCTTAAATAGAATTAAATATCGCATTTGTTTTGTCAGGTTTTTTCATGATGAACTTTTTATGATTTTGGGCCATTAATCAGTAATACCTTGCTTCAATTACTCCTTATTATAGGAAATATACGTATTCGTAGGATATTCTCTAAACTCAGGTTTCCATTTGATTTGCATCGGATAATAAAATAAACCCATTTTATCGCTAGTAATAGAAATTAATAATGTAGAAAAATACTTACGCTATTGTCATTATCAATGGCTTTTACTTGAAGGATATCAGTCCCTGGACTGACATTTTCCAAAATCGTTTTTTTGTACACAGTAGACGGTGGCCAATTGGGCGCGAAAAGGTTGCGGTTGATTTTAATAGTTAGCACAGCAGTGGCCGATTTTCGATTGATACTGGAGGATAGGCCGTCTCTGACACGAACTCGAACCTGGTAAATGAAAATCATAGATGTAATCTCAATTGTCGAGTGGTAATTAGCAAAATTTTGAGATTCTATGAAATAAATAACTTTCATATATTGTGCAGATTCGTACACAAAAACTGTAGACATTTATTCTTTAAAGATAATAGTAAACAAAGGAAGTTCATTTAAGTGATAAAGAACTTACAAGATAAACATCTTCTTGATCATTATTGATGGAATTCTTCAAGGTGATTTTACCATCTTGAGCTATGGAAAAGAAGTTTCCTGCTGTTTTGTCACCAATAATGTCGTAAGTTAATTGGTTGAAAGGATATTGCTGAAAGTAAAAAAATTTTTGAGAGTAAATAACGTGAAATAATTTTTATTGGGCAAATATCAACGTTTTAACCTATCAAATATATATAAAAAAAGTATCGTTTATCTTCGTGTATTTCTAAAATAAGTATCTGAAAACAGGTCATTTTAAGTGAGTGGACCAATTTTCCAAAAGGGATTAGACGTATTTTGAATATCTAAAATACTATATTTGGAAGTCGGGCTGATGCAAAGTGAAAAGTTCTAATAAAACTAAGAACACTGATTTTACAGTTCGTATTGTGTATTATTAAAAAGCTTGTCAAAATATAAGTGTCAAAGTAAATCTTTGTGACTGTTATTTCTTTGAGAGTAATAT
>CAHIKZ030000580.1:390000-402500 GCA_903632075.3 Acanthosepion pharaonis
GGTTCATAATAATAGACAGACTCCGTATAAAGCAAGTTTTGAAATGCAGGTGCGTTGTAATTTTTGTTGACAGTAATGTACAGTACACCTGTTGCCCGACGCGGAGGTGAGCCACCATCGAATACTTCGATTAGCAACTGACATATAGAAATAAAAGAAATTCTTGATTATTAGGACAAAAGATTTTTCTACTTGCAAACATTCTAGATGAAACACAATATTTTAAAAACCTTCTGGATTAGACATGAATCTGAAAGGATTTGTAAGTGTGGGAAAGAAACGTAATATATGCAATTATATAGGGTGGCCACTGAAAAACTGAAGGGTTTGAAAAAGTCCTAACTTGTTCGTTTTCAATCATTTTTGTTTTCTTTTTTTACAGGTTATAGAGCATCCCTTTGTGATTAAAATGGCTACGTATGATCTCCAGGAACGAGTAAAACTCATTGAGTTGTTCTATTCCATTGAAAGATCAATTATTCAAACCCAGAGAAAATACCGGCAACACTTATTGTCAGAGTATCTCCTAGCGAACTGGATCAGTTGGCGATCTTCCAGGAAGAGGTCCTAAGCGCACTGACGCAGCGGTGGAAGCTGTACGGCAATGTGCCCTTGAGGATTTATCAGCTTCTAGCCGTCGTCACTCTGCTCAACTAGGCATCGCTAGAATATCGCTTCTAAAAATTCTGAAACTGGATTTAAAAATCTTTCCATACAAAATTCAATTGGTCCAAACTTTACTAACCCAAGATACTCGGGTGTTTGTAAAAGTCAGTTTTGTTTTATATCATTGAGTTTTTCAGTGTCTACCCTGTATAATGACCCACACCATTGACCATATATCGAAGACGAAAATGTAAGGTCTACGTTTCGGATCAGGTCGACGAAGACGCACGCACGCGCGCGCGCGCACACACACACTGGCAGAGAGTAATTGACGAATTGAGTAGTTGGATTAAAATGTAAGTTAAATATGGAAAAACACATTTCATCTTGTTCATTGGTGTGCAAGTGTTTTCATCAATCGGCACAAAGACATCATTATAGAATTGCTGCATATCCAACAATATAATTAAATTGCCAGTTACTCAACAGTGTCATCAACAAGATCAGATTATATCTCCTACGCTCCCTTATCTTCCTTATATGAGACAAGAATTTTTATATGATAACACCAATTAAGACAACCAAAAAGAAATATTAATGTGGTAGGTACACAATATTCAATATATTAATCTGAAATTAATTAGTAAGTTAAGATTTTCGGAAATCATTGCTGTAAGGTAATTTGTTATGAAGTTGATTCACAGTTGAACTTTGAATAGAAATCGCGGCTAAAGTAGTTTAAATTCTGAGATAATTCTAAACACACAATGACAAAACGCTCTGACAATTATTATAAGACTTTTCAACTCTCCGTTAGTACTATAGGCTGTTTGAAGACGTCACAAAATGTTTTCCTTAATATTTAGCAAATAACAAGTCAAAGTTTCATGCATAATCATGTAGATTTCTGAATACCTCTGTCAAATAACTAAAAGGAGTTTCCAGTTTTAGTCATTTGTGCTAATTTACAAGTAAATGACTGTGAAGACTATAATAATTAAGATAGAAATAGGTGCAAAAATCACATTAAGCGTTTTGTTCATTTCTTGGAATATGCAAAAACAGAGGTGTCAAATCGATCTGAAGAGATGTCAGATCGATCATAAATTATTTTAAATGATCATAATGAAAGTAAGATGAAAAATATTTTAATTTTTGAAACTTTACACTATTTACATTCTCATCTTTGTTGCCATATTCACAACGTTTCAGCCGTTGTACACTCCAGCCTTCTTCAGGTGAGTGAAATTTCGGATAGAACCCTTTATTCCTACCGAGGTAGATTCTTCTAGTTCTACGTGCCATGAATCTTTCGGGTATCTCAGTTTCAAAGGGTTCGGTTCGAGAGTTATTAAGACTAGTAAACTAAGACCGAGATATCTAAAGACGTGGTACGTGGATTTAGAAAAAAATCTACCAATATGGACTAAATAAACATCGTCTGAAGAAGGTTGGGGCGTATAACGGTCAAAACGTCGTGAATATGGCAACAAAGAAGAAGACAACAGTCCGAACAATTTAAATACTGTAAATAATTACAATGCTCAAAGTTATAGACAGATATTACAAATTCATTTTTTCAAATGAAAACATTTCATTTTCTATTTTTATTTATCCTATAAAAACTAGAAGAAACACTCAAGACATGATATATCCACAATATTTTCAATAGGGTGTTCGAAAATTCCATGATACTAATGTTGTGACAATTCCCCATATAACTAACTGGGAATTAAGTATTTTTGAGGAGTTTTGTGAATTCATCTGAGAGCATACGTAGTGTATTTCAATCTTGTCTTTTGATTTAAATGTTATTGTATTGGGCCGTAAGAAATCTTAGTAGCATTTTAAAGTGAATTTCAAAGATAATACTTAGGGAGTTGTACATAAATTTATTCAACCGCACATGTTTTATTTTGTTCCACTAGCTTTCGACATATTTGAAGCCCTTCATAATTCAATCTTCCCAGAATTTGGCATTATTCTGGGTGATGAACTGGTCGTTTTTACAGACTTTCCTTAAATTGAATTTTTCCTATTAAATGAATTTTGTAGGGATCGAAACAAACGTGCGAAGGTCCGAAGGTGCAGCAAGGCCATGTGAATACAGCGGGTGTAGTAAGGCATCCTTGCTAAGTTGTACTAATTTTTGCTGTTCTGGAGTGAGATGAGGTCTGGTGTTATCCTGATGGAAAACAATACATTTGCGATTGGCCAATTTCCAAAGCTTTTCATTGATTATTTCATTTAATAAGTCGAACTGGAACAGTTTCTGTCTGAATTCAACATAAAAAAAGTCCATAATACACAGTGCCATTCCAATTCCGTCAGATATATAACATCACCATATTTGGCTACTAACCAATATTTGAAGTGGTTCATTTCGTTTTTACCCAGGAACCTTTTTCATTTCACATTGTTGTAAACAATCCATTTGTCATCTCCTGGGATAATTCTTTTTTAAAAACTGAGTCATTTTATTATGCTTGATCAGAGAATTGCAGATGACAATGCGGCCCATTAATTTTTTCCGTAAATCGTTAGGCACCTAAATATCGTATCGATTTACGTAATGTTTTCAAATGCCTTAAAACACTTATGAAATATGCGATGTATCGTCTGACCTGGATTAGTGTAAATCTGCATTTTGATTTAATAAAATGCTATCGGTCTTCCACCTCAAAATGTCCACTTTTGAACCTAGCGAACTAACAAAAAAAAAAAAAAAAAAACAAAAAAAAAAAACAAAAAAAAAAAAAAAAAAAAAAAGCACTAGATTCATCTAAGGCCCTATTTCTAAAAATAGCGCATTTTGGGGTTGTTTCTACAGAGGATTTTTTTCCTTTCCGGAAATAAAAGATGATCAAATGACGAAAACGCATTTTTCTCCATTTTCACTTTTAATGAAAAAAAAAAAAAAATTAAAATTCACAATAACATAGAGAGTCGCATTGGAATGTTATTTTCCAGAATATCTCTATATGTCATCAATTTCAGTCACGTGTGAAACGAAATCAGAGTCACTTACGAAAAAACGTTTCAAACTTTTTCTCTCACCAAATAATATGAATGTTCAAGTGCGAGTAACAGAAAATGTTCTCGGCTACAAAGCCCCATGTAAAAAGGAATCATCAGCAAAAAGAACATACCGTGTATTTGGAGAGACCTCCTAATTTAAGGTTCTTTTTAACTGTAACCTCCCCTTTTGAATTTATGGCAAAATATTCTGGTGCAGGGAATTCACCATAGAATAGGTAGGTCAGTTGATTAAACGGAGGCTGTAATCAGAAAAAAATGAAGTATTGAAAAAAAGGTAATGTATAAAAATAAGGGATCTAATATTAAATTAATTATAAAAATAATATGTTAATATAATAAATACGATATATAAAAAACGTGTACTATAATATATAAGAAACTAGCGATATTAAAACAAAGCAATATGTAATGGATATGTGTGTATGAATGTGTGTGTGTGTGTGTGAGAGAGAGAGAGAGAGAGATTGCTAGTTTAATTAATTCTCAATTTAATCACAAAAATAATATTAAATTAATTATAAAATAATATATTTATATGTAAAAATCGTAATCTGAAGATGATGAGACAAAGCGTACACGTTATAAAAGATTTGTTTCGCTGAAAGTCATATGATTTCGGCTTCGGATTTTCTCCACTTTTGGTTCGAATACTATTATACATCCTACAAAAATCATAATATATATATGCAACTATCGATATTATAACAGTGACACGAGAAGTATATGTGTATAAGTGTGTGTACAAGATAGAAAGAGCGTAACAGTTTTGGTTAAATATTTCTCATTTCAATGACAAAAAAAATTCTCTCATTGTAATCTCTATGAAAAAAAAAGTAACAGAAAAAAGAAAAACGGGGCCATATTTAGTGGTAACGTAATAATAATAATAATAATAATAATAATAATAATAATAATAATAATACAGGAAAGAGCAGTGCAATATAACGTTATATGATTGACCAGAAAAAAAACAACTTTTGGTTCACAACTTTCTTAGTCGTTTTGTTAAAAGTAATTTTGTGAATACCGCAACGCAATGACGAAAAGAGTAGTGGATGATAATAACGTTCGTCAATGAAGATAAAGCAACTGAAATATGCAGCAGTTAGAAAAAAATATATAAGCCTTGAAATCATTATGAGTTTATAATGTACGAAATGTTATTATACATACGGTTCGAAATTCACTAAAATGTAAATGACCTCTTTTTAAAATTATTTCGCTTTTCTTAAACGTTTTCCATTTTTCAGTTCTTAATTTATTAAAGAATGTTGATTGTATTAAATATATAAAATGGTCAATAAATTAATAGTCGACTTTATTAAATTAATTTATGAATTAAATAATATATTATGATTGTAAATGGCATAAAATTACAAGTTTGAAATATGTAAGAAAATAGGAGTTCATATTGTAGAAATTTGCTAAGTCAGAAGTTTTAGTGATAAAAGGTACATAGTTTTATAGCTGGTATATAACCTGGGAACGAGGCCTTCAAATTCACAGTGAAGGTTCGTAATAAATGTTCCCTATTATTCATTTTTAATAATTTTTATATTTCTTCTATTTATTTATTTTTGTTTAAATTACACGACTCAGATCGTTTTCAAATTCTTCGACATGTAACCAAGCGAAAAAAAAAAAAAAAAAAGAAAAGATACTGAAGAAAGGATAAACTACTGACAAGATCTGAATTCGTATCCTTTATCTATGTGGACCTCTATGATATGTATTGCGGCTTACCGATTAAACTCGACAGCTAACCAGCAGATGTCACCCAAAAGTTTTTCATATAACTACATTCTTCATTATCTGATTCTTAATCTACTTCATATTAATTTCCTCTAATAGTAGTAGTACTCCTTTTGATTGCATAAGAAATCTATATTAGAGGCTTAAAATTATGCATTTACTGGTATACTTTTAATCTGTACATTTTATGTGTATTTTAGTTATTCTTACTGCAAATACTTAATGAATATTTTTCGCTTTTTATGGCATCAGCGAAATTTACGGGGCTATAGAAACAGAAATAAAAACAAATGCTAAACATAAGCCTAAAATTACAATCTCAACTTCTAAATTTAAATTAGAAAATTAGTTTAAATTAAATTTCATTATGAGCTAAACTGTTATCAATATTTATGATATTAATTAATAGTATTGATTAATAGTATTAATTAATTGATAATATTAATAAAATTGCTCTTGTAAGGTTGGAAACAATAATTTGGAAAAATATATGAGTAATTTTAAATTAAATTGACTATGTTGAAACTGTTTATTTCTTTATAAAAAGAAGGTAAAAATCCGGGTGGAAACTGTAAATGTCGAAATATTTGGAACGCGTACCGGGTCCTTGTCAGTTGCTGACATACTGGTCACGATGGCATTAACTTGCATCGTATCATCAATAATTACGCTCTTTGACGGTGTTGTGAAGACAGGACTATTGTTATTGCGTATAACCGTGATTGTGACTGTGGCTGTAACCAGACTACTCTTTGAAGGAACACCCAAATCATAGGCACGAACGTTAAGCTGTATAAAATAAAGAAAAGGCATTATATCAACTTTTGCAACATTCTTTAAATCAAAATAGGAATATTGGTTTATATTAAGTCCTTGTAATAAGCGATCTGAATTTGTGAAAATAATAGAAAAATATATAAGGAATGGATAACACCGTTTTGTTTCAAAGTCTACACGATATAAAACTGTACTGAACGATGGGGGTTGGATATACTGAATATCAGTGTCTTTTAAATATATATATATATATATATATATATATATATATATATATATATATATATATATATATTCTAAAATAAGTTTTTGCGATATTTAAAAGACACTGATATTCAGTATATATGATATATATATATATATATATATATATATATATGAATAAAAAAAAAGGGAAATTTTCCTTTACCAACGCGTTTTATCCCTGAGGGGATTTCATGAAGGCAAATGTCAAGATTTTTTTTTTTGCAACATGTATTTATAAACAGAAGCAAAATGTTGTTAGGTTTTCAAAATATTTAAATTTAACAATGGCCATAAGTATTCTCCAGGCTAACTGCGAAAGACAAACTAAACTATAGAGGATACTAATTAATGTAATTTAATACTTGCTCATATGCATTCACATTCAAGGTGTTTATAAGGGATTATAAAGCTTGGGTAATTTTCAATTGCATGCATAGTACATAGATCAATTTTTTGGGCAAATAGTATCAAACATTTTATAAGTTAAACAAATTATAATTGCGATTCAAGATTTAATCTTACACTTAAACAAAGATAAATGACAAATTAAAGTACATATCAATCTAAGACATTATATAGAATACAGAATAGAAAAGAAGTGATTTGAACAAGAAGTACAAAAATTCCTGGATACTATAATAGTCCCGAATCTTTATTTAATCTCATAGTATCAAGCTTTTTTTTTAAAACAGTTTGTAAGAATGCACACTCCATTAATAATAATAATAATACTTGTAAATAATCCCAATAAAATCCCGGAATGGATTACTGAAGGTATTACATACCTCATACCAAAAACAACTGAAACAGACGACCCAAAAAATTATAGACCGATAACATGTCTCTCCACAACGTATAAGTTGATCACGTCTGTACTGACGAACAGTACTTATTCCTTTCTCGAAACAAACAGCATCTTCCGCTGGAACAGAAGGGATGCAGAAGAAGTTCTTATGGCTGCAAAGATCAACTACTGATAAATAAAATGATCCTGGAAAATTGCAGGAGACGACGTAGAAATCTTAGCGCAGCGTGGATTGATTATCGTGAAGCCTTTGATAATGTTCCACATTCTTGGATCCTTAAGACTTTGGAAATGTACAAAGTCTCCCCTATGGTATTAAATTTCCTTAAGCACAGCATGGGAATGTGGAACACCAAACTATACCTTAGTCACACCAGGGGCACTGCCATATCCAACCGTCTGAATATCCGACGTGGAATCTTTCAACGAGACTCTCTGTCACCCCTTCTGTTTTGTTTATCCTTAATCCCTCTTACACATGAACTGAACAACAGTAGCTATGGTTACAATATAAATAAGAAAATATTCAATCACCTACTCTACATGGATGATCTCAAACTCTTTGCCAAAGACGACAATGCGTTGAAGGGCCTCCTCAATATTGTAAAATGTTTCAGTGACGACATAGGTATGGACTTCGGATTAGATAAATGTGCAAAAGTAACATTCAAGAAAGGTAGAATTACAGAAACACCCTTAATAGATTTAGATTTTGTCACAAAGATTAGGGAACTGGAACATGATGAAGCCTATATGTACTTAGGAATTAGCGAAAGGAGATGGCATACAACACCCCCAAATGAAGGAAAAAATAAGAAAGGAGTACTACAGGCGTGTACGTCTGGTACTAAATACCGAGCTAAACTCAAAAAACAGAATATCAGCCATAAACACATTGGCTGTCCCTGTGGTGCAATACAGCTTTAATGACCTTAACTGGACCATAATTGAAATTAAGCGAATGGACGCTAAAACGAGAAAGCTTCTCACTTGCTACCGTATGCATCATCCCAAAGCTGATGTTGATCGTCTGTATGTGCCCAGATCCGAAGGAGGCAGAGGATTAGTTCAACTAGAACTGTCCTACAAAACTACAACGATTGGCCTCCAAAGATACTTGGAAACTACAGAAGACTGGATGATGGTATGCGTCAAGGAACATGAAAATAGTAAGCGTCTTTACTCCGTAATAAAAGAAGCCAACAAATTTAAAGTGGAGTTTCAAATAGGCGTAGAAATACAAGTACAGCACAATACACCGGCTGAAACTGCAAAATACTTAAAAAGACAGCAAAGACAAATGCAACCGACCAGATACAGAAGCGAAGGTAAGATAAACTGCATCATGGCCAATACTCTGCCCGTACCAAACAAGCTGACGTAGAAAAAATCCGAACCCATCAGTGGCTACGTAGTGCAGGGTTGAAAGCTGAAACTGAAGGTTTTATCCTTGCTGCACAGGACCAATGCTTGCTAACTAGGAATTATCAAGCCCATATACTAAAATGTTGTGTTAGCCCAAAATGCAGATTCCGTGATAAGTATCCAGAAACGATTGATTATCTTGTATCAGGTTGCACGATATTGGCACCCACTGAATATAAAACCCGGCATGACAGAGTGGGCCAATATTTGCACTTAAAAATCTGCAACTTCCACGAGAAGGAAACTGAAAGAAAATGGTATGAGCACCACCCAGTTACGGAGATAGGACCTGTTAGAATTCTATGGGACTACACAATACACACTGACAGAACAATCAAAGCCAACCGCCCAGATATTGTTATTAAAGACCACAAACAAAAAAGTGCCTCCTTATTGCTATGGCTGACTGCAATGTATCTTTGAAGATATTCAAAAAGCTGTCAAAATACAAGGATCTTGAAATAGAAATCTCAAAAATGTGGCATATGGGAACATCAACAATCCCTGTTGTAGTTGGAGCCCTAGGACTGGTTGGAAAAGATTCCAGTAGACTAATTGAAGGAATTCCTGGAAGTCCATGCCTCAAAGAGATACAAAAAATTGTTCTGACAAGTACAGCCCACGTTTTACGAAGGGCTTTATCGGTGTAATATATATTTTTTTGTCAGTGGAAAGTGTCATAATGTCATTTCTAACCTTAGGTCCCTGGGCGTGACCCGGAAAGAAATGTGTAAATGCCAGAAATCAAAGAAAATAATAATAATAATAATAATAATAATAATAATAATAATAATAATAAATAAATAAATAAAATTATTTCCAAAAAATAATACTCATAATAATTATTAAATTAGCATTTATTACTTACAGTAGCCAAGATTTATTTCGTCTGAGAAATATAAATTCAAGCTAAAGGAATCAGTATATTTCCAGTAGAAATGAATCAATAGCCTCCGCAAACTTATCTTTCACTGGCTTGGCTAGTTTTAGAAACGTAAAATGCTCTTTTCTTTTAAATAATTTCTGCTCGACTTCGAATAATAACACCTCTCACCGTCCTAGTAAAAAAGGTACGTTTGTCTATTTCTCACCAGTTGTGTAATTTTTAGGAAAATGTACAATTTGATATTCATTTGAGAAAAAAAAAAAACATTTATTTTAATCCAAGACTATACATTCATTTTTGGAAGCAGAACCCATATTTTTGAATTTCATTCTTTTGCTCTCAGTTTCAATTTTCTTGCAGAAATTCGACCAAATAAATGATTTAGTTGAAGACAACGTCTAGTAGTATCATCTGAACTATTTCTGTATTTCGTCGATTCAATGACAATTTGTTTTCGTCTCTAGAAAATTGTCGTTTAAAATCAGATTTGAAAACCTTGACATTTATAAATTTGCTGCCCACTTCAGCGGAAATATTCCGAGGGCAGTGACATTTTCCATTTGGGATTTAGCCTCCTCACAAAGAGCAATAACTTTTTGGCTTTTTGCATTTGAAACACAAAGCATTTGAATAAAATATGAATTTTAATTGTTTCTAAATGATATTGAACAAATTTAAATTTTCGTTTTAGTCAGATATATTTAAGAATCTAAAACATTTGTATGCTAAAAATTTTGCAGTATTTTTTAAAATCAGTCTTATTATTTTCAAAGTGTACAGAAAAATAGATTAAGCCCTCATCTCTTATATTAAAGCTAAGTAAAGTATTAAGAAACAGAAAAAGATCGCTAGAAAGAAAGAAAAGATTACTGAACTGTTATGTAATATCTATCCTCCTATATGGCAGTGAATGCTGGACAATCTTCTCACAGATGAGGAAGAGATTTGAAACAAAAGAAATGGGATCCTATAGAAGGATGCTGAGTATACCATGGACCAAACATGTGACCAATGACAAAGTTTTAGAGAAAATGGAAATAAAAAACACTTATGCTTAACATCTGGGAGAGACAGTTGAAATTTCATGGGTACATAATAAGGAAAGAGGGCTTGGAAAATGTTATACACACAGGACCGATTGAAAGCAAGGGGCAGAGGAAAACAACGTATACCTAGAGTGCTTGAGTAAACGGATGAAAGAACAAACTTTATGAGAGATAACAAAAAGACAACATTTATTAAGAGCTCTAAAGGACAAGAAATTGTGGAGAGCCATAGTCACTAATGACCTGAAGGGACACGGCACATAGGAAAATTTATTAAATGCTGTGTGCACGCAAACTAACTGACCTTTTCATAGCTTTGTGCTAATCCAGGTTTTAAATGAAGTTTTAATCTTACCACAAATGAGATTTTAATCTTACCACAACCCACGATGCTGTTTTATTCAACAATTCAAAGCATATTCATTCTGTTATAAATAACATTTAGTTGCTAATAAGCACGACAGAATCTTAATATATTAATATATACCGGCTCAAAGTTGTGATATAGGTATGTTTTTGAGCTTTTGATTTACTTACAGTATAAACTTGTGCTTTACTGGTATCTTTTGTCGGAGATTTTGACAGGGACACGATTCCAGTGATTGAGTCGATATAGAAATAATCGCTTTTGGTAACAAGTTCATAACGGACCGCATTGTATGGGCTTATAGCATCGGCATCAGTTGCCAAAACCTTAACGATTTCGCTACCGAAGGGGTAATTCTCAGGAATGGTCTTTCTGTAAGAAGTCGTTTGGAAGATTGGAGAGTTTTTGTTTTTGTTGATAATCACAGTCAGAACTTTATTGTCCATTTTGGATGAATTTGCTTTGTCAACGGTTTGGATACGAACCTGTGGCGAAGAAAATAAATATACAATTATAATAGAAATGATAACGATCTTTACTGTCATTTATCGGACCACTTGCTTGTATTCTTCTATTTGAGAAGCTACTAGGAATCGTGGACGACCTGCAAAATATCTTACATGCAAATACTGAAGCAAATATTTGGTTGCAATAGAAAGCAAAATATATGTGCAAAAGTCTATGTTGGCACTATTGAAGATGTGCAGGCATTCCATAAGAGCAGGTTCTGCAATATAAGCACCGTTAACCTCAAAAAGACATGCAAACTGATATTTTGTCATTTTTATTCAGTGTCTATGTTTGTGCATAGAGTTATTACTCAGAATAAGACTTGCGGCCTGAGTATGCTGAATGACTGACACTTGCTTGATCATCGAAGTTAAACAATATTCAGTTGGGTCAAGAAGGTGACCATTTGAAAATGCCCGATACTGTAAGGAAAAAGGAGAAGAAAACTGAGTTTCAAACCTAATATATGGTAATGTCAGTGGTGAGAATAGCCGTTTCTATACAGGAAACATTCGATATTCATTGTTAGTATTACTCTCGTTTGAAATTTATAAAAATACTTTTCTTAAAACAGTTTTTCCAAGCAAATCACACTTCTTCATTTACACTAATTGTTATAAGTCTTTTTAGTATTAGTGAAAGTTTCCTTCAAATTCTTTTCTTTAAGGTAGTGTGGAAAGCACACATCTTGATTATATAATTATTTTCCCTTCTAGTTACATGCATTACCCATTTTAATTGTTGTTCAAGTGATGTGATTTTTGTTATTTGGTAAAGTTATTTGTGATTATGTAGCGCCAGTCTATAGGGTTTGGTGAAGGATTGTTTTCTTTATTAAATAAATAATTCATTTGCGTGAAACTATTTTTAATCATTGATCTGTGAAAATACATGATATTTTAGATAATTCTGAACAAGTTGAACGCCATGCAGGATATCCATATGAGAGTCAAGATTTTACAAGGCTATTTAAGAACATAACTAAGACTAAGACATGACTATTAAGAACATGAATATGTTGGTTTTAGCATCTTAAAGTGT
>CAHIKZ030000580.1:407500-495000 GCA_903632075.3 Acanthosepion pharaonis
ATGATGATTTACACATGTTAATACCCATATGTCTTTTGCTTAGGCAATAAAATTCAATGAGAAAGATCTGATTAAGTCAGACGATTTCACGAATAAGATGCCGGTCTCATCAACCTTTATTGTGTGCCAAGCAGTTGAAACAGTTTCAAAAACTGATATTTTAAACATTACGAGATTAGGCTTAAATCTTTACTGAATCTGCTTGATAAATAAATAGCATTATATGTAATTATAAAACATCCGTCCAAAATGACATCAAATTATATGAAACGATTCACTTACATTACTATCTTGATCGAAAGTTGTCACTTGGTAAACAAATTGAGGATCACTTGTGATTTGAGTGAGCGTCAAGTTCTTGGGTAGGTTGGTAATAACTGGCGGATACTTGTTACGAAGAATATTGAAGGTAATAGTAGCCTCATTGGCTGAAATTTTAGGCGACACCCCTTTGTCTTGAACTTTGACTTTTACCTTGAAGAGAATTTTAAGAATTAGATTATAATTATACTGCCTGCATTGTAAGTAATTTTTAATATGTGTTTATTAGTTAATAAGGCATATACACGAACACATTCACACACGTTCATACTCTCACATTAGGCCATTTAGATAGATGGCTAGCAAGCTAGCTTATCATACCATTGGCTAGTTGAGTGAGTTCGAGCATTAACGAAGACTGTTAAAATCAATATAAATATATACATTAATATTAACATTTTTATATACATTATTTATATTCAGACTAATGTCCTCATCTTTGTTGTTATTATCCCAATCTTTCACCCTTTCAGGTATACCTATTGATCGGCGTATATTTCAGGAAATTTTGAACTCTACTTAATCTACGGCACAATAACCTGGTGCATTAAAGCGTCGGTTGGTGAATTTGTCGCGCATAGTAATTGCGAGTTCAATCTCGGGGTCAAGTAGTACAGACTCAGATTCATTGAAACAGTGTGATTAATAACTGATCAGTATTAAATAAGAACCAATTGAGATATCACCATACACATGAACAGTGGAACATGAACTATCTACCCCGTAGATGAAATAAAGTGTTCAATTCAAAATTCCTATAAGGTTAAACAAATCGACAGACATCTGAAAATGACTGAAGAGTACAACAGCCGAAACGTTGTGGTAATAACAACTAAGATGAGGATATTAGTCCGAATGTAAATTATGTAAATAATGATAACTTCTCATACCAGAAATTCAGACAGAAACTGTTAACATCTATATAAATACATTCACAATTGCACAGGTACAAACAGATAACCCATTGTGAGATTATCTGTTTTACGAATCTGTGGCTAATTATACAGTTAAAAAGCGGTTTAAAATCTAAGTAACTTTCATATTTTTTCTCCATTCAGAAAGACAAAGTTGGTTTACTTACCGTGTATTGATCGATGTTTGTATTTGCTAGAGGTGAATTAAGGTAGATTTCACCAGTCTCTGGGTTGATACTAAACATTCTAGACACGGTGGTAAGATAAAATTTCAGTTCATTGTAGGGAGCCTGAAATAATAATGATAATAATTATCTAATTAAAATCAGGTAAAATTTATTACCAATAAAAATGGAGACAAAGTTATTGTACAATATTAACTCGATTAAACGTTTCGCAATTGTATATACTGGAATAACTTGTACAAGAGATCGGATAAACTTAAACAAACGTAAAACAAATAATATAGTATCTATTCTATAATTTGAAACATCATTGTGTTTCATAATAAAGACTATAAAATATTAACTTATTCTTTAAGGTCTATAGGTATTTATTAATCACGCAGCCTGATCCACTATTATTTGTAATGAGATTTCAGTTGTTCCGATTTATAGATTGCATTACTTGACGCTAACAAGAAAATATTCCTAGTATTATCATAACAACAGAATATCTCATAAGTAGAAGTTACCGGACTATTAATACATAGCTTTCTATATTTCTTTTGTTTTGGTTATTTTTTTAAAAAATTTTATGATAAAAAACAGATTTTTTTTTATGTACAACAATAGAGTGAACTTAATATTACTTAAATTTGGTTGCCATTTTATGAGAGTTACAGGTAAACTCGTTTTATGTAACAAATAATTACATTGTTTTGTCGTTATAAAATCATGACTTCTTAAAACGTTTAGTTGTTCTTATTATATAAAAGTTATAATATATAATAATTATTGTTATGAGTTATATAACAGTTATAATATATAAGACGTTGTTAAAAATCATAATTATAGAACGGTTATAATACATAAAATCGTTGCTAAGAATTTTAATTCCGACAGATTTTTATTACTTTAAACGTTATTTTTAGTGGATACACGTATTTGAGTAGACGCTCCATTTAAACAGTATATTTATTTATTTTCGTCTACCGGCCTAAATATTCGTGAAAAATCTCGTCAGGAAAGAAAAACAGGCACTGAAAAATAAATATATCGAATAAATTAATACATAAAATAACGTTTAAAAAATAAATATATTGTTTAATAAATTTAATACATAAAATAACGTTTAAAGTGATTATATATATATATATATATATATATATATATATATATATATATATATATATATAAACTCAATGTGTTATAAATGAATGCGCTATCGTCCCTGCTAGAAACCATAAAATTATTTAAAACCTTAACAAAATAAATGAGGATTATTGATTTATATACACAAACTCGTGTCTTATATTTTGTCCTGCTTTCCCGTTTTTTTTTAATGGAGACAATAACTAATCATCATTTTAAATTAATGTTCCGCCAATATAAAGCCCAAGATCCACTCAAGGTAGAGGGTTACTGTATATACTTTTGGACTTTATCAAGACAAGTAAATAAGGAGTAGGTAGCCTCAGTCCAGATATGGCGTTAATACTCCATTTTTGGTCTTGTAAAGCGGGGAAGTCAGATATTTACTGAGTCGTACAATGAACCGACCCTTTTTTCCACATCTTTAGCAATAAATCGTATATGTGAGTTCCGCTTGAGTTATGGGCTGGCTTGAGTCCTAATAGACATTCAAGGCAAAGAGTCTCCTTATCATGATAAGTAAATGTTTTTGGATGGCTCTTATAATTAAACTGCTTAGTTATTCTGCCCGGAATATCTTAGTATTTAGATCCCAGTATTGCTGTATACGGAATTAAGCAATGTATAAAATTAGCAATGTTGACATTTTAACAGTATATATATTGAAATTCTACATAAATTATAATATCTAGCAGAATCGATGGTGCATTTTTATAAGTCGAATATTCGTTCATGCATTGAATATTGTCGCCACATCTGGTCTGGTGTTTCTGATATGTATTGAAAAATTCTTGACAAAATCTAAAGAAAAATCTGCAATTTCATCGTTCCTGACCTGGTACTTCAGCTCCAGTCTCGTCGTAATGTAGCTTCCCAGTACCTTTTCTTTAAATACTTACATGGTAATTGGACTGATGAGCTTTCCTCTTGGTATCCAGATTTCACGAATAGATTTTCAGCTCGGTCTCATCACATCCAATGTAGAAATTGTTAAGTAGAAACGTCAGTTCTATGCTAATAGTTTCTTCTGTCACACTTTCATTTGTGAAACTTTCGGTTTCTTGCTTTCCTTTCAACTACGATCTTCAAAAATGTATATTCAACAAAAATTCTAATCTTGTCTCCTTCAATCGAGGTCTTTTAATATCCTCAATGTTTTTTCAGACGGAATAATTAAAACAAAAGTAGGCTGTATATTAAATAAACAATTACCAAAATTTGTAAACCAATCGAACTCCCTTAACTACGACGATTTCGCTAATACCATTTTTTAGCCGACGCAGGACTCTCAAAGAAAAAGCTGCATAAAGCAAAAGGGTTTCTTCATTGTATCCTATTTGACTGTAATGACAAATATTTTTATGATCTTTAATTCGGTTTTTAAAAGATAACATATTTTAAGGAATACTTCCGTTATCGCAAACCGCGAAATACTTTAAATGAACACTTACCACAGTGTCATCATCTTTGGCTTTCACTTGATACAGAGGTTGGCTTAAAACATGATTTTCAAGAATACACTTATCAACTGTGAGCGGTGTGGTAATGGTTGGCGCATGCAAATTTCTTGACACCAAAACTGTTAAGAATTCCAAGGTGCTCTTCGAAGGAATCCCGCCGTCTTGAGCGATCACTGGAATCTGGGAAAAAGCAAAATAATAAAAGATAAGTTTACACTTTACCGATCATTTTGTCACGGATATTTTATATTTTGATTTCTTATTTACATACAATTTATATAATTCTGGATTAAAAATGCAACTGGTTTACATGAAGTTTTTCTCAGATTTTATATAAGCATTCTAATCAAATGCAAAACATTATTCCAAATATAATTCAGGACAAATAAAGTATAAAATTATCAGATATCAAAATCATTTCAAAATAGAGTAATATAAAATTATTAAACTTTGACCCCCACTGCCACTATGAATATTGGTTTTCCAACTCATAGCAAACAATTAAATTACATTGGATAATAAATGTGGTACGTATCACAGAAAAAGTAAGATGAATGCAACCATTTTCATTTCTGAAATCCTTATCTCTCCAGGGACCATTTATTCAATATCTTTTTAACAAATAAATAAATGTAGTACAATAAATAAATAATTCTTCTTTTTAAAAAACTTACCTGAAAACTATTAGTGGCAACGGAAGAAATTGCTTTTTGTAACGTTATTTGACCTGTCTGCGAGTTAATCTTAAAAATACTTTGCAGTGTTTGTCCCCCTTCAATGCTGAATGTAATCGTATTAAAGGGAGCCTGGAAATAATGAAAATAGAATTATTTATTATAAAATGATAAATCAAAATACCAATAAATAATATTGCTGTAGAGATAGTTTGACCATCAATTATCCGGAATCATATTTAAACTAAAACGTGAAATGAATGTACGGTTATAAGCTTTCATTTCATTCTAAGTTGCACGACTGCACTTTGATAAATTCATTGATTGGTTTTGATAGCTTGATCATCAATAATCCGGAATCACTGGGATTTATAGGGAACTAGATTTTTCTAAGTTTAAAAGATCCTGTAAATCACTACCATGCTGGTTAATAAAGAAAAAAGTACAAAGATCAAATGACAATCAAGTGAACGTATTGTGTTTGCTCTTCATACCACAAGTATCATTTCCTGTATTCATTGGAGCCGTGACTTGGGCTAAACGCACAAAAGACAAGTAGAAATTCCTTACTGGTGTTTGAACGAGCTAAAAACAGCTGATGTTTTAGCTGCTGATCAAACTGCAATGATCCACGGCAATTACAATATAATTTATAGGTACGCAGGAGAATCTGTAAACGCGTAAACACTTTCTAGGATGGATAAATAAGTCTGCAGTGTAATATGTTCAATCTATGATTTTCGATTAATATTCAACGTGATTAATATCCTTCACTGGATTAAGTGCTTTGACAAGGAAAGAAATTATGCATTAAGAAATTCTTGTGTAAAATACATTTTTCATCTGTAGTATGTGATTAACGCGATGCCAGACATATGAAACGAATTTAATATTATTCTAACCTAGGGAAGGTTACTAAATAGAATAATCACAAGAAGGTTAGTAATGAACGATAATACTTAAGACAAGAACAACACATATAAGATTCGCCAGCGGCACGTAGATATAGTGAACTACTAGAAGTGAGTCAGGTGAATTCCACAATGAATCTCCAACCGCAGACCAACATACAGTATTATTAGTTTATCGTTCGTAGGTATGCTACAACAAATATAAATTAGGAACCTTTTTTTCTAAGAGAAGTTGCCCTCAAAGATACCAAAGTAAGTTTTACACTCAGTGTTACACCAGAAAATCAAAGGAATTAGGTGCATCACAAGTTTGACCAAGACGGTAGCCTCATAGACACCAAGTTCTGAATCGGGCCTCAAAGGATGTCAGTGGCTGAATTTAGGATATACATACACAAGACAACCGGATTATACAAAGATATATAAACGCCTCACTTGCAAAGAGTAAGTCCCTCACATACATATGAGAGGAAAATTCAAACGTTCGTTCTCCAAACATCTAAACCTCACATCCGACAGTGACTTCCAGTAATGAATAAGCAATTGAAAAAACGTGGCTTAGTATTTTTTATTAGACGTTTCTATAATCATATTTCACATCGTTTAGGTTCCAGGTTTATTGATATATCAATATAAACTGATTACATCCCGCTTAGTTCTAGTTTGAAACTGGTTTTGGTGCATTTTACCATATATTAGAAACTATCGTTGCTTCTATTGCTTTCAGAGACTATAGTAACCATTAACCTAGTTGTATTCTCTTCTGTAATTTTATTTGGAAAATTATTTCCTTTATTTGGACATTTTTAAATAAATGAAACAAATATATCTTTTGAAAGTAAACAAATTGGTAAAAGCCAAAAATCAGTGTTAGCTTGTATTTTATTGAATGTTTCGATTCTCTTATTTGTACAGACTTACAGATCAAAGGATAGCCATTTTTACTAAAATTAAATGAAACAAATTAGCGATAAATAATTTTCAATAGAATAGTCTTCTAGAACAATGAAAAAACAGCAGTAATCCATGAGAAATGTTTTCCATTTTTTTTTTCGGGAAACTTACCTCTGTATCACGATCATTTGCAATGACGTTGTATACTACATGACCAACAGAATCCGTTGAGCTGAGTGTCACTGTTTTAGGAAGGTTTGTGAACTGTGGTTTGAAATTATTTTTTACTACAGTTATTTTAACGATAGCATTATTCTTGGCGGACAGTGGTGGATTACCCAAATCTCTTGCAGTGATTACCAACTGTAAAAGCGAAAGTATAAAAGAAATAAAATATAAAATGATCAGGTTATCTTGTTAGAATATATGAATTGGGATTTTTGGCTTGAACATCAATTAATAGAATTAATTAATGTAAACTTGTAATTAAAATTCAAGAACTGTTTGGTGCGTGGATGTGGCAATAGTTTACATCCTGCTTTCGAAAATCAATATAACACTAAAGTTTATTAAATATATTTTCAATCCAATTGTCAAATGTGGCCATTGATTTTTTTTATTTTCTTTATTAGAGAAAATAATATTAAAGTATAAGACAAAATCACAGACAGAAAATTTATTTAATTGAATTATAATAGATAAAGTGTCGCATTACGAGGATGATACTAACTTTGATAAGCATATAAAAATCTTTGAAATCTTTTCCGACAGGTGCATGGGCATAAATAACACCGCTTTTGATATAATGTGGATTTTTAAATGGTATTTAGAACATTTAGATTTTGGATCCTATCAGATTTCGAGTTGTCACATTACTTACGGTGTATGATGTCGTTGGGTCATTGACAAGGCTACTGATGGCGGATATTTCTCCCGTGTTTGCGTTGATCATAAAACTGGTGGATTTATAACCTGGCTGGATTTCATAGATGATCTTGTTATTCGGCGACTAGGAAAGAAGAAAAAGCAGAATAAATATTGTTTATTTACTGAAGTAAACAGTCAGGATTAATTTCTTTATTTACAACTTTCAAATTTATAAAATGCACGTAATAAAGCTAACACGTCGTGTGTGTGTGTGTGTGTGTGCGTGTGTGTGCGTGTGTGTGTGCCTGGAGACGAAAACAGAATTAGAGCTAAATAGACTGGTATATATATATATATATATATATATATATATATATATATATATATATATAGTGATTTAGTAAGCGTAGTTTAGTTGTGGCACAAGGCCGAGATTAAGAGCACAAGATTAAGATTACATATATATATACATACATATATATATAGAGATATATATACATACATATATATATATATATATATACATATATATATATATATATATATATATATATATATATATATATATATATATATATATATATATATATATATATATATATATATATATATACATATATATATATATAAATATATATATATATATATATAAAATATATATATATATATATATATATATATATATATGTATATATATATATATATATATATATATATATATATATATATATATATATATATATATATATATATATATATAAAGTAAAGAAGGTAAAGAATCCGTTTATATATAATCCAAGTGGATCCTTGCAATATAAAATATTAAAACTGATCCATGAAAAAGAGCTCGATGTATTTATTAATACAGAGCAATATAATTACTAGACAAATAAATCCCAATATACCTCATATGGGGAATACCCTATTTCGGCAGACGATGATTTCAGTCGTCTGTCTTATCAACTCATGAGGAATGAGTTCATGTCTATAAAACTAGATGAGGCAGGAAGTCGAATTTAACTGTGAAAGCTAACAAATCAACCCACATTGCTGGCGTAGACTGTTCTAGTTCCTCAAGGACACATGGCACAGTGGATAAATGCGTTAGTTAGATCCAGTGACAGGACCCAATACCTTGATTAAGGCGGTGAAGACATTGGAGAGGAGAATTAACAGGAGATAACTGATAACTGACATCCATTAGACATGGCACGTGGAACTAGAACAGTTTACCCCTGCGAGCGAAATAAAGGGTTCAGTTCGTCATTCCATCAACCTGAAGGAGGCCGGAGCGTACAACGGTCGAAACGTTATGATAAATATGGCAACAAATATAAGGATGATAGCACGGGCAAGTGTTCCAATGTTTCATTTAGACGAAAGGCATGAGACAGGGGTCAGGGGAGGGTGGAATGTATCAGTCTTAAAAGGAAAGAAATTTTTATTAAAATAAACCCGAATATTAACCTTATGACACCAAATTGGGGTTTATATGAAAAAAAAAAATGAATTTTTAATTTAAGATTAAAAGAGAAATATACGATGAATACAAAAATAAAATTAAAATATATAGATAAAAAGATGTAAGAAAAAACGAAAAGACAGTTAGGGAGAGATTCAAGTAGAGGAAAGTTTATAAATGATAATTAATATAGTATAAAAAGTTTTAGACGTGGTGAGGTCAATATGGAAATTGTAATTAGTTTTATTGTGAATAAGAGACAAAGAGATGAGGGAGGGAAACGGATGAATGAATGTTTGATTGATTCACTAATACTCACTCATAAAAGGAATTTGTATTTCTGGTCAATTTATTTATTTATTTTGACTTAAAAGTTTGCCAGATTAAACAATGACATGGATGCCATCAAGTTCACATGCTGTGTGAGGATCTAGTTTAGACAATTTTTCTCGCTAGAATCTATCTTAGATATAAGACTGCCATACATCTTTGAATATTGTTGCCACATATGATATGAACCTCCTGGTATATATTCAGAGATTCTTGATAAAATCCAAAGAAGAATCTGCAATGTTACGTGTTTTGACCTGGCATCTAGGCTCCAGTCACTTTCCCACTGCCATGACTTAGCTTCCCTTTGTCTTTTCTATAATTACTTTCATGGTAATGGTTCTGATGAACTGTTCTCTATGGTACCTGGACTTTATTAATTTAATCACAGTACTAGATTGGCGGCTAAGTCTAATACTTTTACAGTTGAAATGACCAGATGTAATCGTAGGTTCTATGCTAAGAGTTTCTTCTCTCGCACTTCTCGCCTGTGGAACTCTCTTCCGACTTCTTGCTTCCCTGTCAACTTTGATCTTCAAAAATTTAAATGTAATGTCAATCGTTATCTTCTTTCTTCTAATTGTTAGTCTTTTATTGTTTTCTCTCCTTAATTGTATATTTTTCTCGTATTCTCTAACACTCAGTAAACCCCTTGTGTCTTAGTGGATTTATTGCCTTGCTTGGGATGAACAGATTTTAAAGCTGCTCATTATATTTTCATCTTTTTTGTCCGTTATAATATCTGTTTAAAAACAAACAGAAAACTGCACTCCCCGTTCAAACATTAATATCAGGAAATATAACCATTGTTAATAAATTTTAAAACTAGTTTATGCAACGTGGTAGTAAAGAAACAAAATAGAAACCGAGCCAATCTGGTCCAATGAAAAGTAAGAAATGAGAAATCATTATTTTTAATTTCAGTTATCGTAACAGAGCAAATGATTTTCAACCTTTTTTTTTTTTCATGGCACATTTGAACCAAGAATTAGAGTTCTGCGGCGCACTATTTAAGTATGATAAAAATAATGATGAAAAAAAAAGCACACGTTTTATGATTTATTTTTTAAGACAAATAAGACCATTTATTATAATTTATAGTAAAACGAAAAAACAGTAATTAAAATTCTTAAACAACTTATGTTTATTCATTTTTATATTTATTATAATTTAACATTTAATGAGATATTTAAGTTTGACGTTTTTATATCTTATTTGCAAGGTCGAATTTTAAACAGTCATGCTCTTAACTCTTCTCCTCGGGACTCTAGCCGTGATCGATTTTTTGTTTTTAATATTGTCTGTTGCAGAACAATTTGCTTTTTATACTATTTTATAGATGATGTATACGTTTATTTATTATAACAATGCTATAGTAGTATAATCACTTTAATGCTATAGTAGTATAATCACTTTAAAGAGGATTTGATTTTAATATGTACACTTATTGTGTTTTGAACTTGTTTCGATAATAATTTAATTAATGACTTTTACACCTTTTCGTGGCACACTTACGATACTTTCACGGCACACCGATTGAAAATTACTGTGGACGTGTCTCAAAATCATTATTAGTCTCAGTTATATGATTTACATCCGAGATAATGTCCTCATTTTTCTTGTTATTATAATATTTCGACCGTTTGTCTTCCAGCCTTCTTCAGGTCTCACTGGGAAACAGTTTTGTGGATTCAAGCGTTGGTTCGCACAGTACTTTTAATACAAAGTTCAATCCCTGGACTGGACAGTATGTACTTGCACTCAAAAACAGAGCGATCAGTAGTTAAGCAGTATTAAAATAAGAACGAGACATCTCGAGACATGAACTGTAGAACACCAGATTGAGATACATCTGAAGAAGGTCAGAGGTCACTACGGCCAAAACGTCGCGAGATAAGAGCATCAAAGTTGAGGATATTAGCCCGAATGTAAATAATGATAATTTTCCTCCCATCTTATCTATCTTATTCTGATCTTTAATTATTTCACACTAAGTAAGGCGAAAAAGCCACTAAGATGAAAATGATTACTGAAAGTGAAATAAACTGGGAAGAGAAGAGAAGACAATAAATGAAAAGGATTTAAGAAGACAGAAGATAATAATTGACAATGAATTTAAATTTTTGAAGATCGTATTTGATGAGCGTTACGTTTAGCCAATCGAATATTCCGCTTGAATTCCTTAAATATCATAAATGTCACGAATAAATATTTTAGTTACACTTACCTGCGTATCTGCATCCTTGGCAACTACTTTTATAATTGGCACTCCAAGACCAATAGTCTCCTTAATTGTTTTCGAGTACGATAATTGATCAAATACTGGCCTATTATTGTTTCTCTCAACTTTCACTATAACTTGAGTTGTAGACCACTTCGGCGGTATTCCGTTGTCGGCAGCTTCAATCAGTAACTAAAATAGATTGTAAAATTCAATCGGTTTAAAATCGATAAATTGCATGATTGAATATGTCAGAGTATTTTTGATACTTAAAAATATTTAGCTACTTACTGTATATTCATTTTTAGTTTGTGTTTTCAAATCGATATTCGGTTGAACCGATATTTCACCTGTTTGTTTGTTGACCTCAAACAGAATTTGACTGGGCTGTATGCCTTTCAGTGTGTATTCCACCTTGTTATATCTCGTGTCCTGGAATAGGCGGGAAAGAACAACAGTTATTTTCTAGGTTTATCTTGGTTTTGTTGATTAATATCAAAATTTAACAGTTTTTTAAACCTCATCACAAAGACAATATCTTTTACAGGCATAAAGTTTATTATTCATACTTGCAGGTTTCCTATTGGAATTTTCTGATGAATCATAATTCTTAAGTTAATGACTGAATTCACTCTTTTAGAATTCCACTATCGTAAAATACCTGTTGAAGTTCAACTATTACATCGTCAAATATTTGAACTTAACGACTTTAAGAAAATATTACAATAACACTCATAAATATGAATACAGGTATTTAAAGAAGCAAGAGGGTAAAAAGATAAAAAATTGAAAATTTTTTACATTTCACTGAAGCAGACGTTAAACATATGAGAATGTTATCGTCGCATATACATTTTCTTTCTTTCTTTCTTTCTTTCTTTCTTTCTTTCTTTCTTTCTTTCTTTCTTTCTTTTCTTCCTTCCCTTCAACTAAACAGCGTCTTTGATATGTATCTTTCCTTCATCTTCTCTCCAAATTAAAAAGGAATGGTCCATTATTTATCTGAGGTAATGAGATGGCATAACGCACGTGCTAACTAACAGAGGAACAATCAGAATTATTATTTCAGTCATCTCTCCTCTTTCTAACATTATTTGAGTGCGTTTGAAATGAATTTAATCGAAACAAATTTCCTGCAGTTATTAAGGTTTATTTCCATTAAAGCTTGTAACTAGGGATACTATGAAAAAAAAAAAAAAAAATAAGCGAAAACTATTTTTGCGCACTACAATATCTTTGAAGTTAATTACTAAAAGATATATCCACTATAATTTCTGTTTGATAAAATTATATTATCCGTGGATCACAGAAAAAATAGAACCTAAAATTTCTCTAAGAAAGATATTTTTATCTTTTATATATTGGAAGCAGGTAAATTAATCATATGTAATCAGATACTGGATGAATTTCAAATTTTACATAAAAAATGACGTATCATAAAAAAGTCTGTGTAAAAATAATTTTCATCTTACTTTATCCTGTGCAGTTACTCGGTAAATAGAAGTTCCAGCTGGTGTGCTGTCTTTAATGGTAACAAAATATCGGTCATTCTGAAACTTAGGTGTGTCAATATTTCGAATGACATTAAAATCGACAGTCATGTCCGTAGACATCCTTTGGGGATTACCGCGGTCGTAAGCCCTTACTATGACCTGAAAGGGACAAAAAGAAGAGAAAAAAAAAAAAGATTTTAGAAACACACAGATCTCCTCAAACTGTTTTGTTATTTTCATATTGACAAATCGTTGAACAATCATTATATAATCTTTTATAAATTTTTGTAAGGTTAAATTTCGTCGGCGTGTTCTCACCTTACATCTGTAGAACAAAATAGCTTGTATTGATAACATAATGCCATAATAATTTACGACCTAAACGGCAACATTTAATTTGCATAAAAAAATTAAAAGCAAATTAAAATTTTGATAAATATTTCATCTATGTTATTTATTTGAACTCTATTTTTGAAAATTACCATAAAGAAGCAATATTTTTTGTAGATAAAGTATTTTTATTGCCTCGTGTTTATTTATATCTGCCTTGTCAAAATTCAGTTAGTAGAAATATCAGTGTTTACAATTAAAGAAAATGTAAAATAAACGTAGTCTTTGCTCCCAAAAATAAATATCTTTGTTTTAAAAAAACTATTAAAATTATTATAGAATTCTATAATTTTAGGCTCGGCAATTTTAGTTACGATTTTGCTTCCTGCAGTGTTCGTAATAACCAATGTTATCACCTGACATTTCACATTACTACAAATTAGTCGAGCGGAATCGAAAATAATTAAATTTACAGAATTACCTAAATAAGTCAAAATAATGTTTAATTCGTTTTTCTTAAAATATTACCGAGTTATTTAAATAAGTGAAAAAATAATAAGTAAATAATAGATAAATCATTATTATTATTTAAATGTTTATATCATTGTCAAATATGTGTACATATATCCAGAGTAAAAAATTTTAGTGGTATAATGTCGAAAGGATTTTAGAAAAATATGTCGCACTGAAAATGTTGCTAATACAGAAATGTCATTTATTGTTCCTGGAATACATCTGATAAGGACTGAAGAATCGATCTGTGGAAACGTTGTGTTACAACATCCAGTGTATTAAAGAAGTGGTTCAATTGACCGAACAATATTGGTCATATGAACTCGAAAAAATCAGACATATTTTCACAAATATTTAATAGATGAGAATTAATAGAATAATTATTTAATACGAACTATTTTTTCTTAGCATAGACAGTCTACCACGTGGTTTAATAAAGATTTTAGTTCGAAAATGTGAATGTTATAGAATAGAACAGGCATATGAAGTACGTCTGAAACAATGAAAATATCAATTCGAATAACTGTAAAAATACATTTATTTACAAATATCGACGACTTTGTATACAATATCTTATGCGATTTGTCCTAAGATCAATTTCTTCTTTGTATGACTGATGATCGTTGTAATGGAACGAAAGTGTATTTGGCAATATGGTGTCGTTGTTCGGACGTGGACCAGGTTGGTTGCATCATCACATCCATTTTCACGGTCTTCTTTTGACCAATATTCTAAATTTGGTCTCTCTCAATCTCTTGCTGAATTAGGTATCTTTTCGCAGAGACAAAGATTTCTTCTCGTGGTGTTAAACAGCACAATGCATATAGTATGTCTTGACTGCTTTTATTGTCCTTAATATGAGAAATCTTCTAGTGAGTGTCGGAAAAAGAGGAAGTGAGTGAGAGAGAGAGAAAGACTTCCATTTTTTTCTCGCTCATTGCTAGGAGTTTCAGACCTGTGTGTTTGCTAAGAAGCCAATATTCTTACTGAAAAAATTTGAGAGAGAAATTACTTTTATTAGCAGATCCTTCGTTTATATCCTAATTAATAATTCGTCATCTTCAACAATTCACAGTTGAATTAAAAGGTACTCAATTCCTCTAATTTTACGTTGATAAACGAAATTCTAAAAAAAAATTATTTCTTTTTTAATGACTGATTTGCGACTGTACGTCGACGTCATCAAATCACTCAAGCCTCTTTCGTCCATATACCATTTATGTGCATATTTTTCTTCTGGTGACGATGTTTGCATGTTGGTGAATCTTCGTTTGTTAGGATATTTTTCTTTCCAAATTTAAATACAAAAATGAATCCATTTATTTTAATTTATTATTTCAATCTTAAACATATGAACATAATGTTACGTATAAAATAAATTTATTGTTTTTCACAGTCAACAATGTATAGATTTAAATATTATAGTTGTTAACCCACAAATAAAACCCAGTGGATACTTTTTCTTTACTGACTGTATGAATTTTGATAGCTTACAAGAAAGTCGAACTATTAATGAAAGCTAAGAAGTAATTTGAATTAACGTTTAATTAAACATGAAGATTTTGTATTATTTTTGATATTAGTAAATACTTGCCTTGTAAGAATTGCTAGTGTCTTGTTGCGGGGACATTTTCAGGAAAATGTTTCCTTTATCTGAGACACTGAAGAATTTTTTTGCAGTATTATCACCAACAATTTCGTAATAAACCTCGTTGTTTGGACTCTGCAAAAATTTGCGTTAAAAACCAGAAATTAAGTTTTTCACATTGACATAAAATATGCAGATCTGTTAGATAATAGGAAAATAAAATTTCAGTTTATAAGTAAAAATAAAATAAAATTATTTATTATCGATATCAAACTTTTATCTTTATCAGCAAATAACTGCTGTGTCTTTTACTATATTCTAGTCAAGTGAATGTTCCTTCATTGAAAAATTTATGTTAAAACTGAAATAAATAGTAAATCAAAAGTGCTAAACTATAGCAGTTTTGCTTATTAATCAAAGAACGACCCACTAACTGATTTTCGGATGTTTTTTCATTGACTTCTGTTCTTTGAGTAAAAAAAGCGGTAAATAGGAAAAGAAGTGCGACAACCGTTTCAAACTGGTGACGACTAATGTGACTGAAAAATTCAGGAAGAATTTCTGCACATTTAGTCAATCAGGATGTTTTTCATTGAAAAGTACGATAACTTGACACTCAAATTCAGTGAGTTGTTTAGCCACACAAGAAGAGCAGAATGAGAGACGAAAGTCGTCTTTAAATAACCTTTAAATAACGTGTCACAGAATGAGCAGCTATTCACCAATCATAGAAGAATTAATTAATTAATTATACAAGAGTCGAATGATTATTCAAGGTCATAAAATTAAAGAAATCTATTCAAGGTCAATTATTCCTGAAAGATAAAACTGTGGTAATAAACTAGCCGCTTTTTTTTTTTTTTTTTTTAAATAGAGACACTGTACTTATGCTATCGCAACTGTTATTTTGGATCTATAAAAGTTTCAAAATGTTGTTTATCAGCCTTCAATAAATGAACAAATAATTCCTGCTTCTATAGTACAATAATTATGACATTCTAGCAATAGAGAATGTATACTTACAAATTTGTCATTGTCCTTTGCGGTCACAGTGAGAAGCGTGATGCCAACTCCATCAGTTTCTCCAATAGTTGGATTGCCAAAACTTGTTTTGGTCCATACGGGGGCATTAAGGTTACGTAGTACATTCACTCTGATAACAGCTGTTGACACTTGAGGAGGATTGCCATTGTCTTGCGCTAGAATGCGTACCTATATAAACAAAAAATAATTTTTGAATTAGATTTCAGAAAAAGAAAATATCAATGTTTGGTTGACAGAAAATTCCATTTAATCCACTTCCTGATGATCCATAGAAAATCAAATAGTATTTTCTTAAACAAATTGTTTCTAATGTTTGTGATCATCCAGCGATGAGAATATTGTACAGTTATCTCCCATCTTAGACACATTTGTCAAACGTATTAAGCAAAGAGTAAGGACATTGATTTTTTGATATCTCAATCTTTTTTTTTTTTTTGAAAATGCACAAATTTAAATAGGAGAAATGGATGTAAAAGGAGAAAACTATATAAATAATTTTACTTAGCATCTTCTTGGGGCATATTTTTCTTTTTCTTTGCTAAGTTTATCCACTGATAAAAATTAGACCGAAAATTATAATCGTGGTATGCTCAATAAAGATCGGATTCAGTACAGAAGAAAATAGGTCTGTGATCAGAAGAATTAATTCAAGACGAATATATATGAATTACATAAAAATGAAACTCAACTGTACCCCATTTTTATGGCCATTTCGCTCCTCAGGATAAATTTCCTGGATCTAATTAATACTAAAACGTTTGAATCATAACGTATTTTTTCATAACGTTTTATTGCTAGCTATTGAGATCTCGTCAAATTTCTTTTATATCTGAAGTTTTCTCAATTGAGACCATTCCTTTTCTGTTTATTCTATTGTTATATGATTTACTTATGTATAACTGATATAGTGCTTGATTAATTTATTTAATAATATAGATTTTATATTATTCCTCTTCCACTTGATAAGGTTTATTTTAAAAGTTATTTTTTTTTTAATTTTTTTTCATATCCTATTAAATATTTCAAATCCTATATTTCATTTCTATAAAATTTTTGATTTTATTTTTATATTTTTCTCTCTCTATATTTTTTATTATTTCTTCTCTCTCTTTTAAAATATGATATGTGCTTTCAAGTATATTGATCAGTTAATTTTACTTCGAGTGGCGAGCTTTTTATTTTTTTTTTCGAGGAGGCGGGTGTCCTTAGTTATCTATTTTAATTTATAAGTTAATCTATATTTAATTTTAATCTGTTTTATCTATTATAATTTAATCTATAATATTTTTAAGCTATGTATTTCTATCTAATCCTTTATATTTGAATCTATAATTAATCTATATAATCTTTAAATTTAATCTTAAGTTTAATCTAGTTTTTAACTTTTATTAATCTATTTAATTTTTCCCTTATGTTGTAAAATTTTCTTTTGGGTTATTATTTATTTGTTTATTTTAATTTCTTCCTTTATCTTATTATTTTTAATATTCAGGTTTTTCTTGCTTATTTACTAATAATGTCTCAATTTCTTTATTCTAATATTAAATTTTTTTGTTTAATATTAAAATTAAATAATAGTTTTAATATTAAATTCTAATTTTTCTTTATCTACAATCATTAAAACTCTTTCTTTTCTTAACTTTAATGATTGTATTTTCTTATGTAATTTTTTCCAATTTTAATTTTTCCTATTTGAATAAAAGTTAACATTTTAAATATAGGTCATTGTTAATCTTCAACCATTTTAAATTTCTGTCTAGACTTGTATATGTTCTGTCTTTCTGTCCCCCCCCATTACTTTGGAGTTTCTTTTTCTTTTTTCCTATCTCTCTCTTAAATGCCTTTTCCCTTATTTCTTGTTTGTTTCTCTATTTTCCTCTTCCTTTTTTTTCTATCTTTTTTTAATTTTAATTTAAAAAAAAACTTATGATTCATTTTTTTATCAAACGTTTTAGTAATGACAAGCCCCAGCCAATTTATCCTGAGGAGCGAAATGGTCATAAAAATGGGGTACAATTGAGTTTCATTTTTATGTCATTTATTTCTATGCTCTATAATAAGTATATTGAGCTCTCTTTTGCGGATCAGTTCTAATATTATATATTAATAGGATTCACTTGGGTTACTTACCCATGGATTTTACACACACACACACACACACACACACACACACACACACACACACACACACATATGATTGGATATTGAAGTCATCGAGCGAGGATAGGTTGAACACAATCTTCATACCATTTTTCTCAACAACATGGCTTATGTATGACTTTCTACAAGTGTTTTCATGGCAACTGCTCTGACAAACTTTTTTTTTTCTGCTGCTCCGATTATGTAAATTCAAGCGTTCTACTAAATTGATATCTAGGTCCTCTTCGTTTACTGTTGAAATATCTAAATGCAACCGTCAATTCTACCCCCAACAGTTTTTCTCGCACTTTCTATCCGTCAACCACCGTTCCGTTTGCTTGTTTCCAGTCTTCAAAAACTCAAATGCACGTCAATTGACATCTTCTGTCTTCTTGAATCTCGTTCATCATTTTTTTCCTTTTCTCAATCCTCCCTGTACTTTTTTTCTCTCACTTTCAATCCCTGTAATTCACTGTTGTACTAGTGGCATTCTCGCCTCGCTTGTGGGTGAAATGATTAATATATATATATATATGGCTTGCTCCGTCCATATGTCTTCATTCATTCATAGCATGCCTTGAGTAAAACTAATGACTGCCAAAATAGAATAGAAAATACACATTCACTTACTGTAAACTGGCTTGTTGGTGTGTTGTCTACAGTTTCTTTAAGAGTGATTGTTCCCGTGCTTGAACCAATTTGGAAGTACTTGGCGGCATCCCCATCTCCATTGATGGAATACGTAATTGTCTAAATAAGAATAGAGAAACCACGTTTATGTTTCAGAATGTTCTAAATATCAGAAGAATCTGTTTAAAATATCGATTAGTTTTAAAAGTAATTTTATAACAATTACAATAACGAAATATCTGAACATCGAATGTTAAAGAAGTAAAACTAGTTTTATTTATATGAACAACAAAAAGGACAGTATAAAAGTCTTACTCTGTTAATAACATCTGTAGAATTAACATATTACACGTTGATTCAAAATAGTCTAACTTGTTTGATTCTTTTTCAAAAAAGCATTAATTGCTTTAAGTTTTTTTACACTTTGTATAAGGCTAAAATTTTTAACACTAATTTTCTCGCTTTGTGAACAAAAGTGCGTATTTCGGAATGTCAAATTATTTCAAACAAGTAGAATATTCAGAAAAATATCTATGAAATGATTAAAAGCAGAATTATGAATTAATATATTCTACAATATACATTATCAGTAGCTTACAAGTAAATGGATGTCTGGTTAATTAAAAACCTGTAGTTATAACATAACCAATATTAATGGACAAAATACACTGATTTGATTTCCACATTATATAAATTACAAATAGGGAAAACCATTGTTGCTTGATAATCGACGTGTAGCACATACTATTATATATATATATATATATATATATATATATATATATATATATATATATATATTATTATACTATATATTCTTATTTAAGAAAAATATAATATTATATTTTCTTATTTCTTGCAAGATGATAATTTAAAAAGCTCATTTTTTTCGTTCATAAAAAGGGAGATCAGGATCATTTTTGAAAGGAGATGAAAAGGCATGAAAATATGAATGCTGAAAATTAGATATGTTTTCTAGTTATGTTTTTATCGTGACGCTATAACCGTCAAAATAGTTGCATTGGTTAGAAATAAAGAGTACGCTTGTGATGAGATTCGAACTTGCATCATCTGTCTTTTGGAGCCTGACACGGACAGCTACAGACCGATTAGATAAAACTAACTAATCAGCAAACTTAATTCAAATTTACTCATACAGATACGTTCTTCTTGATTTGAAAATAAAAATTAAAGTCAATAACGAGTGTCTGTATTTTTGTAAAAACAGTCAATAAGTACAGAGAAAAGTGCAAATTTTGTAACCTGAGAATCGGAATCGTTTGCGAAGACAGTTGTAATTGGCGTTAATTTAGGCGCGTCCTCTCTGATTGTCTTCTGGAAATCTTTGATGTAAAAAACAGGTGCATTCTTGTTCCTCTTAAGCGTAAGAGTCACAATGGCTTTATTTCTTGCCGTACGCGGAACTGGTAGACCTTTGTCTCTGACTGTGATTGTTTCCTGAAATTTGAGAAAAAAAAAATCATAAAATAATAGATAAAAATCACTTGCTTCACACATGCACATTGAAGGGAAGTCGGTTGCGCTGGAGGAATTTTTCAATACATACACACACACATACTTTCTCTCTCACACACACAGACACGCGCACACACAAAAAACACACACACGCACTCACACACACACACACACATATATATATATATATGGTTGGAATGAAAGTTTTGTCCTATTACATATATTAATGAAATTAATAATATTATAAATATAACCTCCATTACTTCCTAGAACTCCATTCAATCTGAATACAAGATGCCCCATTTATAAAATTCAAAAAGTTTTGATATAACAAGATATCCAACTCCTGGATTTTGATGTCAAATTTAGCTCATCCAAATGTTTCTGTAAATCCCGAAACAAGTGATAATCATAAGGAAGAAAGTCAAGGGAATATGGAGGAGAAAACGATTTTTCCCAACCGAGTTCCTCCAAGAAAACTTTAATTGATCATGCAGTGTGAAGACGTGCATTATCATGATAGAGGACTACCGACTTTCTGTTGACTAAGGATGGAAGTTTTCTGTCTGAAGTTGCTTTCAAGCGATGAAGTTATTGGCAGTGTGGATCAGACTGTTTAATTATTATCTGAGAGTTCACAATGAATGATTCCTTGAATATCCCGCCACACGCTTAACATAAACTTCTTTTGGTTAAATTCTCCTTTCGGTTGTTGAGCAGGCCTGTTTCATCGATTGATCCGCGGACAACGCAGCTTAACGTTATGGTAAATGATCCAATTCTCATCACAAGTAAAAATCTGTTCAAAAAGGGCATTCAAAGTTATCGTGTAAGCAATACATAAAAAAAATCGACACGTTGTAGGTGATTCCCTAGAGTTAGGTCTTGCAGGAATCACTTTCCAACCACTGAAACTTTTTAAATCACGTAGGACTGTCGTGTAACTAGCGTCTCACTGAATCCGCTGACCGTCGTGGCAGGATTTACTGTAATAGCAGCTTCAAAATCCTCTGAATCAAATCCCTTTTGACGACCTACTCTAGGTCTAGTTTTCTAGTTTTCCCTTCAGACTAAAAACCCCAGTTCCGAAGTGGGAAAACCACTTTCTACAACTGCTTTCACTCAAAGTATGAACCCTATAAGTGCGTTGGGTGGATTTTGCAGCTTGAATTGCGTAGATACATTTAAGAAACTCAAAGAATACAGCATTTCTTATATGTTCTTAAATTGGGACGAACATCGGGGCAAATTCCGAATTGCATTATGAATAGTATTCTCATAATCTCATAGACAAATATATAAAATACACATAGTAGTATTACTAAACAACATAAAGATGCAATATTTTAATAATATTGATTCATCATTTTCAATTTTGTCCGAACCCGGATATATATATATATATATATATATATATATATATATATATATATATATATATATATATATTAGTAGCGAATCTAGGTTATCAATGTTTGTCGGGGCTCATTACAATCAAAATATAATTAGTATAACTGAGATGCGAAAATGATTCCTTGACTCTAACTAAAATAAGTCTATCTATCGTGAGTGTATGTTTGAATATATGTGTATGCGTTAGTGTGTTTATGCATCTCTGTGCTTGGGAATTTTACGTTTATGATTACTACTGATGACTGATATATATCCATAACACTATCCTAGTTACACACTTCACCTCGACCCTCCAGTCGATCAGTTAAGGCAGTAACTTTCTTTAATTTTCGCCGAGTTTAGGTTGGGCTAAATTTAATTTGTCCTTGATACATTCTATTAAAAACATCTTATACTGTACAGAATAAATTATTTGAAATGTACATTTGAAAACAATAATTTGAAATAAAAATGCGTTCTTTGAAAAACAGGACATACAAGTCATTAAAGGTTTTTAAAAGATTATTTATAAAATTAAAGCAAGAAATACATTACCTATTAAATGCGCCCCCCCCGCTCAGATAGGGTTTCAGATCTAGGTAGCCTGACTAGGCACATTAATTTATTTTTTTCTTTCTTTCTTTCTTTCTTTCTTTCTTTCTTATGAACAATATTTTGAGGCACGGAATTAAAACAATTTGGACACAGCTGAAATGAATGGCCGACAAGTCCAACCATCGGAGTCGCCACGTATATATATATATATATATATATATATATATATATATATATATATATTGATTGTTAATTTTTTTGTTCGATCGTGTTTTGTTTTTAGAGCTCGTTTTCGTCCATAATATTTTTTTATGGGGAGTGTATGCATTTCTCGTAGGTGCTTCTTAATGAAGTTGTCACCGATAAGATGTTGTTATTGAGTTGCCTTTGTCCTTCTAGTTGAGGAATAGACGCGAATTATTGATCGTGTTGGTGTGGCGAGTGCTTTATAGGGGCGATGGAACACCCTGCTCCATTTGTTTTTTATTTAATTACATTTTTGACAGGTAATCTTTTCCTTCTCCCCCACCCACGCTGTATACATAGTGATAGTTGTTTCGTTTAGTTAGTCGTTAAAATTAAGTTTCGTCAAATTAACTTGTAGATAGATAATCGTTTCGTTTAGGATAGCCATTTCATTTTGTTTCATTTTATTTGCTGGGGGATTGGCTTCTCTCGTATGTACTTGCCACTCGCCAATGTTGCCACTGATTTGTGTCTGTCCCTTAAGTTGAGTGATAGACATGAATTAGTGGTAGTGTTGGTGTGTATTTTATTGCGCGCACCGGCGAGGGACACCTCCCATTTTTTAAATATAGGTAATGTTTTCCTTCTTCCATTCCCCATCAGGAGCCCCAGACAATATATGACATCAATATCCAAAGTATAGACAAATGGTAAACTTATAAATATTTAAGATTGATTCTAACGAGAAAAATTTTCTCGCACGACTCAGTGTACAAATCTAGCATTTTATCTTATTATCTTGATGTGAGTAAATTGCATGTGTTTGTTTCTTTTTATTATTTGATTTACGGTATACATTTAATTTTGCCCGCGATCTGTTCGAGGAAGCATATCAAAAAATGATAATGTGCTATCGTTTCTTTTTAATAAGTTAATTCATTTGTGGACTCGATTTTGTTAAAATAAAGAATTGAAACCGTATCTATCTCTATATTTATTTGTCTGCTAACAAATATAAAACTTACAGTAATTGTGTTAACATTTAGGTCGGTTGGGAAACTGGTCAGAAAAACTTCACCCTTTTCATTGACTCTTAGATACGGAGAAAGCCCGTCAATAATATATTCCAGCTGATTGTGCGGGGCCTAAAAGAGAATGAAAAACAAAATGTTATTCAGCAAATATTATTATAAATGTTGGATACGAGATATAATTGCTTTCTTCAAATACTTATTAACGATTATCATTACATTTATCGTAATGGAGAAATACAGTTTATAATATAGAACAAGAATATTCATTTTATTTATACATTTATTTAGAGGTACATCAAACAGTAAGGTCGAGGACGAGGACCTGAAAAGTAAAAACAGTTTTGATCTCCCTTCTTTATTTCAAGAGAATTTTGGAAAGCATTCAGAAAGACTGCGAACCATACACCATCAGGACAATATTTAAACGCAGCTTGAACTTACAGAGAAATATCTCCTAACACAGAGGACAACATCATCAAAAACTGTGTCTATTTCATTTCTTGGACTTGTGATAAAAATTAGTCAGGTGAAATCAGCTGCTCCTAAAAGTAAGGCTGACGGAGCATTGAAAAGTGATAATGTATGAGGATCTCCTTGGTAGGCTAAGAATGGAGATAATTGCACTGTTACAACCATTAATAAAGAAAAATATATTATTCAATATTATTAAATAAATATTATTCAATAAATATTTGTATCTCGTATGAAATAAAATATACATAATGAGAAGAATTGATATTATTCATTAAGATTGAATTTACACGAATTCCTATCAATAAATTATTCTCTAAAAATGATCTAATACACATAATCGATTACGCTAGAATATAGAATACTTCAGAATATGTGATAACATAAAAAGCTAACATTTTTATGCAACATCGTTGAAAAATACATGTTATCTGTTAATGAATAAAAACGTAATATATAACTCTTTGATACTATGTAATATGCGAGACTTGAAGTGAGGAAATAATCTTTTGAACTTTTATTTCTTTACTTATTCAAAATGTTCTATTTCTTAATGTGAACAGTGCATTTATAAAGACTGCTTACCTCACAATTGTTATCTTCCAAGAGAGAGAGAGAGAGAGAGAGAGAGAGAGAGAGAGAGAGAGAGTATACATGAACTAACCTGGGAATCAGCATCAGTGGCGTCTATTTTCAAGAGTGGGGTATTTAACGAATAAGTACTATCCACGATTTTGGTGTATGTCAGCGTCCTCAGAACTGGGCTGTTCAGATTTCGGTTAACGGTCACTTCTGCAGTGCAAATCGACTTCTTCCCGCCGCCATCTTTAGCCTCAACGAGCAGCTAAGACAGAATGGAATTTTAGAGATAAATAAACATCAAAAGGGTGACCTAAAGAAATTATAAATTAAACATTAAGTAATATCTATCTATCTATCTATCTATCTATCTATCTATATATCTATATATATATATATATATATATATATATATATAAAGTCGACACTGATTGCTTAAAGATTGCGTTCGAGTATGAATTAAGCAGTTGCCACTCGGTGTTGACTTGATTGTCCAATTTTATATCTATCGCTTTTATTGAGAACTTTTGTCCATAATATAGCATACCTTAAAACTAAAACCTATATTTTTATCATATATATATATATATATATATATATATATACACATTTGTGTGTGTATGTGTGTGTTTCATATGCGGTATATGGCTTATCTCATATATGTCCTGAGTTGTATTACCTGGATTATATTAGCGCTTCAATTTGGTTATCCTCAGCAACTGCAGTTCTGACCTAACATTTCCACCTAACCTAGTAAGTCACTTATGAAGATTACTCTCAGTTATGGCATCATCACCTGCATAAATAGCACATAACTATTTTTACAGATTTTATTTTTCCAGAAATAAAAGAGCATTGAATGAGGAAAATTCATCTCATTTTGATCCATTTTCGCTTTTAACGTGAAATTGACAATCCACACAAATTGTACAAAAAGATGCATCTCGTTTTCCTCAGAACCCTTTTCGCGCAACATCTATTTTAGATAATCTGTATGTATATATTAAATTTTAGTAATTTATGAAACTAAATAACGCGTTCAAATGTTGCAAATGTTTGCTTCAATCCAGTATATATATATATATATATATATATATATATATATATATATATATATATATACCAGTTTGTAATTGGTAGGTATTATTCCAAGTAGGACTTTAATTCAATAAGAGCTCAATGTAAGTTACACAGCAATATAATGATAAATTAAAAACGTTTTAAGAATCCATATCGGTTATAATTTATTTCATTAATATTTTATATTCATCTCTTAAGACCGAATAATTTTTAATTAGTATTGATTCCATTTCTTAAAAATTATTCATCTCAAGAGATGAATATAAAATTATACATGAAATAAATTATAATCGATATGGATTTTCAAGGTATTTTCTATATATAAATATATATATATATATATATATATATATATATATATATATATACAGTGACACGCATAAGTATTGGATACATGGCATTTTCTGTTATAACTCTAGTTTATGTTCGGCATTTTGCCTGATATTTGGTAAGTAATATCTCGTAAAGTTGTTTTCGTTGTATGTGGAAGGAAAATTAAAAACTCATGGTTGAATCCATTTTTTTTTTATCAAAGTTCAAAATTACCCTATGCAAAAGTATTGGATACATGACACTTTTTTTTTCAAATTTCCAATCGAAACTTTGTATTTTAAAAGACTTTAAATATTCAAAATTTCGATAGTATTGGAATGTTATCTCTGACCAATCAGAGAAGCACACAATTGTTTACAAGATAGTGCTACTAATCATCTGACTCTTTGATATGCATTCTGCAATTCAAGGATTAAAAATGGCAAAAACTAAAGAATAAATGGATAAAGAGCAGTATTTGGGTATTCTTAAAACTAATATAAAACAAAGTGAATGAAAGCTGTCTTTGGGGCGTCACTGGACGTTTCAACATGACAATGACCCGAAATACACGGCACGAATTGTTACAAAATATCTAGATGATAGCAAAATTAAGGTACTGGTGTAGCCCACACAGTCCTTAAAGATACACTAAACTTAAACCCACCGAAAATTTATGGGCAAATTTGAAGAAAAAAGAGTAAAATGTCCCTCAAATTTAGAGGAACTAAAAGCTATTGCCAGAAAAAAATGGAGAAAAATACCTGTTAGTGTGTGTAATGATTTTGTAAGGATTAAGTTTTTGTAATGATTTTGTAAGAAACTATCAAAAATTACTAAAGAATAAAAGTTACACAATTAATTATTGAGGGAAGAGGGCCAATAATTTTGTCCTATATTAAATGTTTTTGGAGTTTATTTTTTATATTTTGACATTAAAATTAAAATTTTGTTGTGGGTATCACTTTACATTCTTTCAAGTCCATTATTTCAGCATTTGTGAAAAAATGTACATGAAGTTTCTATGAAAATTTAAAGTATTACAGCTTCATTTGTAATCATGGAAGGCGGGTGAATAACTCTGTGCACAACTGTAATTAAGTTTTATATATATGCGATGTTCCGTGCCGCGTGTTAAAAATTTACACTTATGAACCTAGCAAATAGTACTTTCCGCTATAGGACCGTTTACATAAACGGCACATACCTTTTGCTGTTTGTAGTGTTTCTTTCTTTCCCGAAATAAAAATGAATCAAATGAAAATGTATCTATTTTTTTAATTTTGGCTTTTAACTTAAAAACATCCAAGATTCATTATTCACAAACTAATCCTAAAGGGATATGAATTGAAATGTCACTTTTCAGAATATGCATTTATGTCATAAATTTCAGACACATGTGAAACGAAATCCCGTATGTGAAAATTCAAAGGAATTTAAAGAAGTATATATTTATATACTTATGCATGCATGTATGTGTGTTTATTTTTCAACAACTGCTACTTCGCGTTATTGAAAAAAATACTTCATTAAGTCATTTAGTATCAGCCATTACTAACTTCGTACAATATTAGATAATATCTACACAAATAAGATTAAAGTTTCTGAGATTTAATCGTTATGACCGTGTATTTCCGCGTATAAGTCAATCTTTTCATAAGACAAGGAAAAAAAAAAAAAAAAAATAGCAAATTTTCATGTATTTATCATACTTATACGTATTATAAGATGACTGCTTATTATTTATATAAATATGATGTTATTTGAAATATTGTTACTTACTGTATCTTTAACAATTCAAAATAACGAAATAACAGAACCGATTCTGTAACATGTTTTTCCTACACAGGCCCCCTGGTGTACTAATGGCCATTTACTTATACTTTATCGACAATCACAAAATACCGCTAATATCAGTACGATAATGTATGATAATAGTACATTCCATTATTGAAAGTTTAGCGAAAGATGAAGGTTGCTATGAGCGCAATCATAACTCGATGTTTACATTTTCTCAGTTGAGCTTGCATTGATACAAGTTGATTTAATTGATATGAAATTATTCTTCTAATAGGCAATTTATTATGAAGTTATGCCAGTAATATATAAGATAGAAATAGTTTTATTACTTTTATTATCAATTTATAATGTGAATCTTTTCATATACGTTATTGATTATCGCACCGAGGCCGAGGTTAGCCTACCAACAAACATCACTCAGAGTTTAAAGTTTCTTTTTTATAATTGTATTATAAGATGATCCCAAATTTTTAAGGGTGATTTTGGGTACAGTATATAAAATAAAGAGAAATATGTTTTTACCTTGTATAATAAAACAGAATCGGTCTTCAAATCAGTCTTCGTAGTAATCGTACCAGTCGATGAAATTTGGAAATAAGTCGGTACATTGGCTTCGCCGATGAGACTATAAGAAATTTTGCCAAATTCCTGAGAAAACAAAACAAATATCAAATGAGATATTTTTAAACACAAAAACAAGTATACATATCCATCAATATACATACATCTACCATTTCGTATGTGTTCACTTGTATATAAAACGGAAACTTCTTAATATTTAAAATGAAGACTTATTTACAAATTTTATCTAAAATAACCTAAATTTAAATATTTAAAGTTAATATTTTGCAATATTAAAATTAACAGATCTTTTTTGGTCAGAAATCAAATAAACGTGTTTCTAATGTTACTTCCTTGAATTGAGAACATTTGATAAGACACTCCGGCATTCAATAGATCTAGACAATGAAAGGATAAGACGTTTTTGAATTAGATTTATCTTTTAGAAAGTGACATACTTTTATATAACATAGAAAATAAAATTATCATTCAAATATTAATTATTCACAGTTATTCTATTTGATTAATCTATATAATTTATAATATATATATATATATATATATATATATATATATATATATATATATATATATATATATATATATATATATATTATGGATTTCTTTTTAATTTGGACTTTATTTCTTATTACTGTAAACGTTACTATTAATGGCTATACGTATTTGAGTTGTTATCCCTGTTTTTGTTTTTTTTTCTTAAACAAGGAAATTAATAGCAACGAGTCTAGTAGAACTTCTCAATCGAGGCTGGTTGATATTAATTTCTCTTTTTAAGAAAATAAAGAACAGAGATATTAATTCAAACACATGTCTTGGAGTGTGTCACAAATATTGTTTCGAATTCTGCTTTATGGTAGTTAGTAAAGTAATTTTCACCAAAAATTATAGAAATAATTTGATTCCTTCGACACAATCGGAATGTCTATTAAATGAAATCATTTAAAAATGTAACTGTATATCTGTAAATTGTTTATCCATATCACTTAACTAACAAAGGTCATGGAATAGACCAAATCAAATACGTGTTTCTTATAATTGTTAATATGATATTGTTAATGGAAACATGAGCATGTAAGCTGCACATCACGTATCATATAGCCAACTAAATAGATTATGGGCTGATAAGGATCTGATCAATAAACGCACCACAAATGCACTGTTGTATTATGCCAGTATAGACATTGCATTAAAATGTCACACAAAACTGTCAAAGGAAACCAAATAAAGAGTTGGCATAGGGTTACTCGTTGCCAACGAATGCAAAAGTATGTAACCTCACAACTACATCCAGCATTGCAAGCGTGGAAACAAGAATGCTGGACAGATAGATATCTTAAAAAATGTCCAAGAAATGACTGATCAGTCTCTCACACATCAAAGAAAGAATGTAAGGTCCGCGTAGCGGAAGAGAGGCAACAGGGAATGCAACACAGCCTGACCGAGAGCAACTAACAAACTATTAGTGTGTAACTTAAGTTTCTTGTTATCATTGGCACAAATTAGATTGATTGATTCGTTTTCTAAGCCAGAAATTATTTTAGATTGTAATTTTTGTAAGGTGAATGGAGATAATAATGATTTGGTGATACAAATCTTACTAAATAACCCATAGCTGGGGGGAAGAGGTGGATTCATATATTTCCCAAGAGTATTTGCGCGTAAGTGAATATAACGAACCTAACTGGAATTGGAACTCGGCTCTCAGATTAACAATCCCGATGTTACACTATCTACACATCCTAGCTTACAACACTTGGTAATCCAAAGCGGGTAGTAACCAGGCTCGACGTTGCTTAACTTCAATGATCATACGAAAACGTGTATTTCAATCTGATATGGCCGTAAGCTGACCTATCTACTCTGCTTTTCGTGCACCAAGCGCTTCGGCAGAAACAGCTTTGCAACTCAAACGGCCATAAGTACTTCAATGATTTGAAATTCAAACTATACAAAATTGTTTCTCCTCCCATCTGTCTTTTACCATCCATTTTACGTTCAAATAAAGCGAAGCCACTCCACTACAGAAAAGTGAGTTGTTTTTTTCAATGACTTCTACATAACAGAAGGTCTCTGGCTGTTGCAGACTACAGGATTACGTTTCCATCTTTCTGATCTATTAAGTGCTCATGCACTACGTGTGATATAAAACGTTGTAAAACGTTTGAAGTGACTAAAGATATCAAGCAGATTTCTAGAAGAAAACAAAAAATTTGATCAACGCACATTTGGATCAGTATCCGTTGCTGTTAAAGTGGCCACGAAGGTGTTGGGAGCTACTATTTCGGAAATAGTAACTTTTTTCAAAGCCGGACAACTTGGAGCACGAGCATTGCGAATGACCTTGACAGTCAACGTCGATAAACCAGACAGCGCAGGTTGCCCTCTATCAGTACCTTTAATAACAATCTGTAAAAAAAAAAAAGAAAAAGAAAAAGAAATCAAATGGAAAAAAATATCTTCATTTAAACTGATACATTCCATTTAATATACCAAATTAATTAATATATATATATATATATATATATATATATATATATATATATATATATATTATTGTTGCAGTATATATGAAGTTTGAATACTACGTTAAATTAAGTATTTCTATATACCGAATTATATGATTTTCGATGAATTTGCTGTGTTTGAGTTTTTTTTTCATATTTATTACGATGAAATTATATAAAAATGTTGAATATTTTAACTTCTGAATATTTAAATGCTGTCCATAATTCAAATTTTACATTTGAAATTTATGATTACTGTTTACTTTTTGTAGATTATAATATGATATCCTGTAATAATTCAATAGATTTATCGGCCTTCAGCGGTCAATAGAGAAGATGCTTGAACATTTCATTTAATATCTATCTATCTATCTATCTATCTATCTATCTATCTATCTATACAAACTTTATGTTCTCACGAGAAACTTCATTCTGGTATAAAGAAAAATTGAACGATTAATTATTAGAAAATTAATTACGTAAAATGGTAAAAAAGGAAAAAAATCTCACTTTATATTCGGGTTGTGTGTCGAGTGTTAAGGTTTTGCCAACAGCAAGAGATCCGGTGATTGGGTTCAAGTAAAACAAACCATTTCCTGAATTTGGAGTGACTGACTGGATACTTAGAATGACATCGCTGTTCGGCGTATTCTGTAAACATAATAAAGCAAAGAATCAGAATTTGTACGTTTAAAAACGCATAATTAACAATATCATCAGCAATTAAAAATACAAATACACAGAGGACATCTGATAAATGAAAAACAAAAAAACATTCTTCTTATTGTAAACCAGGGCAAAGCGAAAACGGCCACTCTTTCCCTTAAAACCAACACAACATTTTGTGGGAAAAGTATAAATAAGCTAACATAAAAACAGAGATTGTTGTGCATTGGGAACTGTGTAAATGACTTTTCTCAGAATTTGTGAACAAATGGTATCACTGCAAAACAGAATCTTTCCAAGACAAAAGCATAAAAACCATGACTTTGAGATCTAGATGAACACTTTAAACAGTCAAATTAGCTACAAGGAAAAATTGTGCTGTTACATCGTAAACTTACTTGTTCGAGCATAACGCAGCATGATAAAAGAAAGAATAGATTAGAAAAAATAACAGAATCTCTGTTGAAAGCTGTAGCCATAATAATTCGTGAACTTGAATCGTATCAAAAATATGAGAAACAAAATTTGATGAAATGGAAGTTCAGAGAAGTGTTCAGATTGCTATTATCGTCGAGGATAATGAGAAAGATATCGGGGTTTCGACGAAAGTAACTTTCGTATTCATTACCTGCATCAAAGCATTATGAAAATGTATAAAATGTTTAGCATTATGCTGGAATAGGTTTGGTCTCAAGAGAAAGCCAGGTGCAGAGTTGACTTAGGATGAACCCAGGTGTAGATGTATATCCATGATACACCTGTTTTCATTAATGACCACAGGAGGTGGTTCTGATGTTAACTTATGCTTGGATTTTAGAAAAACCGTTGACAGATAGATATATATAAATAACCACCCAAGAGAAGGATTTAGACAGCCTCTCGCACATCGTAGTATGAATGCAGGGCCCATATATCTAACCGGGACCACTGCACTCACAAACTGACTGAAAGTAAGTGGTGAATTCAGGAGTTGAATAAAATGTAATGTTAAGTAATTCAGATTCAAGTTAATCATAACTGTTATCATCAGTAGTAACGACACAACATTTATCATTACATTTACAATATATAAACATACACTACATTACAAAAGTTTAAGGTAACCCCTGGTAATTTTTTGAAACTGGCGCCCAAAGTAGTTATTTCGTACTTTAAATAAGAGAAAATTATTATACGTGGTTAAAACGCGAGACATGATTTTTTTTGTAGAAATTTTATTATGACAATAAGAAAAAAATCATGATTAAATTTTGCTCTCATCAAAATATCCCCCTTTAGCCTTGATTATCGCAGTACAAATCTTTGGCATTCATTACAAAAAATTCTCAAAGTATAAGTTTGATAATTGATTTCGTTCTTTTTTCAATGATTCTAAGAGCTCTTTTTCATATTTTCAGATGTAAAAATTTCACTTTTCTGTCAGGTTTATCTCATGCTAATTCTGGGGGTTGCTTCAAACTTTTGAATTGTATTATATATTTAAAATATGTAGACACAATTGCGATTTAAACGAGATGATGCGATGTAATAAAATAAGAAAAGAAGAAAGGCAATAAGTTTCTGCAGCTGCCCAAGTACAATATGTAACGGGAATAAATAGTTTCAGGATTTTATCTTCGTTTTTGACAAAGAGTTCTTTTTTTTAATAAGGAGTATAAGGAGAGGGTGGGGACAGGACAAGTCTACACTGCCGACTCAACACTGCCGACTCAACACCGCCGACTGAGCGCCGAGATAACTCAGAACCGAGACAACTCAGCAACAGAAAAACATAACTTTTCTTTTGACCGAATAAAAACAATTTATTAAGGATTAAAACTTTAATTACTGAATATTTTTCGTCAAACAAGGCATTTGAAAAGCATTATATGAAATATGAACCAGATTTTTATTTTGAATTATATTTAATAAAGTAAATCGTAAATAAATTTAATTTTAATAAAGTAAATTGGCATAAAAATAAGAATTTCGATTTACTTTGTGTTTTATTGAATTATTTTGATTTGATCGCCTATTATACGAATCAATGGAAATTATTTGATGCAATCATTAAAGGTCAGTAATTTGGAAACTTAATTCTCTTGATAATTCTTCAAAATACTCACTGGTTTGTCACTGTCTGTGGCGGTAAAAGTAGCCAATACATTGCCAAGTTGTTCATTCTCGGAAATCTGCACAATTTTATTTTGCGGCTGCAACTGCGGCGCGTGATCATTGGCATCCTGTATAAAAAGCAAAAATAGATTCCATAAGTGGGCATACTTAGTTTGCTTAGTTATATTTTATTAATGCAAATATGATGCATAATATTATGAAGGTATCGAACGCTTAAGACATTTTAACGTAGTTGAATCAAGGTCATTTTCTGAAAAGAATCATATGCAGAGAACAGTAAGTATATTTATAAAAATAGTGAATAAGTGCGTGCGTATGTGTATTTGTGTGTGTGTGTGTATGTGTGTGTGTGTTGCGGTGTGTGTTTTCATGAAAATCGAAATTTGGAAAAATACATAGGCTTAAAGTATAATCAGGGGTACGTGGCTGAGTAGTTAGAACGTTCGATTTCTGACCATAAGACCCGGATTCGAATTTCACCATGGTCGATTTATCGGTCTGGAGGAGCATGCGGTACCTTTTTTGTAAGTGCCTGAAAACCATACCATGGGTTAACCCAAGCTTTGTGATTGAAATTGTGTAGACGGAACCCTTGGTCGTCATTGGTGGTTGCGTTAGCATGAAGTTACAAGTCATGGTGTGAGCGTGCTGGTCTTCTTCAGACTATTGATCACGCTAGATAGCGTGCACCTCCCCAGCAAAGAAACTGTAACTAAAGTTCACTCACCATAGTTGCAGTATAAACCACACGTGGGATCTGTGGGTGTTGAACAAACGCAAAGGCGCCTGATCAAGCGTCTACAATGGGGATTAGCTATCTGCCGTAATAGGCTGGCATACTCGGATACGAGTAGCTGCACGATTTAGATTTAGATGTATAATCAACAGACATACTAAAAATTAATGAGGAGCATTATTGGAGCAATAAATTCGTAGTCTTATACGTGCTTTTTAACTGAATGTTTGAGTATTGTGATTAATAATTACTACAGAATTAAGTGCAATGAGAAGAAAAAAATATGTTAAAAAGCAAATATTTTTCTTCACTTTTTTTAGTTATTATGTTTCGGATGGCTAAAATCATGACCGGATAATAAAATACTGCATAGCCACAGTGTAAGTGTTAAGGATATGCTATGATATATGATATTTTTTTTTAATCGTTCCTAGCACGTGTAAAATTTTCGTTAAAAATATTGTTTTTCTTTGTCAAAAAAAATGGACAGATAATCAATCATTTTCAATCATTTTTTTCCATTTGATAAAAAAGATGAAAATCTGACTTTGATATTCTTTTAAAAATCAATTATCATCTTTTCAAAACTGATTTTAATAAAATCAGAAACTATAATGTTTATTTAAAATATTTTGAACCAAGCTTAACTTCTGCGCCGAAAAAATGTAATTTGAAAATAAAACAAAGCAGGTCATAACCTTTCGCGTCGTTTGACAAGTGACGAAAGACATTTTCATGACGTTTAGATAACTTACGGGAGGATAGTTCTTTCTACGAATGGAAGGAAGTGAAATTATTTAGATTTAAGTGAACAAATTATTTACCTCGTTACTTTTAAGGAAAACTTTCAGCGCTCTAATCTTTTAAATTTTTTTTTGTACTTAGCTTTCATCTTTACGTTTTCGATGCTTTATGGAAAATATAAAGAAATTAAAAAATAAGACTGTTAATAGTGAGATTAAATTTCATAAGAAAAAGGTATCTAATTAATTTATAGGTACCTTTCTTATGAAATTTTATCAGAAGAGTACATAAAATACTATAATTTATGTACATATATTACATTTTACTGTGTTATTTGTATTTCCATTCATTTTATTATTAATTTTGATATTTCATTTATGGAAAAATGTCATAACTGAGATTAATATAAAAATAAGATCATATAAATTAAAGTTTAGCAGTAGTTAAATTTCATAAGATGATACTGATACTTATAGGTACACTTCTCAGTTGAAATTGAAAAATCAAATTAACTTCTCCATACGTGTTTCGCAAAAGTAAAGAGAGAAACAATGCTGAACTCAAATAATGCAACTAAATTGTATTCTGGTTGGTCTTCCGTACTTTATAATTACCGCCAGATTATAAACACAAAAATTACATTTCTTAATTACTTCGGATCTTCTGATTAGTCCAAATGATACAATTTTCAAAGTGCTAGATAATGACAATCTCATATGGACACTTTGAAAGGTTGAAGTTGCTTTTAAGTAATATTATAATATTTTTAAAAAACTTAATAACTAACTTTGTAAAAATCTATTATAATTAAAGAAATAACAAATAATTGTATTAAAAATTCAATTTTCATTGAAAAAATTTTTTGCTTTCAGAAAATATTGTCCATATTCATAAAAACAACTAAAAACAAATAAAAGCATTTGAAATTAAATAATATATTTGTTTTATTGAGTTTTGCATGTTACAATTTAGAGCTGATTTTCAGGTACCGTGGGGCCAATTAAAAAAAAAAAACCATGATTTTCATTCTTCAAAGCCTTGTGCTTTTAACTATTGTAGTCACTAAACCCGATGCGCTCGAATTTCTAGAGTTTTTCATAAAATTAGTTACGGGGGTGTTAATAAATATAAAAAAATATTTCTGCCATGACTTTAATAAAAAAAACATATTTATAATAATTTCGATCATCTGTGAATAGTTTCTGAAAGTTTCATTAACATCTGACAATTATTTTTATTTTTGCAAGATTTTCCAAATAAAGTTTGGCGTCTTTTTCATCAGACTATGCTCTTTTTTTTAGCGATTTCGTGGAGTTACTTATATTAAAACATTTAAGAAAAGCAAAAAGAAATAAAATGTTCCTTACCAACACATTAATTCTCACTTCTGCTTGTTTCAACGGCATGTTCGAATTTTGTCCATCTTTTGTTGTAACAAAGAAACTATAAAAAAATTGCTTTTCGTAATCGAGAGGCGTAGTTACATAAATTGTCCCTGTGTTGGTGTCGATTTGGAAAGGAGCAAAATTTCCGGTTAAAATGTATTGGATTGAAGGAATAGAATCCAAGTCAACAGCCTGAAGAAGCAAAAAGTAGCAAATAAGTCATAAATATAGTTTTCTTTGACCACCGTCTAACAAATTTAAACAGAATAAAAATAGAGACAAATTCGTGTTTTACATGCTTCTCAATTACTAAATGTCTCTCTCTCTCTCTCACTCTCCCTCTCTCACACATACGCACACACGCACGCATACATGCGTGTGCACACTCAGAAGGTTCGCTCTGAAAGTAATACCTCATAATTTAATGTATCTACTGACTTCCTCATAGACGAAGAAGAGAGGCAACTGAGATCTGGTTATACAGAAGAATACTGAGAATACCATGGACTATGTGAGTAACGAGGAAGCATCGAGAAAGTTTTGAATAAAATGAGAACGAAATTTGCTTAGTATCAACAAGGACACATAATTTCTGGGAGACATAACGAGGATTTGACAAATCTGAAACTCAAGGGGACACATTGAAGGAGACAGAGGGAAGCAGCGGCTAACATATCTAACAATTTTATGTAAATGAATGGCAGGGGATTGGAAGGAAAAGGCAATAAAAAGTCAAACAGTGCTTAAAGGAGAGGAATTTTTGGAAAGACATGATCGTCCACGTTCTGAATTGACATGGCGCATAAAAGAAGAAGCTCACAATATCAAAAGAGTGTAGTGGGAAGGGATCTTACAGTAGAAATTGAACCTTCTCACCAATAATCCATAATATTTCTTGCCTAGATAGTAGCTGAGCGCCAATCTGGTAGAAAAGCATCAGATATACGAAGCGTAGTTGTGTAATTTATTATCTTCACGTAGACTGGAAAGATTCTTGGACAATGCTGAATTGAAGACCGTAGAGAAGGAAAGGAGAAACCGCTCTATTTTCCCCGAGAATTCATGGGAATTCACAGATAAGAAGGAAAGAAAACGCATCTGTGAAGAGCTATGATTGCTTACATCCTGAATGAACTTGGTATTTAAAAAAATATTTATATCGTTAATATTTTCTAAGATATGAAAATTTTTCTCCAAGATTTTATAATTCAAGGGAGATTACTGTTATCAACGCAAATTAGTCATCATTTACTCTGTGCTTATTATCTATATCTATTTGAGCAAACTCAAAACCACTTTGAACTCATGAACATAGGAGTGGTTTTCGAGTCTGTCCTGCTAACCATCACTGTATGCAAATCAATGTTCATTATATACTTAACTATTAGAATTTCGACATGCATAGGGAGGTAGAAGAACAAAACATTTTACTCATGAATTTTAATCCTTGCATTGTTCGTTTTATTTACATTTATTAAATAAAAATGATTAGAGTATCATTTTTAAACCAAACTTTTCTGAAATATTGATACTTGAAATCTATTTTTAAAGAAACTGTATAAAAAAAGCTTCTACAAATAACTGCCACTGGGACAGTTTGCATTCATTTAGTATTAAAATCTTCGGGGAAATCATGAATCTTTCTCTTCATTGTTGGGTTAACAATGCTCTTCTATAAAAAATAATTTTCTACTGAAACAACAGCAGAATCAATTACTTTACATTACCTTTCATATATATATATATATATATATATATATATATATAAAGAACAGTAAGATATATAATCCGGTTTTATTGATATTTTTTATTTTTATAAAACAGTGCTCAATTTAAATTTACAGAGCATAAATATTATAAATTAACTGATTTAAAATATGGTTTCTTCGTTACACAGTAATAACCATGTTTCAAAAAACCGAAGCTAAAATCTTCAAATTTAATTATATAATTAAATTAAAAGCATTAGTTCTGTTTCATCTTCGAATTTTGGAATAACTTTAAATTTACTGAGTTTTAAACGCACATATAAATTCATAATTTCCTTTTTCCAAGGATACAGAGAAATCCAATCATTTAGACAGGGGCGGTAGCGTGTTCATTTTAAATTAACTATTGTTGTATCAATTATGAGTTACGTTCGAAAAAGTGGTTAAGTTTAGGGAGGGTAGGGGTGCATTTTTCAACGAATTCTGACATCCGTTAAACGCATGTCGTCTGTTTTTTTTTAATTTTTTTTTATTATCGACAAAAAGTTTTTCCACATTTTTTTAGTTAAATTCGTACTTATATACTTAAAGATTCTAATTACTAATAAATTATATTTATTTTTAAATCAAGTAAATGTAATAGAATTACTTAAATTATTTTTTCATATCAAATATAAGTATGTATATTACGAGCTCCCATTTTTTTTATTTTTATTTTTAAATATTATTTAAGGAAAGTTTTTGACAATGACAGCAAAGAATAGCTATTTCATTTCTTTGATTCAGTAAATTTTTATTTTTTATAAACTTAATAATATATAGTTTCTCATGTATGCACAAAGGACATGGGTCATTTAATGACCTACATATCCTAGCTTTTCTTATTAATTTCCATTTTTACTTTTTTTTAAGGAACCAATAAAACACCTACAGATGTTTTTTATATATACATTTGAGGCTATAATTGTTTTATATATATATATATATATATATATATATATATATGTGTGTGTGTGTGTGTGTGTGTGTGTGTGTGTGTGTGTGAACGAAGAAAATAGCTTCGAAACTAAACAATAAATGATGAATTTTCAATTGATTTCAGTCATCGATAGTTTTCCGTTCATATTCCATTTAAGTACATTCAACAGCATCACTCTCTTTCTGGCATTAAAATTCATTGACTGATAAATAAATAGGTATTTAAGTTTCTCCTCACACTTTCTATACTATTTCATGATAGCGTTTTTTTTTTAAACACAATATTGTATAAGAATATGTCGACACATGACATTTTGCTTCTTGTTAAGGATTAGAAAACTCGACATTCTATTCAAACGGAAATACTTTTAAAATGTCACTCATTTGTAAGTATAGAAATCCTGGTGTAATTAATTTAAATTCGTATTAAGTAAGGCGTTTTGGAACTTGGACAATTTCTATTGACAAATTTCCAATAATACATCCCAATTTAAAAACTTTCGCCATCATACGTACTTCTTCTTCTATGCGCTTTGTCCCTTCAGGACGTTGACGATCATGGCTCTCCATGATTTCCTGTGCTTTTAATAAATTTTGACTGTTTAAAAATCTCTTCCGCTATCCATTTACTCAAGCTCATTAAGTAGGTTATGCATTATTTTCATCTGTCCCTACTGACATCAGTCTGGCCTGTGAGTATTAAATTTTCCAAGCCCTCTTTCCTCATTATGTACCCTAGAAATTTAAACTGGTATTAAGTATGTGTCCTTTTTGCTTCCGTTTTCTTTAAAACTTGGTCGTTTTTCACATATTCGATTTCTGTAGAATCACATTTCTGTTGCTACAAGTCTCTTCTTCATCTGTAAGAAGATTTTACATCATTCACCACCATATCGGAAGACTGATATTATATAATCAGTATTCTTTTTATTTTTGTTTAACCAAGTGAATGAAGACAAACGAAATTTCAAAAGTATGAACTCAATTGTTAAAGAAAAGGGGAAAAGATGTTAAAAGAGCTTTTGAAATATTTAATTGAGGTGTGGAAATCAGGAGCAATTTAAATAAAAATAATTTACCTTGACTTTTAATATATCTGTCCTTCCTATAACATTTTCAAGTATTGATCCTTTATAGAGGCTTTCTAAAAACGTAGGAACCTGATCAGATATATCTTCTACAATCACCGTCACGTTAGCTTTTCCTGTATTTCCGTCTACATCCCGGGCAAACACTTGGAACTTGTATTCCTTCTGTTTCTCGTAGTCCAGTGTTATTCGGCTCACTATTGACCCGGTAGCATCGATAGTGAAACTGCAATTAATTAAACATTTAATGACATAGGTGGGAATAATTATAAATCAATAAGCAGGTGCACAAAATTGAAATCATGGTAACGACTAAGTAAACTGGAATCAGAAACATTTTGATAGATTGGTTTAATTTTTTAGATAACTGATTGTCATTAATATACATTGATTTATTCACTATATAATCATGGCATATAAATACGTTTAAAATAATCTTCCTAGAAGAACCAAACAGTCCATCTAACGGTATAACCAAATTCGGCTATAATATTAGGGAGAGAGCGCTGACAATAAGAAAACTTTCTGTTATTTGATCTTAAAAACAGACCATCAGTTTATCTATAGTGATAGATCGTAATTCTTTCCTAAATGCCGTCTCTTGGTTCTCAGGACACATCTTCTTTGCCCCTTTTCCATACATATATGAAAGCAATTGTTCATTATGCTTCTTCTATGTGCCGTGTCTCTTCAGGACGTTAATGGTCATGGCCTTACACAATCTTCTATCCTTTGTAGCTTCTTAATAAATTTTGTCTTTTTTTTAATTCCTCCCAAACCCTTCTTCGCCACCCGTATACTCAAGCTTTCTTTTCTCCCTCTTGCCTTCAATCTGTCCTGTGAATATTAAATTTTCCAAGCCCTCTTTCCTCATTATGTATCCTAGAAATTTCTACTGATGTTAAGTGATTTTTTCTTTCCATTTTTTTCTATAACTTTGTTGTTGCTCACATGTTCAATCCCTAGTATCCTTCGCACCCTTCTGTAGAACCATATTTATGCTGTTTCATATCTCTTCTTTATCTGTGAGGAAATTGTCCAGCATTCAATACCTTATAGGACGACTGATAATAAAACACTTTAGTACTTTTTTCATTATTTCTAACGATATTTTTCTGCTTCTTAATACTTACTGAAAAAACCCCAAAACAATCTAATATAATTTCAGCTTTTCTTCGATACCATTAGATAAGATAAAGTTGAACGAACATCCGTGGTTATATGACTACACTATAAACCTATAGCATTGAGACCTGCACACCACATATCAGCTGTCTAATCTGAAGCTCCCTGTCCAGCAAGATATAAGCAAACGTTCAGACTTTCAACTTTGAACAAGAAAATAAAATAAAACCATGCGTTTGTGTTTTATGCATATAATTATTCTGTTTTTTTGTGAAGTATGCATTTTCCTTTTAATACAAGTGACTTAGATTTTGAGATATAGGTTATAAAATGAGAAAATCATTACTTAGTTCTAATTCTACCACTTCTTTCTTCGAAATATCCTTACAACCCCCCCTTCTCTTCATCGTCCCCTGAATCTTCTTACTGCTGGGAAAGTACAACCCTTTCTGAGAATCCCTGATCTATAAAAGAAAATTAATGTCCCAGAGTAAAATAAAAAAAAAATGGATCGAAGCAGAGATAAGAAATGTGGAATTTAAATCGTTAATTTTCTGTCTTCTTAATTCTTGTCTTTTTTTTTTATTGTTCTCGCTCTATATTTAATAACGTTATTTTTCTCATATTATCTCACACTTAGTAACCACTTGTATCTTAGTGGTTTTATTGCCTTATTTGGGGATAAAGGATTAAAAAATGTCATAATTTAAAATAGGTATGCATGCCTAAATAGTTCTTTAATGATAATGATAATTGAAATTATATGAAAGAAATTTAGATCACTCACTCATTGGTTGATAATGAATATGTCACCTGTTTATTGATATCAGCATCGGTCGCCTGTAACGAGATGAGAAGGCATAAATATCGACAAGAAAGAAAGGAATGAAGAAAGAATTAGATATTGAGAAAAGAGAGAAAAACAAAAATGTGCCATATCGACCAATGCACAATAAATATGCATAAGGCAGAAAAATGAAACTTTTATGACACATTTAATTGGATCATCTAATCCCTGTTAGATGTGCAGATTTAGTTGCTGTAAAGAAAGAAAGGAAATCTGTCAAATAAAAACTGTTGTTAAAGTAGAAGACAGAGTAAAATTAAAAGATGCGGAAAACTGTATAAATATGTAAACCTCATAAGAGAATTAAAAATATGTAGACTATGTAAGTGACACTTGAACCCATCATTATTATGCGTTTGTAAGAGATTTGAAAATATAACGCTCTATGTGTCCCTTCTAAGAAGACCAATAATGAAATTGAAAAAATTGGAAATCATATGAATAAATGAAATCATCATGAGCAGCAGAATCAGGAGCAGCCTCTAGTGCGGTGAATATCGACGTATTCAAACGGCTTGGTGGAAAGAGACCACGAATAAAAATCATTTAAATATCTCTTAAAAGACCATAGGACAACAGATTGCTGTTTATTTACATTATTATAAAATTTATTACAGATGCCAGATGAAGATGTGCTATTGTGATATTACAGATGTGCCATGGGGCACAGATTAAAAGTTTAGTGAATAATAAAAAAAAAAGATAGTGAGAGTACAATATAGAAGTACTTGCTGGAAAAAAATCGAAAAGATGTCCGCATGGAATCGTAAGACAGTATAAATCAAGCAGAAGAGAATAAAAAGAAAGAATATGACTCACCGAAACTTTTCCAACAAAAGTATTTGTTTCCTTCACTCGAAAGAAATAACTAAGAGGTGAAAATATTGGAGCATTGTCATTTTGATCAAGAACATTAACTGTAATGTTGGTCATGGTGCTCTAAAAAAAATAAAAATAAGTTGTTATTGAAATGTATATTTTTATTAGTTTATATATTTCTCTTGCCTAAATTATAAGCAGACATCTCGACCGCGGAAAATATCTTTGCACATATTTCTATTTAATCCTCTGTTTATGTATTTTTATAAAAATACGTAAATAGTGATTCAAACAAGGACATACGTCCTGATTGACAAGTACATTAATCCTCAGTTATAAAGTTCATGCCTTTTGGAAATATTTGCACTTCTGCCGAATCATTTATAATATTCAAATTAAACACTTTCTTTTAGCGGCAAGACTTATCGTAATTATTTTCAGAAGTACAAAAACTAAATTTCATTTAGTAGCAAACAAACTTCTTGAAACATCAAGTAATAATTCAAAGTTCCATTTTGCCAAACACATTCTCACAGTGAACATTTGAGTGCCAAGTAACTCCTATTAACTATGCCGTACATTAACATAAATATTCTTTATTTGTTATAAAATCGTTTTGTTGTTTCTCTTGTTGCTTTTGCGTTTGCTTACACATTCGTAACGTAAAAAAATTGTACGGTTTAATTAGTCAATACCGCTACAAGTCAAATATCTTAGTGATGTTTGGAAGAGAAAGTTAAAACATCAATTATTCTCATATCGATAAGCAGAGAAAGTCAAAATTATTTTGTTTATTGAGATTAATTTTATGGAGATGATAACAGAATGGCACAGAATTCTAACACAAGATTCAGCTTAAGAGAAAAAAAAATTAGTAATTAGTTAGGTGCAAGCCATTTATAAATAATGCAAAATCAGTGATCGGAAAATTTATGTCGGGAGTCAGCTCTACATTGTCTCAAAATAAAAATTAGGCAAAATTCCTCTGGCCATTTTACTTACCTGGGAAGGAATAACTTTGTTGAATGCAACAATAATCATTTTATATTCAGGAATTGTTTCTCTATCCAGCTTCTTCGTCGTGGATAGTTTTCCACTAGAAATAGAATAAATAAAACATATATATATATATATATATATATATATATATATATATATATATATATACTCGACTCCTGTCGACTGCTGCGATCAGTTCCTAGAAACCGACAGCCCGACACCAGCACATGAGATTTGATTATAGTGATGAAGGTTTTATGCAGAAACATCCACACTTTTTTGAAAGGACGAATACAGATACTTGGTGCACTACATGCCACAAGGTCCCCAAATGACTGAACGACCTCTCCACAGGTTTTGAATTCAGAGTTGTCCTTTTCCTAGACCAGTTGCTATCAAGGGTATAGAACCCAGTCTGTTCTGCTATTTACCCATAGCTGGAGGGAGAAGAAGAGGATTTCATACCTTTTCCAAGGGTATTAGCACGTAAGTGAATGCAATGGATTCGATCTCGGCCCTCCGATTCCTCAATCCGATCCGATTTCTCAACCGTACCTCATATATATATATATATATATATATATATATATATATATATATATATATATATATATAAAAGTGAACATAGAAGTTAACACTTAGAGGCGACAGTCTGTTTCATGTTAGATGCAATTGTCAGGCCACGAGTGCTGTTATTTTTCTCGGCTATTTGTATATACGGGTCAGTGGTGCATTGTGGGTCGTCTATTTTGGCGGTTATTTTACCGGAAGTCGTTTATTTTGTTATTTATTTATTTGGGTTACATTATTTTACTTGTTTTTATTTATTTTAATTTTTTATTTTTATTTCTTATCTTATATATTTATCTATTTTTTTATTCTAATTTTAATCGGTGTTTTTATTAACGTAGTAAAATTTGTTGATATAGATTATTTAATAGTTTTGTTTTGATTTGGGAAGATAATTAAAGCTATTTATTCCATTTGGGGGTTGATTGTTGTAGTTTGTTCTAACTATTATTTTGGCGGGAGCAGTTTTTAATTTGTTTATTACTTCATGTATTTAGTTGGATTGATTATCTTTATTATGTTTTTTCTAACGGCTAGTTTATCGGGATCGGTTTGTTAGTTTATTTATTTGGATACATTTAGATGAATTTATTTTAATTGTTATTATTTATTTGTTATACTGTATATTTTCTCTCTTTGGTTTTCGATTTTTAAGTAACGTAGTATTTTATTTTATTTTTATCGTTATATAATAGTAAGTATGTCCACTATTTCGGCATAAATTTTCTATATTGAAGTTTAAAATGAATTTTTTACAACGAAAAAACATTCTTGAAGATTTCATTTTAGCTTTAATCGAAAGTTTAATAATTAAATTTACGATTTCTATTAATTAAACAATTCTGGTGTATTTCAGATAGAAACTATATACGTTTGATTGTCAGATTTAATTTCAAATTTTTAAATTTAAAGGGTCATTTTCTTAATTTTAAGAAATTTGTAAACAAACATAAATTTATCGATTTTTAAAATATTTAAAAAAATTCTGACACGTTATTTTAGTAAAATTAAAAAATTTAAAGTTAAAGTAATCTGATTTCAAAGAAATCTTTGTTACTTATAGCATAAAAAAATAATATACAACCAATTATTAACGAGCGGTCCCGTTCAGTTGTTCGATCTTACTGATAATGATTGATTGACGAGCCGATGACAGCTACTACTGATGACCATAAATGACATAATTTTTAAGTCTGAGTTTTTAAAAAAATTATTCTATTTGAGTATGACACACACTAATGGAAATACAATACATAAAATAAAATTATTTAGTGAAATAGTAAATGAAAAAAAGAAAAAATAATTTAAAATTTAAAGTTTACACTTTTACAGCTGATCGGAAAATACAATCTGTTAATAAACGAAATGTTTTGAAAGGACAAAACCCTTAGATCACGTGACCTTGTTATAATAATGGCAATTTCTGTATATCATACATGGAAATAAGGAATGTATTAAGTAAAAAAATACAACATAAAAAATTATTTTTAAAAAAAGTAGCGCAACTAAATTTATTAAACTTAGCAATTTTGGATTCGTAAATTTTTTTTCTACTTAATTAGTACATAATATCGAGGAACCCTCCTAATACAGAGCTTTACACGATTTAAAAACTATTATAAATTATTATAATTAAAATTTCTTAAAAACGAAAAAAATTTTGTAAAAATTAATTATTCATCAGAAAAAATTATTTCTTCAGACAATAATGTCCTTAATATTACTTATTTACAAAAAAGCAATTAAAAGCTTTTCTAATTAAGTAATATCATAGTTTTATTGATTCATTATTTTTCAATTCAGAGCAGATTTTTTCAGTTAAATAGCTCAAATTTGTGAAAGAAAAGTAGATTATTTACCATCTTCGAAGACTCCTACTTTTAACAAAAAAAAAAAATTCAGGAACCAAAAAGGTTTTGGGCGAAATTTCATTAAATTAAGTAAATGTGGGTAACATATTTTAAAAAAATATATTTTTACCAAAATTTTCTAAAAAAAATATTTCAAAAATAATTTCATTCATTTGTGAATAAGTCCTGAAAATTTCATTAAGATTGGACAATTATTTTATTTTTACAAGAATTTCCAAATCAATATGTTTTCAACGGTAAAAAAGCAAAAAAAAACTATGTTATTTTAAACGTCGCCGCGATGACGTAAACAAAGACGATTTTAACCAAAATTTCGAACGTGTTAGAAAAATATTAAAAATTTCAAAAAATAATTAAAAAATACTTTTTCTTTCATCTAAATAATAACATAAGCATTTTGACGATAATACTTTATTTTCTTTAAGTTTGTGGCATTTTCATTTACGCTATGCTGTTTTTCCGCGAAAACAGTGGACATGCTTATATAATAGTTATAGCTATTTTTTCGCCCGAAAAAATCGAAATCGGAAAAGAAATAAAATGACAATAAAATAAGCAAAAACAATTAATCCAGACAAATTACCAAATCACACCTGTTAGAATAGACGAAATAGAATAAAAAATAAGAAACAATATTCCGATAACATAGTAATTTTTTAATTGTTACTTTAATTCAATTTGATTTTAATAATTATATTGAGGATTTCGGCTCTTGTTTTGAAACATGAGAACTCTTATGTAGCGAAGGAATCATATTTTAAAAAAATAATTATATATATATATATATATATAAATAAAATAAAATTATCATACACTTGTAAGTGCATAATAATTATTATACGCATACATACATACATGAAGCAATATTTACGGTTTTTCAGTTAGATAATGATAATGAAGTCCTACTAATTACCACATAGTTTGGAGGGGGAATAGGCGCATTCAGATCTTTCCCAAGGGTATTTGTAGAACGAAGCTGACTGAAAATGGGACTCGGCTCTCCGACTTCCAATTCTGAGTTGTTATCCATTACACCACCCACACATCCAAGCATACAGCACCTGGTATTCCCAAGCGGTCACCCATCTAGGTATTGACGAAGTTAAGCAACGTCGCTTAACTTTGGTGATCGGATAGGGACCGGTGTTTTGAACATGATATGGCCGTAAGCCCGTGTGCGTGTGTGTGTGCGCGTTAAATGTTACTAACATCTACGCGAATGTAAATATTGTATTTAGCTTCTGATATAAAAAAAATTATCTAATACATACTCAAATTTATTTGCGTATTTTTCACAGAAAAATGAAATAAAGCACACTCATGGTATGGTTTTCAGGCATCTTCCGTACACCAGAATCTTCTTTTTAGGCCGACATTATCAAGGTCACCACCCTGGTGAGATTGAAATCCGTGCCTCATAGTTGGAAAGAGAATATTCTTACCACTCGGCCACGGCCTACTCAGTAATTATAGCTTCCATATTATCATTCTCATTTAGTAATGGAGAAACACTTCGTTTTTATGTCGAATTAAATCTAGAAGGCAATCTATTTTTTTTAAATTACAATTTTAATTTCAATTATTAATTATATTTCATAATTATAAAGCCCAGTATATCTTATTAGACTTAGATGGCCGTTGACCTTACAAAAAGGTTCATCCACTCTTTTGCACATTTTCTTTTTAATCCTGCTATGTGTTTAGCCACTCTCGTTGCCAGAAAAGCTGATGGCGGGACCGGTTTAGTTGCCGATGACCCATACATACGGAATATAATACTAGATTATTTGGTACTAGTAACACTCGTCGACTTACGATATATTTTTTACCTTTGTGTGGCATATACTATAAGAGACAAAATCAAAATCTCATTGGATAATTAGAAAAAAATCATTACTTACTCATTATTGATTTGGAAATCAAAGGCCGGAGTGCCAAACCTGTAACCAACTTGTACGTTACTTGGAACCACCAAATTCTACAAGAAAAAATCAAAGCAATTTATGCCAATTTTTGTGTATATAAATGTCTTCAGAGAAAAAGACACAAAAAGGGGATATCATGAATTCTTAGACTAAGTCAGAAAGGAAAATTGGAAGAAAAGGATGAGTCATTTTGTACCTTAAGTTCTCCGAAGGTTTGAACTCACCTTATATACAGTGATTGCGTCTCTTCTCGATATCTGGAGAGACCAGAAATCGCTAGTGCTCGTTTAGTATTGCACATGTATATTAAAATTACTATCTATTAGATCGAAGAAAAATACAATATTTACGGACTTGTACATAGATTTATTCAATCACATATATACGAGTTTCTTCCCTATTTTTCAAATCGTATAAAAAGACGAGTTGAAATCTCACCTTTCAGAATCTGTATACATGTCCTAAATTTTAGTTACAAATGAAACGAAATCTCATGTTCAGTCGCCATCTTCGAATTTTTAAAAATTCCAACCCAATATATTAGCATTAATAACAGTTGTCACAATTACTGCATATTGTTACCGAAAATATTTCTCTTCATCTCCATCTTACAGTTTCTGTATTTCTCTTTTCTGCTGCGATGCAACTAATTATCTAATTAAATTAAGAGATTGATGGACAATGGCAACTGATTTAAAATATTCTTACAGTGGAGGCATCAAAGACTTGAAATGGTGCCTGTAGATTTTCCAAAACTGAAACTTGATATGAATTCTGCTGAAACTTAATTTTGGAATCACTCAGGACATTAATTTTAATGGAACAGTAGCCGCTGCGTCTGAAAAAATAACGAGAAGAATACATTTAACAATAACACGATACAATCTGAGCTTAGCAATGTCAAAATAATATTAAGGAATATGAAACAAAATCGTAATTTACAAATATTGACTCTTCTAAAAATACAAACGATTAGTTATATTTTCAAGCACTGATAACGTTTAAGCGAGTATTGCACAGCTGGGACAGTAGGATTGACAAAAAGATGTTTCCATTTTGAATTGGTATTAAATGTCTATATTACAATTTGGATGGAAGATTCTTATTGGGAACAGACACATACATGCACAGACTTCAGCTTGTGTAATGCTTCATACAACTTTGTTCATTATTTTAAACTGTTGTGGACAGTACTTGGATGATTTGGATAAACAAGGAGTGAACTTTCCAGGAGTTTAATGGAAATAAAACCATTTCCTTATTACGATGTTTTAATTTCTTTGTTGTACTAAAACCTTGAATAAGTGACTCGCATAAATTGATAGAAAAATCTCACAAGAGCTTTTGCATTCTCAGATTGGTTTGAAATTTCGAAATCCATTAGAGAGACCATCTTACTGGGCTCTCTTTCTTTTGTCGCTTTTTTCTTTCATTATTATTATTATTATTATTATTATTATTATTATTATTATTATCAATTAGAGAAGATCGCGATTAAGAAAAGACGGTGTGTGACGATGTTCGACAATATTTTCACAGTATGTCTGTCTTCCTCAAGTTATGCTTAAAAAAATTTTTACAATTTTTTATATTTTTATTCCTGTGAATTTTTAATAAAAACATAAACTGGAAGACAGACATGCAGTTGAAATATTGTTGAAGATTGGCAAACACTGTGTCTTTGCTTTTCTAATTTTCTTCTTAAAAATTGCGCTCGTCTCTAAGTGTTGGAAAATATTGGAGAGTTGCATCAATCATTTTGTTTATTATTATTATTATTATTATTATTATTATTATTGACACATTCGCAGTGTTCAAAGATTGGAATTTTGGATGACTTCAATTGGTTCAATCACATTGATCCCAATGCTTTAGTTACCACTGGAAACATCTTAATATCCCCTTTATACATTTCAAACAATCTTGCCCTGTCAAATTTCAAATCAAAGTAGATTTTAATTTTCTCAATCACCTTGTTTGCTATATTTGTGCCTGGTATAGCAACATCAATCAGTTCTCAGTGTATTTAGCTAAAGCAATTATTATTATTGCTGTTGTTGTTTTTGTTATTATTATTTCTCTCTTTATTCTTACACAACAAAATTTATTGTTGGCAATTTTTGGCTAGAATAATAGATTAGATTTTTTCATGAGAAATTTCCACTATATATATATATATATATATATATATATATTTAAAATTTCATTGATAATGACAGACTGCTAATAGGTCGGATTGATTGATTGAATTTATGCCAAATGTTTCTGCTTTATTTTCAGTTTTATATGTATATCTTCACATCGAAACTGTCATGAATCATGAGTTTATTATGATTTGTTTATCCGTAGATGTAACAACATCTCGTTTTCATAATTAGCTGATTTTATTCATTCCCTTTTAATTTTCTGCAATTTGTAATATACAAGTATCGTATTGTAGATGCTCTAAAGTAGTAGATAACATATTGTTTTTAGCACACTCCTATTCGTCACTGATAATCTTTTACTTACCGCAGAGAGGCAGGATTTGTTTTGTCCTCTGCTTTAATAGTAATAGTAAGGCCATCGTTTTTGACAACACCTTTTGCGTAAATTTGATTTGTATTTCTTAATTCGAATATTCCAAGGGCGTCATTAATCATTGTGTAGACAATTTGGCCATTTACACCAGAATCGTCATCTTTTGCTTGAACCTGCAAAGCGAAAAAGCATTTATTCAATTTAATCATTTAATACAAGTATTATTATACAAGGCCAGACTTGAACATTAATGACCATCCCGAAACCTCAGCATCAGTTAGCATTAACCTTTTTATACTAATTATTTAATTGTCTCTAGAAAATACATTTCAAATTATGTAAATGCTGCCTTCAACTTATTAATCAGAATCGGGAGTAATTCTTCTTTCTGTCACATTTTTATTGACAAAAAAAAAAATGACAGAAAAAACAAATAACAGATGGTAAATGTTTTCTTTTTAAATTTATTCTATATTAAAATCATGGAACATTTAGCAAAAATCAAAGTCACCTTTAATGGAATGCCTGACAGATTCGCTAATAATTAATCTGATTACAATGTGGACTAGTTGGAACAACGCAAATCTTATTAAATTTTGATTTTAGCAAATATTACAAAATTTGAAAGAACTCATATCAGTAATGTTGAGAGAAATTTCGATCAGAATAATTGTAGTTTAGTATGGTTAAGTATTAAATGTTTATGATATCTTTAATGTAGACGCTATATCTTTGATGTTGTAGATAATATATATGTGGATATAGAAAATACAATTATAAAAAATACAGGTCTTTTAATCTAATGCAGCATGTTGACACAGAATTTTTTTCTTAACGGGAAATAAGGTTTTAGAATATGATGGACGTAGAAATCGGAAATTCGACATGGCCTGAATATTTATCTCTTCAATGTTGTGAACAAATTGCTATGGCTTCAATCGTCTACAAAACGGTAAACTCCAATTAAACATAATTAATTAAAGCATATTCTATCAATGCGGACAATTATTAAACAAGAAGCAGACAAATGTCTTCGTTGATTTTGGTTATTTCCGTATCCCTTTCGGAATATGAGACAAACAGGTGTATAAAATGCACCCTTAACTTGAAGACAAATACTTGGAAAAAAAAACTATAATCGTATTTTATTAGACGAAAATTCAATATAATTTATAAAAAATTATATATAAAATTTATATGAAATGAGAAAATACCGTAAATAAAAAGGTTTACTGTTATTTAGTTTATTTCCAAAATTTTAAAATTCTCGTTGCTTTCTTTCAATCTCACTCGGAAAGAATCAAACATTTAATCTTTAAATCCAGTTTTATGATCAAAGAGAATGTTATGATCGACTCTATCCATTGCGTCATAGTTACCACATTTCTTGACCTAATCACTATATTATTTTGAATTTTTCCTACAAATTCTTCAGCCACATGCACACACTTTCATCAAATAGGAATTCAGTTCCTCCATTCCCTCTCTCATTGAATCAGCCCAGTCCTTTTTAATAGAAATATCGAGAGGTTACAGTTGACTTGTTAAACCGACATAAATAACAGATATGATTTATTATTCATATCTGTTGTTTCAGATCTTGTCATAAGGGTTTAAACTGCATCATATACACCAAACTTACGCTAGTTTCACTAGACTAGAGTAGTTATTTCTTTATAAATTTATATCTAGCCATTTTATTTTTCAAGTTGGTTGTAAAATGGGACAAATAATCAAACTTCCCGGGGCTGAATTTTTCTCTGATTTCTATTTTTGTATTATTAAAGAAAACAAATCAAAACAAAATAAATTTTAAACATTTAGTCGATTTTATGCATTTTTCCCTCGATTCTAGACTAGTAGCATATTACAAACATCCAAAATATATACTTACAGCTGTAAGGAATGCGTTTTGTTGAGTATAGTCACCTTCTTTGACATTAAAAACTGATGGACAAGTGGTAAATACCGGCGAATTGTCGTTTAAATCGAGAACATTCACGATGATTATGTCATCGAATGTTTGGGCATTAGCGACATTCTTCTCTTTAATTGTAACCTAAACAGGAAAGATAAAAGAAGATACGACTGCATGATTAACGGTCTTGGCCATTACACTCACACACACACATACACACACACACTCATATATATATATATATATATATATATATATATATATATATATATATAATTATTTATTTGGGAAGCAATCTCTCTTTTATGCAAGTTTCGTTAAAAACGACTTACAGCATATTGTCGTTATTTTTTTTACATAATTATTCACGTGTTATTATTTTTTTCTTTTCAGGTCATAAAATATATAAAAATTGTTCATATGTTTTATATATCCAGGTGCTTTTAACTCTACTTTTAGCCATTATCAAGGATGAATTTTAATTCAATTGAATATATTAATTTAATTTAATATATGGATGTTTTATGTATGTATCTATAGTTATAGGAATGTTTTATGTTTCAAATGGCCGTATTCATACTTGATATTGTTGAATGTTGTTTTTTTTATTATTAATAATGCTTCCATTATTTTTAGTCTTTTTTTAAAAAAGAGATGAGGCCATTATATTTTTGTTATCAACGACTATGTTACAGATGGTGTTTGGAGGCCTTCATGTGTATTTAAATGAGACTTAACTGAGCTATGGTCAAAGTGATGTAACGTGCGTCTTGTTAAGAATGTAGTATGTCGAATATAATTATTTAGTAATTTTGACGAGTTTTTAACGAAACTAGCATGGAGCATATATATATATATATATATATATATATATATATATATATATATATATATATGTATATATAATTTGGATGATGTTTTTACGAAACTTGCATATATATATATATATATATATATATATAATGATAGGAAAAAGAACAAGTAAGAAACAGATCTTCATCTAACATGTTTCACTTTATTAAAGCTCCGTCAGCGATCAAAATAGAAATGATAAAAAACAAAGAGACGCAGATTAATGGTATATTGTGTAACAGATGATATTTAAACATGTGTGGCAAACATTCTCGGTGCTAAAGTTTGTAAGTAGGATATTTTGATTTCTTATTGACTTGGCAGCTCCTGTAGATTGTAATGTATCTTTGAAAATCTTTCAAAATACAAGGATCTTGACGTGAAAATCTCAAAATGTGACACATGAGGATATCAATAATTCTATTTGTAGTTGAGGCCCTCGATTAATTAGAAAAGGTTCTGATATACTCAATGAAAGGATTCCTGCTTTAAAGAAATACAAAATTGTACTCACAAATACAGCTCACGAATAGCTTTTATCTACGTAAAATGGGTCTGATCTTATTTTTACTTTTTTTTGTCAGAAATGGTCAATGGAAAATGTCATGGAGCCATTTTTGACCTTAGGTCTCTAGTTGAGGCCCGGATGGAAATGTGTATACACCAGAAATCCAAGGTAATAATAATAATAATAATAATAATATTGCATGGAAAATGCCTAAAAAGAACGAAAGAAGCAGATGCGGATCAACCCCAAAATATATCAGTGGCTGAGGAGCACTGGGTTGAATGCTGAGACAGAAGATCTGATTATTGCAGATCTGGACCAAAGCCTCATAACCAGATCCTATCACTGTCACATAATCAAAGATGGAACTAAGCTGAAATGCAGGATCTGCGGAAAATATGGTGAAACTGTCGGCCATATTATCTCAGAATGTCCGGAACTAGCAAAAAATGTACTCAGAAACTCATAACATGGTAGCGATATATCTGCAGCACTGGAAGATATGCAAGAAGCACAAAATCGAAACAACTGAGAGACAACAGTACAATCTGAGAGACACACCTCCATAAAAAATATCGAGAAATTGTCCAAATACAAGGACCTGGAGATCAAGATTAACAGGATGTGGGGAATGAAGACTGAGACTGTACCAATAGTAATCGGAGCTCTGGGCCTCGTAAGAAAAGGAATGGACAATTTTACTAACAGTGTCCCAGGTAATATCGGCATACAAGTTACCCAGAAGATCTTCCTATTTGGAACATCCCATATAGTAAGAAAAGTGCTATCAATTAAATGACAATTCTCCTATAGAGCCTAATGGCCATAGTTTGAACCCAGTTCTACAGGATACAAAGCAGGAAACATAACATACACATGTAATAATAATAATAATAATAATGACAAATGCTGAAGAAGAAGAAGAAGAAGAAGAAGAAGAAGAAGAAGAAGAAGAAGAAGAAGAAGAAGAAGAAGAAGAAGAAGAAATTGGTATGAACAATACCAAACTCAGTTACAGACATACGGCCTGTAACAATTTTATGGGATTTTACAATACACAGACAGCACAATCAAAACTAATCTTCAGACATCGTGAATCAGAGACTGCAAAGACAAGATGTGCCTTCATATTGGCATGGCAGTTCTTGCAGACTGTAATGTATCTTTGAAGATCTTCAGAAAACTATCAAAATACAAGGACCATTAAATCGAAATCTCAATAAATGCAGCACATGAGGACATCAACAATTCTAGTTCTAGTTGGAGCCCTCGGATTGATTAGAAAAGCTTCCGATAGAATCATTGAAGGGATTCCTGGTAGTCCAAGCCATAAAGAAATACACAAAATTTTACTTACAAGTACAGCTCACACCATATGAAGGGTTTTATCTGCAAAATGTATGCGATCTTATGTTTTTAATTTCCTCAAAAAAATGGTCAGTAGAAAATGTCATAATGCCATCTCTGATCTTAGGTCCCTGGTTGGGATCCGGAAATAAATGAGTATACACCAGAAATGATAATAATGAGTGCAGTAGTAGTAGTAGTAGTAATAGCAAAAATAATAGATGTAGTCCTAGTTGGAGAAATATATATTCAGAATAAAAAGTGTAATTTCAATTTCCTTACTTTCACTTGATAAGATTTGACTTTTTCATAATCCAAAACAGAGCTCTTTAATGCTATTTGGTGATTCTGATTGATTACGAAAACAGGTGAGTTGGTCTGGATATCGTAGTCAACAACTTGGCCAGGCGCCTAGAAGAAAAGAGGATAGAGATCATGAAAGAGGAAAAAGAATACGCTCAAGTACAGTAATTTTGATTGAATTTACTTTTGATTTTATGGTAAATTCTACGATAGTTGCAAACTTAAGTATTAAACGCCAATGGCAAGTTTATGACGCCAGAATTATTTATGGCTCTACATATATCTCCCAAATGTAAACAAGAGAACACACACTATAGCTTTGAACTAGTAATTTCAGATTCGATTTTTCAAGTAAAATGTCTTAAGTTGCTAGTTTGCTAAAAACTGAAGCAATTTGATTAAAACAAGCGCCCTAATTAAGTACTAAATGTGGTGTAATGGTTAGCAAGTTAGTCTCGTTAGAAAAATTACGACTGAGTAGCAATTTCGATCCTTACTGGGTGTCCCATACTTTCATTCTTGTGCCACATCTAGGCTACGTTTAGAAAATTACCACGTTGTCATTCTATGAGAAGTAAATTATACGTTTTCATATTTATAAAATATTCAATTACTTTTGATAGCAAAAACGAATTTTTGACTTAAGTCTGATATATCGAAAATATGTTATTTCTTTAATTGAATAAATGTACATCTGTAAGTAGTATGATTACTTCAGTTCTTGTGAGATTTGTTATCTCCCTTTGTTTGATACTCAACAGTGCTTGTACCGTTTGGGTGCGATAATCCCCGGAGGAAATCCCTTTTTGGGGCCGGCTCCGAACACGTGCCTACATCGACCAATGGGAGCCCGTCCTAGTTTTTTTGAACTCTGCGTCTGCGAAAAAGGATCGTCTGACGCTCTCTTTTATCACAACCGCCTTGAAGAACAGACGTCGGCTTGTCTTTCTGCTGAATTTATTACAGTGCCTGTTTGAATATCGACGAAAGGTTGATAGGCCTGAAAAAAGAAGATATTTCTCATCCGAGTTTAAGACAAGACCCAGAAAATATTGTGAAAGGCATTTTCCAGAGTATTCTCCAAATTCTTGGTTAGGCCTTGTTTTTAGTTATCATATTTCTGCAGATGCCAGAATTTCTACTTGCAACTTTTCGTTTGTTCAGCTGAACGTGGTAAGAGCAGCATCTTTTTTCTTCTTTTAGAAGTCTTTTAATAATATCTAGTTTCTGCCAGGGAAATGAGATTATTTGACTGGAAGCCTTTTTTTCTACAATGAACCTTTTTCTTCCACATTCTTTCATCTGTAAATTTTCTTCACAAGAACTTTGTCATACATCGCGTTTTTGCTACACGACTTTTGAAACAACATCTTTGCTTCCCAAAAGCATGAACTCTACTAGAGAGAAATTTCCTCTTATTATTTTGCAAGATCTATTTTCTTTGTTCATGAACTTTGGATAGGTTTCAATCCTACTTCTTTCTCCTCTTCTACGCTACATGGTGCCAAGTACTATTCTCGTGGCCGCATACAGTTAATTGTTTGCAAGCCTGCTTTTTATTTTTGTGTTAATTATTGCATCTTTTTATACTCTTAATTTCTTTAATACTCCATTTCGGAAACTACTTTTAATAAATTCTTTGCAAATCTCAGACAAGAAGACCTTTTTGCTTTCCTTATTTTGGTTCAACGGTCGAATTCATCAAGAAAAAGATAAATTCTGACGGATATTTTACTCATAGAGAGAGAATAATTTTATCCTTATTTTGTAACGTTTCAATTTATTATTTTTTATTCTGCTAGAATTCTAAAATAACAGAGACGTGTATGAAAATTTTTAATACAGTAAACGAACTTTTTATTTTAGCCGAAAATGAATAAAAAGAAGTAAGTTTGAATTCGTGTCGTTATATATGAAACGTTTTGTTCTTTTAGTCTCAAATGCTAGGTTTGCTACTACGAAAGTTGATTCACAAAGTCGTGCGAAACATTGTTTTTCGCACCAGAATGTATCTTACACATATATGAGTCTGACATGCATCCATGCATTGTTTAGTTTTGTCTTATCTGATCCGGTGATTCTGTTATGTATCTAGAGATTCTTAACAAAATCCAAAGAAGAATCTGTAAAGTTATCGGTCCTAACCAAGCATTTCACGGTAATCGTTTGGATGAGATTTCCCCTTTAGTACCTCGACTTCATAAACAAGATTTCCCCTTTAGTACCTCGACTTCATGAACGTAAGCGTAGTACTAGCTTCGCAGATAGGTGTCATTATTTTATTGTTGAAACCTATTCTAAAAGTTTCTTCTTTCGAACTTTCGCCTGTGGAACCCACTCTCGGTTTCTTGTTTTTCTCTCAATTACGATCATCAAAAATTAAATGTAACACCAATCGTCATCTTGTGCGTTTTTGAACCCTGTACTTTTATTGTCCTCGCTCTCTCTCTCTCTCTTCGTAATAACGTTTTATCCGTTTATTTCAATCTTATGTTTTAATAGATTTATCGCCTTGCTTGGGATGAAATGATTGAAAAAATATTGCAAAGAAGGTTGTAATGAACTATTCTAGACATAGAATAGATACCACTTTATTGTGTCTAATGGATTCTGTAAAAAATGCTTCTTATTTCATAAACAATAAATGTTGTCTTCTATTATGCGTCAGTCACACCTACTTTCATATTACTAAATAGAACATCATAGACGTTGCACAAAAGCCGAATCGATCCCACAACGGAAGTAACAGAACATGACGTCACAGTAGCAGTGAGAATCGTATCTATCCTGCTATTTAACTGAACTTATGCTTGTGAATGAAGTTACTTTAACAAACTCTCACTCGTTATCGAGTATTGTGTTGATGGAAGTTTCAAGAAAACAAATACTGAAGTGACTATCATTGGCATTTAAAATCAACATTAGCTATGAACAAAAACATACCGAGACTCCAGTTAATTATAGTTAGGGAAAGTTCGCATATTTGTTGCGTTTCGAGCAAAAACAAACATTTGAAATAAAAAAAGAAGAATTACACATACATGTATTTTGGGCAGAACAGAATGGACTGTACTTCATTACTGTACTTCATTTCACTGGAATTCATAAAGTTACTTACGAGATCATTGTCAGAGATTTTAATCTGAAGAGGAGCGTCCAAATTTTGGTTTAAGACCAGCGTGGTGACTACTGCGTTCTCATAAATGTATCCAACTTTGGCCGAACTGATGTATGGTTTATTTTTATCCTGTGGCATCACATCTGTATTTATGATAGCAGTGGCATATCGCTTGTTGAAATTCTGTTCTTCTGCCTGCGTAAGAAATAAGAACATTAATTTGAAATGAATGTCAGTTTATAAATATACGCGATGACGTTCGCGATAATGACAATGTTTATAGAAATTGTGTTAAAAGAAGTACTGCTAAAAAGATACTAGAATGGAAGAGTACTTAGAAGGGAAAATAATGGGACGATGAAATTAAAAACGAAAAGAATGGGACTTGGAAGTTAGAGTAAAGGAGATGAAGACAAGAAAAGTAAGAACGAAAAAGAATGAGAACAGGGAAATAAGAAAAAAAAAAAGGACGAGTAATGTAAGAATGAAAAAGAAGGAGACGAGGAAGATAGGATGAAAAGAAATAAGACGAGAAAAATAAGAAAGAAAAAGAATGACACAAAGAAATTAGAATGAAAAAGAAGTAGACGAGAAAAGTAGGAAAGAAAAAGAATGAGTCGGGGAAAGTAAAAATGAAAAAGAATGAGACGAAGAAAGTAAGAATGAAACGATGAAGTTAGAATGAAGAGAAATGAGACGAAGGAAGTAAGGAATGATAGAAAGAAAATAAGAATGAGACGAGTATGTTAGAATGAAAAACCAAGGGGCAGGGAAAGTAAAATAAAAAACATAGGGACGGGTACTTAGAATGAAAAAGGAATGAGGTGAAGAAAGTAAGAATGAAAAAGGAATGAAGTGAGGAAAGTAAGAATGAAAAAGAAAGCTGCGTGGAATTTGGAATGAAATTGAATGATATGTGGAAGGTAGAATGAAAACAATGTGACAAGGAAGTAAGAATGAAAAAAAAATGAGAAGGATAAAGTAAGAAAGAAAAAGAATAAAATGTGGAAGTTAAAAAAAGAATAAGACGGGGAAGTTTTTTTTTAATCATTTCACCCCAAGCAAGGCGGTAATACCACGAGAATGCAGGGGGTTACAGAGAGTGAAAACGAAAGACTGAGAATGGGAGGATTGAGGGTAGGACAAAAAAAAAAAAAAAGAACAGCGTTCAAGGTGACAGAAAATGGCGATTAATGTAGCATTTCAGTTTTTGATTATTATAGTAATCAGGGAAACAAGAAATCAGAAGGGGGTTTCACAATTTGGAAGTGCTAGAAAAGAAATTGTTAGAATAGAAGTGGCGGTTGCAACGGTAAAATTGTTAGACTTAGTTGCTAATCTAGTAAATATAAAAAAGAATGAGATAGTGAAAAACAGAATGAAGAAGAATCAGACGAAGAAAATTAAAATTAGAAAGAATAAAATTGGGAATTTAAGAATAAGATAGAATGAGACGGAGAAAGTTAGAGTGACTGACAATGACTGCGGCAAAGAATTTAAGAATGGAAAAGAAAGACAAGTGAAGTGCTCGTTTGAAAAAGAACGAGATAGATAAAATAGGAATGAGACAGATATATAAAAGAAGAATAAAGTGAGAGAGAGAGAGAGAGAGAGAGAGAGAGAGAGAGAGAGAGAGAGAGAGAGAGAGAGAGAGAGAGAGAGAGAGAGAGAGAGAGAGAGAAGGGGAGGGAGGCAGGGAGGAATGAAAACATACCCGAACAAACAGTTGTAATTTCATTGCTGTTGGAATCGATGTGACTTGTTGCAAATTCCATTGGTTAGAGCTTTCTTTTACCAATTTAAAGTTATTTGTATAGCCCGATGGTAAAGCTGATAAAGCAGAAATGAGAAAACTTCACTTTAGAAAAACATAGATAATAAATGCTGGTTGTATTGAATGTTATCTACAACAAATTAGTAATATAAATAATAATTACAACTAAAGTGCGAAAAAGGAAGAGAGCATAAAAATAGTCCTGCAGCCTTTATCACCAGACATAAATTACTACAGTGTAACCCGGATATAAGAGACCCGGATATAAGAGAAACCCGGATATAAGAGAGATTTTTTCTGGTCCCAAATTAGAGCCTGTGTTAATGTATACATATAGACCAAACCCGGATATAAGAGAAACCCGGATATAAGAGACTTCGTCTCCGGTCCCAACAACTCTCTTATATCCGGGTTACACTGTATAAATATTCAAATAATAATAATGACGATAATTATATATTAAAATTATCCAATTTCTTCTTCTTCTTCTTCTTCTTCTTCTTCTTCTTCTTCTTCTACTACTCCCATATTTACTTATATCTGCGTCTACATATTCTATTTCTGTAAGTTACTTTACTAACTCGTAACTCTGTTAGAATAGAAGTAATACCATTGACTGAAAACAAAAAGACCTCAATATTAAACTTTGGACAAGGTTGTTATATAGCTGACTAAAGAATTTAGTCACTAACAAATGAATATAGCTTTTACTACAGTAAAAGGCGAGTCAGAGGAAATGTATGGATTATTTTTTAGTATAGGGATTTTATTTCATGTAAATGAACATGAAAGATTATGGGTGTATTATCGTCAATTCTATATGAAGTTGTCAATTGTTCTATTTGAAAATTATCATTTTTCTGTACAGGGAGCGATGGATAAGTTGTCGTCTAAATTACCCCAAAATGAAAATAACACTGACATCTTATTTTAACTGATATATTTACTAAAATTACACAAAAATATCTTGAAACACTAAAGAGTAAATTTATTTAATAAAATAGTCATTGGCTTCAACCACGCCCTTCAAACGCCTTCGGAATCTCCTGCAACGCTTCTGGGCGGTCTCTTTGTTTAAATTGGTGAATGCTGCCATAAACCTTGCCTTCTTTTCATCTTTGGTGTTACAAAGAGTTTTGTTGGTCTCTCGCTCAACTGCGCCCTACACATGGGCATCAATGGGGTTGCAGTCTGGGGAGTTAAATGGCCAGGTCTAAGGATTGATGTTGCCGCAGAAATTGCCTGGGTTCTCAACTAATGTGACTCAAGAATAAAATCCAATCAATATTTATCTATAGATTCAAGTATTAACCCAACCAATGTTTACCAATAAACAATATTATAGTCTTTAGCCTTCACCACTTGAAACAAATTATTGTGTTGTTTTTCTGACAACTACATCAAATTAGTTCCACACATATCCGGCTACTGCGAAAAACTCTATGAAACAACATCAACTTCATCTTGGCACTTGGAATGTACGAACTCTCCAGGACAACAACTCAGCACCAGAAAGAAAAACAGCTCTGGTCGCATTGGAGCTAAAGAAGTACAACATTGATATAGCTGCAATGAAAAGTAACCATCAGTTGACTACATGAAATGAGAAAGCAAAATAAGACATCTAACAGAGTTCCTCTGCACTTGGATACAATACATTCTCCTGTACTGTTTGTGGTCTTTTGTGAAATTCTCGAGCTGGTCTCAAAAGTCATACCCGTCATAGGCATGCAGATAATTAGTTCATAGTTGTCAGAACTTCATACGTCGAACTCGACGGGAGAATCCATCATTATAGTCTTTATGGTATTTTATTCAATTTAGACACATTATGATACAAACAGATAGTTTACAGTAGATTGTTCCATAAAACATTACAGGCATGGGTATATCTGTATTTAAAGCATCAATTTTTATTCGAATTTGACCCCTAATTGCCGATACTTGCAAAAGATTTGTTACCGATAATAGTTATAATTAATAAGATATAAGAGAACTCACTTTTCTCCAGGTACATCACTAATTGCGAGTTTAATGTATCTTTGTCTTTTGCTATTAATTTCACCGGAGTTAAAGGAGTGTTGGGTGGTCTTGGGTAAAGAAGAAGGTTTGAGTTCACCTGAAAAATAAATAAAAATCAGGATATGCACTTTTAGCCATTATTAAGGATTTATTTTATCTTTATTCATTTAATTGAATATATGGATTGTTTTGTATCTACAGTTATAGGAATGTTTTATCGCCCAAACATGGTCAGCACTTTGTGGTCGTACGCATAGTTGATATTATCGAGTGTTGGTTTTTTCTTTTTTTATTAATAATACTTCCATTATTTTTAGTCTTTTTTACATATAGATGAGGCCATTATATTTTTGTTATCAACGACTAGGTTACAGATAGTGTTTGGAGGTCTCCATGTATATTTAAATGAGACCTAACTGAGCTATGGTCAAAAAAATATAATGTGAGTTTCTTGTTAAGATTTTTGTAGTATATCGAATATAATTATTTACGTATTTGGATGAGTTTTTAACGAAACAAGCACACACACACACACACACACACACATACACACACACACACACACACACACAAACACACACACACACACAAATATATACATATATATATAAAAGAGACAAAGTCCGGCAATTATTTTAAGACATTTTATGTTTATACATTCTTTCTATAGATACAAATGTTTAAGTAAATGCTCTGTTTATAATAAACAGTATTAACAACATTTACCGGCCTGAATGTCCGAGAAATTTTCATAGAAAATATTCGTCCTCTAACTTTTAGGCTCCTATCATCCGATTTTTTAATTATAAATAGCGTAGCGTAAATTAATAAATCCGTTTTTCAGTATATCTTCAACCAGGATTTAAATAGAATAGTCAAATTTTCGCATAGTCAAATGAAAGTTCCTTTTCGTAAATTATTTCACGCTTTTAAAGTATTTTCATAAATCAGTTTGTACAGTAAATTGAAAAATGCCCAACCGACACATAAACAAAGCTTAATTGTAAAAGCTCTCGCATTAGTACTGATATCAATCGGCTGACTGCTAATTTCACGTTATCCTACACGGAAGCCACTAATAGTGGCCCGCTGGTGAGCCGCCGATGGCAATGCCAATGGTAATATTGTCGAGATGAACACACCGGCTGACCGACAGCGGATCACCAGCGGTAAACACTAATGGAATGCCACCCACTGGCAGATTGGTAGCTTACGTGTAGGTTGCACATATAATATAATGTAAATTGTAGATTTTCCTGCGATAATTTCACGCATACTTTTCATCTTATACAAACATAATTCATTTCTTTTGTGTTGTACAAAAAAAAAAAAAAAAAAAATTCGTATGAACTTTGTTTACGAGGAATTGTATAACTTGTTTCTTTCAGCTTAAAAGAAAACAAAAATTATTTTTATACTCAGTAATAAAGTTATGCTGTATTTGAAGATTATATCTTTTCTTCGCTTTTCACACACTTTTCCTCTACGCATGTCATGTATAATGTTCAGCTCGTTCAGAAATGCTTAAATTATCAATTATATACAACCGTTTACTCAGATCAATGATTAAAACGGCATTCAAGTGAATGAACCCAGTAGGACTGCTATAGAATCGCAAAGTGTTTACCAAATAACAGAAACTGCATCACTTGAAGACTTACAACAGCAATACATTGATTATGCCATTATTTTCTCCTCTAGTTACAGTTGGTATCCTTTTCAGGACACCAACTGTAACTCAAAGAGTAAATAATGACATAATCAATATGTTACCTTTCCCCACTATCTTAAAACAAAGCTTAAACAGCTGGTGAACTTGAGAAATATATTTTCCTGACAAACTGTATTAAGAGAAAAATTTTATAAATTTCAACCGAAAGTAAAGTTAAATGTTCAAACAATGAATGCTGAAAGTTTCCTTATAAGGAAACAGTCATTTCCTATTACAATTTTTCTGTTGCAGCAATGCATTAATGAATGCCCCTCAATAAATATTACTGTATTTCAATACAGACAAAAATCTGTATTAGAAATAACGTAAATCAATATTTTTGTAAAGTCCAGGGATTACATATGAAAATAAAGAGAGGGAGAGACAACTTACAACACCACTTTGAATTTTCATGTCGTACTGTGGTAATATGCAGTGGTTGTTTACTCTATAGCAAGTTGGGTAGATAAAAGCCGGATCCTGATCGTCTCCATCGGTAACTTTGATATATAACGGTACATAATTAACATTCCGAGTAGTTCCTTTATCCTGGAAATAAAAGAATGTTTTAAATAATTAAATCCCATCGGAAAAAGAATTAAAAAAAAGATTAAAACAGATATATATATATATAAAACAACAACAACATATATTAATATAAAATACATATAAATATATTAAAGCAAGGAGAGAAAGTGTAAGGTATGTTTATCTCCTAATAATTCGATTTGTATCTCGTCTTCCGTCATCTATTGTTGTTAGTCAGCATAGCACATTCATATTATCATTTAAACATACTTGAGAACTTATATATAATCAGCCCTCCTTCTGTAAACAGAAGGACTGCTTGTTAGGTCTCTTGTTTGTAACTTATATTGGTAATTGTCACTGATAGTTTGTCCCTAATTATATTTTAGTCGTCGTCCGCAACTTTATAAACTTTTTGCCCTCGACTGAGCTATGGAGAACGAGAAGCAGTAACTGTAATAACATTTTAATATAATTTTACGATTTTCCATTTTACGGTAAATATTTTGTCTTCGTTTTTCCTCCCTTAGTTTTAATGTATTTGTAAGTATTATAAAGAATGTAGAAATATTTCAATATGTTCATTTTTTAAAGCTCTGATAAAATTTTGTACTCCCTAAAAATTAAGCTGAAAACATTTAAAAAATCATTAAAAAGTTAGACACAAGTTAAGATTTACATAAAAACTATTTTAGCATTTTTGTTGATATTTGCTTATCATCAAAATCTCTCAGATATTTAGGATTGTAGAAATAATCAAACTTCCCAGAAACTTCTTTAATGGATAATTTTTGTGTCATCGATAATGATTCGAAACAAGATATCGTGGAACCGAATTCCGATGGGGTTCGTTGCATTTCCTTTCAATGCCGTTGGGAAAAGGTGTAAATCTATCTCTTAAATAGCAAGACAGGCTCGATCTGTGGTTGACGAACAAATCTAGGAGAAGATGGTTGAATTTAAAGTGTATGTAGCCCTTGCGAAAAGATTATGGAGTTGACATTTGAAAGAAGCGTGGTGTTAATGGGCACACGACTGCATTCGATGAGGCGCAAGAAAGGATGCTAGAACTGTGAAATCTTGCATGCATTAATTTCAACTCTTCTCATTAACTTCATTGTTTCCTTCCGCGTAAACTGGCTAGGGAGACTATGTTGAAAAATAAACCCCATTTCGTTACATTTCATATCTTAGCCTATGAACTTTTTCAACCGACTCACGAAGAAAGGTAGATAGATATTTTTGTGTATTTATTCAAGTTAGAAGTTTAGTCAGACTCATCAATTGGATACATTTTGGAAAATAGAACTGAACAACATTTAGGTCTGTTGTTCTTTTTTATATACCACTTCATTTCAGGATGTGGGCAATCATGGCTTTGCACAACTTCCTGTCTTTTGTTGCTTTAAGTATTTCTAAACTTTTTACTACTTCTTTTTGCTTTGTGACTCTTGTTTTGCTATTTATTCTCACAAACTTGTCAAGTACGTTACTCGCTATTCTTAGCTGCTTCTTCTCTCCGATGTGTCCTGTGAATGTTAAATTTTGTAAACCTTCTGCTTTATACGACCCCCCCACTAAATAAGCTGTCTTTTAGAATTGTTAGCAGTAGATCCTTTGTAATTAATATTCTTCATTAAAATTCTTTGTTCCGTATCCATGTTACTCTCAGCATTTGTCGCTATAAGGTATAATTAATAGGAGAAAATGACACTATGTCAGTAAGTAGGAATGTGACTGTTCCGAATTTGTTGATCATATATTTACATTAAACAGTTCGTAAATCATATGCAGAATTTGCTTATAATGTATACACATTCCAACAGGCACTTAAGAATGCAGCTTTATATTCTAGACGAAATTAGTAAGCTTCAAGAACAATTTGTCGCTGAAAAATCAATTAAAACTCTTGAGAATATGAATATGACATTGATAGTTGCTATCTTCAAGATTCATATATATATATATATATATGTGTGTGTGTGTGTGTGTGTGCGTGCATGTGTCTGTGTTAGTTTGTGAATGCAGATTTGAAGACAATATAATTTTTATTTAACTTAGCAATAACAAGCAAGAAAATTCTTGTTTGCTTGCTAAACCTTTGTCTTGTTAGCCAGTTTTCAGGAAGTTTGATATGTAATTTTATATAAATTTTTCACTAATTTCTTTAAGGTTTTAATATTTTTATAAAGAGTTCGTGTAATATATTGAAATTGGCTTCTACAGAAGAAATATTTTTTTAAATTTAATGGCTACAAGCGTAATGATAAGATTTAATTTCATAGAAACTAAAATTATCCCAGGATCTAGAAATATTTCTCATTCAGTTTGAAAATAGTGAAAATAAGATTAATATCCATTTCAGTAGATGCATTTGCTGTTGAAAAAGCTTTCTTACTTACCGTTGCTGATATGTTAAGTGTGTAAGTGAGGTCATTTTTTGCATACATGGACTCAAAATCCAGCGTTTGGTTTACAATGATATATCCGAAGTAAGGTTGGTTAATAATGAAAATGTCATCATTATTTAACTGTAAGAGAATAAACAAGAAATAATAGATATTATCATCTATCATCGTGTGTTTATACACGAACTCAAGCATTTGTCTTCAGACATACACAACCGTCCCTATAACGCAACATTAATCATTAAAACAAAGAAACAACGATTAATTATCTTTGTCATTTATCGTAATATAAATGAAAACAAACATCTAAATTAACATTCAAAATAAAACTAAAAAAATTGCGAACAATTTTCGTTCTTTCGCATATATAATTTCCGTAAAAAGATTAACTATTAGAATAAATGCAATTTATTTAGTATCCTCTGATTTTTCGTGAGCGTATAGAACTCAAGAAGAGGTTTAATATGTTGTCCTAAACAAAACAATTGCGCACTTTTGATCCAGTGATTAGAACCTCTCAGTGGCGAAGTACTGCTTTGATGACGGATGATCAGGGCTAGGCAAACTTTATTTGCACCGTGATGAGAAACGACAAATATTAGTCATAAAACTAAGTATCGATTTAGAATGAATTAGAATGAAACCGAAAATTTTCTTACGAAGAAAAGAAGCCCAGTCAAAATATAATGTGAGGGAACCTGTTAAATTTTCAATGTAGCATTATTTTCTTTAATTCTCTCTTTTATCATTTCAATTGATTTTAGATATTTTTTTTCTGGGACACGCTTACAATTTATAATTACCGCTGTGGAAATTAAATTTAGAATTAAATTTTTATTTATTAATTTCAGATTTTCTTTTTATCTGTACTGCCAAAGTAACTAAAAAGCTAAAAGCTTCGAAATTGTTTCTCGATTAAACATTCTTAATTATGCAAAAGTAAGAGACCGAATCACATAAAAGTGGATTATATAAAAAAGATCTAGAAAAAGTTATTTGCTACTATTTAATGACTTCATTGGGTTTACCTTTGGTCCGGATACAATGGCGTAATCAATGTCGCTGTTTTCATTTGTATCTTTGTCTGTTGCTGAAATTTGCTTAAACACTGTTGTTCCAATTGGTGTCAGCTAAATAACAAAAAATATTAGAAAATTAAAATGTTAAAGTACAATTTCTCAAGCAACCAAAAATATTATCAACTAACCCAATCCTAAAGATTGTTTTATCCTATATAGAAAATTCAACAAGCATCCTTCAAAGATATAATGTCTTTTCGTTTAAAAGATAACTAGAATCGAAACGGCAAGAAAATGTTTGAGTGGATGTACCTTCCCACTCCTTTTATATGCAATGGTTTTTTTCAAAACGGGGACGCTCATGGCCTCTCGTTGATCTAAGCACCTAATGCTACTTTCTGTTTCTGAACCTTTACTCAAACTCGCCAAATAGGTTACTCACTGTTTCGTCATGCTTCTCTTGTGTTCAGTATGACCTCTGAGTTTAAGGTGTTAGCTTGCAGTGGTCATATCAAAGATGCTAGTCATCTGAAATAATCTAGTAAAACATGTCTGCGAATGTCAAGAAGATTTCAATGCTATTATTTCTTTTGCTGCACCAATCATTTTTGTTTCTTAATATTAAGTTAGTTTATATTTTCTTTTGTGGATAGTATATTAACATGACAGGCACGCATTCGTAGTTTCTCTTGGTAACATCGAAAATTCTTCTACAATCATCGTATTAAGTATCGTAATTTTTATGGATATTTCAACGGACAAAAATAAACAAAAACACTGATTACTCGCTCTAATACAGGAGAAGAGATATGTAATGTTGTTCGTTTTAATCAGGATTAATAAGGACCTTTTATATATTTAAAGCAGATATATTTATAATAGCTCTACGTAAATATCTATTAGATTATTTAAATTTTGTACACACAATCAAAATTTTTCTTTGTGCTGTTAATCTTGTTAATAGCGCGTTTCTGTCGATCGATTATTGAGCCTTCTTCAGGTGTATAATCCATAAAGAAAGAAAGGTTATTGGTAGAATTCGTCGGTATAAGCAGTGTTTTTACAAAACCATATTTTTAGCGTAATGTCCTATCCTACATTTCAAAGCCTGCTTAGTGACTCTCACTCGACAGAATAATAAAATGTGTTGCTTGGGATACTCAAGAGCCAAATTTCTTGTAAGAAAAGAAAGGGTTAATTTTCGGAACAATAAAAATGGTTACTCATAAACCAACCGGAATGCCGAATTCAAACAAAGAGAGTTAACACATTCACCGCCATCCACTTAGCCCAGGTGGTTCTTATTTATGCTAGTATTTTGTTTTTTGGCCTGATTTACGAAATTATTCGATAAGCGAATGCAGTTCGCATTTTTCAACTTTTTAAATTCTATCCGCTTTACTTTTCGGGTATTTGTTGGGTATATGGATCGCATCTACAGAGAGTAATGTATCCTTTTCTTTATTCAGATATATTTTGTACCAGAACATTTAAAAAATCTCTTCTGTGGCTATAGCTTTTTTTTTGTCTTCACAGTGTCTTATTTTCAGGGACATGTTTCTTTCTTCTTTATTTAGTTTTCTTCCTCTGGAATTATTTTTGCAATTCTTTCTGAAAATCTTCTCTGGCAAAGAGTAAATAAGGTACGAAGAGAAGTTATTTCGTTACTGGAAACTACCTCGATTGTCGTTTTTTTCTCGAACATGATATATTTGTTGTAACACGATAGCTGTTGATTTTGGAATCCCAATTTCTTATCGAAAAACAATGTAGGACGGATAATTACTGGAATCAAGAGTTTTCCTTATGACCTTTTATGTTTTACTTCAGTTTCGCGGATTATTGCTGATGACATTTAATCAGTGTCGAAGTCATTGAACTAACACTAACATAACGAAGAAAGGAGGATTAGAATCAATGCTCTGGCGCAAACCAGCTTGTTTTATTTTTCTAAAAAATAATGCTAGTACCCATTATCTGTAGTGTTTCCTAGAAAGATTTTGGCAACAGCGTCAGTAACACAAAAAAGTTGTTTGAACAAAGTTTATAATGTTAATGACTCTCATAATCTATTATGTGTTCTGTAGCTAAATGACAATGAAATTCCTAGAATTGAGGACATTTCCTGATTAAGAAACAATTCTAGGAAATATCACCGTTTAACATGGCTCGGATGTCATACACTTGGCAGAAGGTTGTAGAATGGGTGACACAATCCAATATAAATATAGACCTCTGGTGAACATCTGAACAAAGAAATAAGAGAGGCTAAGAGGAGTAACTCATGCTATCCTCTTCTCTTGGAGTAAGCAGAAGATCCATGAATTTGGAAAAAGTCTATTCACACTCTCAAATTTGCAATTGTGTTTTTTTTGCAAGTTAGCAGTTTCCATGTTTTCCCCTGTAATATTATATTGATTGTAAGAGTTGTAACGGACGACGGTTATAGTGAAGCGACAATCTACATACACTTGAAGAACATCTCCACAGACAAAGCCGACCTATAGTCGCAGTGTCCCTGGGAAGTGAGACGTGTTCGCACTTTATGAGATGTTTTTTTTAAATCCTTCTTTGTAATTTTGACGATAACTTATCGCACAATATCTGCCTACCTTGTCGTTTGGGAGACTTGGGATCGGCATGGAGATATACTCCGCTGCCTGTTTCGGTTACACAGTACCTCTACATTTCATTAAAAGAAACAGACTTTAAGGCACACAGTTTGTATACGTTTTTTTTTGTAAAAAATAGTATTAGTAGAATATTTACCTCATTAACAGTGACATTGTACCAAGGTTGACTGAATATTGGAGAATTGTCGTTGATGTCAGTGATTGTCCAGCGAACGTTTCGCAAATACTCTTTGTTATTTTGCTGAAAAAAAGTAGAAAATTAATTGTTAAATGAAGAAAAACGTAAAAGATTTAATGATTTTTAATCTAAAAATTATTAGCCAAATTAGTAAAATAAATTAAGTAGAATAAACAGAAATTCAAACTAAGTAAAATTCAAAACACAAAATTATTTCTGTATTTAATCTTCTCACACGAGGAAATGTGAATTAGCTACAACAGGAATTTCACAATCTTATATAATTTGATATTTTTTATGCAACCGATCAAAGAATCAACAAGATTACATTTAAGCAAATTTAATTAGTTATTCATATTCATCAATATGTTCATATTTTTCAATATATCTATAATTAAACTCGAAAAACTTTCAAAGTATCGAGATAAATTTAAATCGTGTATTTGAAACACAGATTTGCAATCAGTTGCTTTTATTATTAACCGTAAACTCACAAATTGATTAATGATTATGTGTGAATTTTTACATATTGCATAAAAAATCAAATTTTAAAAAAAATCCACTGGGAAGAGAGTTAGGTATGCAGAACTATTAAAAATTAAAATGGCTCCTTCCAATGATTTCATGATTGAATATATTTATATACGAAATCGTCAAGAGTTCTCTTCCCTTACCAAATCTGTACATTTCAATGTGAACTGGAAACTTGGCTTGTCATCATTGACATCTGCTGTTGGACCCTGGAATTCATTAAAAAACACAGTTCAACTTAATTATAACAGAATATGACATTGAAGATAAAGCGGAAATTCCAAAATACCTGAAACATGAATATTAACGCACAATCATACAAGTAAACAAACATTCACATGCATATCAGTATGGCTGACCACTCGTTTCTGTGTATGCCTGTCTGATAGAGTGGCTAGCAAATACTTGTTGCAGTAGACTTCACGGTATTTATCATTTCACCCACGGGAAACGAATATGGCACAAGGCCGGTTTTATTGTGGGTTTCTCCGAGCCCGTAGGCTCGGCCAAAAAAATAGCCTTTTGAAGCCGATTAGACGGGTTCAGACCCTGTCTACCTCCCCGGACGAAACCTTGCCCTTCGGCAAAGCCTCGTCCGGGTTCCTCTCTGCTAACGCAGAGAGTTCGACAGACGTCGGAAGTCAGCCCAGACTTCCCAGGTACATTTGCGTTTGTTCAATATCCACAGATCCAATCTTTGGTTAGAATACCATAGACTAAACACGGGAGCAATGGCGGAGTTTTAGAGAAAATGGAAACAGAAAAGACACATACTTAATAGAAAGAGACAGTTAAAATTTCTAGGAAAGAAGGCTTGGAAAACTTGACACGCACAGAATATATTGAAGACAGGATGGAAAGAAGAAAACAATGCATAACCTTCCTTATAAACTTCTGTGAATGGATGATAGAACAAGGAGAGATAACAAAAAGACAAAAATTACTAAGAGCTACAAAGGACAGGAAATTATGGAGAGCCATGATCGCTAAAGTCCTGAAGGGAAACGGCACATGAGTGTTATGGTTTTCAGGGAGTTCTTAACGGCGTCATGTTCTGGGATCATCTCCTAGGCCGATATTAAGAATTTACTACACTGAAAAATTGACCATATAGAGATCGAACCACTCGGTCACGCGCCTATATGCAAGTTCCTGCATATAAATATCGTCTGCTTTTGAAAAAATCCACTGGTGTACTCACTATTGGAAATATATACTTGAAATTAAATATGTACTTTTTATTATGTACTTAATATTTTATCTTTATAAAAGTTTTTTTTAATCATTTTTCGTATGTGTAAGGAGCTGCTGGGACGAGTATTCGCTAAGTTTTACTTCAAAGAGTGCCAAATAGTGGAAAGATGCTACGAAGATTGAGTTAATTGCGCCAATCTTATTAGTTGTAAATAAGTATTTAAAATATTTTTTCCACCTGAGCTTGAACGATGATCAAGTCATTTTCAAAGACAATATTTAGATATTTGTACATAGGTTTATTCAAACCCATATATACTTCAATTTTTTTTTTATCAACTATCGCCATCTTTGAAGCAGCTTTATGATTATATCTTCTCAATATTTGATATCATTCTAAGTGACTTTTACAGGCTTCCAGAGAATCAAATTCCTTCATATTAAGGACATTTTGTAGGGATCAAAATAAAGGGGTAATCCGATGATACAAGATTAAGTGAGTAGAGTGTATATAGTAAGACATCCTACCAAAGCTCTGTCTGCAAAGTGACATGACGTTTAGCTTTGTCCTGACCGAAGAAGATAGATTTCCGACTGGCTAATCCGTGTAGCTTTTCATGGTCTTGTGGACAGAGTTTGGAGAACACAATGCCCTTTCACTCTCATCAGATATACAACATCAACTGCTTCAGATGAAGACCGGCTTTTGGAGAGTTTAACGCTGGCTCATTTCGGTTCCCCCATTGTTGTAAACAATACATTTTTGATCACCTGTGATCATTTTTTTAAAAAATCAGTTGATTTTTTTGGCGCTTGCAATGTCCAGTGTTGTGAAACCGGGATTACTTATTCCGCTACTGCAGGCCTGCTGAAAATTTCTCGGTCTTCCAGGTCGATATTTCCACTACTGACCAAGCGAATTATCTTCATAAACGGCCACATAATGAGCCGTATTTGAATGATCCGTTTTTTAAACAAAGTGTGAAGAACAATGAAAAGTGGATAATTTACAATAACTTAAACTACAAAAGATTATGGAGCAAGCGAAACAAACTATAATTAACCATAATCAAAGCCTGTCTTTATCCAAATAGTAATATAGTTAATATTTGAAGAGAGAACAAAGCTGAAGAAATAATTCCATTTAAACTAAATGAAAATGATGACAGGCATCCAAAATTAGTTAAGAGAAAAAGTGTTGATATAACATCAAGTTAACTCTAGATTGCACGTCGCTTTTTTGGTCAGTTTAAAAATGTTCTTACCGCTTACATGGGAAGTTTTCACTCATACACTATATGAACCAGATGTTGTTCATTCGGATTTATCAGTCTTTACAGAATTTTCCTAATGAAATTAAATTCCCTAGAAGATGGTAAAAGCTATCTCCAGCAGTCTATGTAGAGAAAAATCAAATATTTTGGGAAAGTAGAATTATGACGTTGATTGAAAAACGGTAAAAGATAATGGAAGGAAACGGTAAATCTGGTGTTTGACAATGTCGAAAATTAAATGTCTTATTTTGAACTTTTCCACTACCTAATAGTCTAATAGTTTAGTGTATATAACCCTTTTATAAAGATGTCTGCTTATTTAGTACATTTTGGGCAGCCATTTCAGAAAGAGGAATGTCTCCTCTTGTTTTCGTGCTTTAGGTGGTAATGATCAACAAGGAAGTGTACATAGAGGACATCTTGGAAAGTATACTCAACACGTGGTGCAATGCCATTTATGTTGATGAACATTGGTCACTTCAACAAGACAGAGCGACGAGCCATACTCTTCGTGTAACACAGCAGTGGTGCAGAGACAATTGTTCTGGCTTCCTCACCAACAATGAATGACCTCCCTCATCACTAGATATCAACGCTCCTGACTATTGTTTGTGGGCAGTTCTTGAGAGTGAGGATTGTTATACTCTGAAGGCAAAACTGAAGAGAGTATGGGACATAATAAACATGGAAACTGCATGCTGCCATCAATGACTTTCCAGAAAACTTCGACGTCTAGTTGAGGCTAAAGGGAACCATATTGAATGATATTTTCGTATGTTATTTATCAGATTAATAATTAAGTTTTCTTAAAATTGTATGCTTATATAATACATTTTTCACGAGTTATGAGCTTTTTCTTTTGTAACAGTATTTATGCCGTACCCTGTACATTTTCCATTTTATATTATTTCTATCTAAATACAGAATGCATTCAATACTTATATGTTTATATGCTTTATTCTTTCAAAAACTTTGTTTTATCTCATACACCCACAAACACACGTATGTTTATGTTTATATTTACAATGGTTTGAAAGAAAATTACTTACATCTCTGTCAATGGCTTTTTTCAATTGCAAATAAGGTTCTGCGTTAATGTAGATAATATTGAAATAGTCGTTTGGTTGAAAGATTTTCACAGAAGTACCCAACGATAACATTTGCAAAGAAATATCGTTTTGATTGCCGGAGATTTGTAGTTTCGAACGATACTTTGAGCTGTCAAAATCTGTTAAAAGAAAGGACAAGTGTATTATTTTTTGTACATGATTGTTAAATCCATAATCTTTCATCACAAAAAAAAATCTGTCTATAAAGGAGTTTTAGTAGCGTTTCAAATATATCAGACCAGAAGGAAAAAAGGTAAAAAGGAACAATGCGCGTGCGCGCACACACACACACACACACACACACACAGAGAGAGAGAGAGAGAGAGAGAGAGAGAGAGAGAGAGAGAGAGAGAGAGAAGCAAAACAAAAATAAACAAGCGTAAAACATTGAGCGCCAGGAACTTGTATTCCTATCCATTCAGACTGTATTCAAATAAAATGAATTCTTTTCTATCGTCACTGTCATCATGACAGATCATAGGAAGAGTAGCAAGGACAATGCGTTATAATAAGTCAGTTTGGCGCTCGGCCATAAAAACCATACGACGAATATAATCTGATGAATGCTTTTGCCTTCGATGGACAAAGAAGGAACATTAACAGATGTAGTGGTCTGTTAACAAACTGACAGTCGACTAAGTGACGTATCACTATATTCTTCCATTCAATAAAGTCCTTGTTTTTATAAGTGTTAAACTTTGAATCCATTTTTGACAAGTTACCATGAGGATAAACCAAAATAATGTACTTAATTTTTCAGTCCTTTATACATTGTATCGGTATACAGTGCACTCTTGTAAAGTCGAAGCTAAACTACTGTAATATTTTATTGACAAAGTTCATTTCGGTAGCAGATTTGAAGACTGAGACATATCAGTTCTATCTGTTCAGGTATGAACTAATATTCTATGAAACAACAGGTTGTTTAGATTAAATGTTCTCTTTTCAAGTGAAAGTAAATAATAATAATAATAATAATAATAATAATAATAATAATAATAATGATAATAATAATAATAAGTATGGACACAACCCAAACCCGTAAAGTGTCGCAGCCAAAGGCTGGAGTTTGAACACAGATCGCCAGTGATCAAACACGGGCGATCCCATTTTGAATAAGTAGATCACGTAATGGTAAAGGAAATGTATATATGGGAATTAGCGTGACGTTTAAGCGACCATCATATTTCTATTCTATCCTCTATTACTATACAGATCAGTCTTTCTACACTGTCCTCTATCTTTATACTATTCACTATACTCTCTATACTGATCAGGATTCGGTGGTTACTTTCCGAGCGAGTATTATCGAGTATTAGTACGAGTGTTATTCGAAGGCGTCTGGCACTAGTATCGTTCAACGGCGTTACTATAGTTGTATCTCCGATTACAAAGTCTCTACTACAACGAGCATTACGAAAGTGACAAAGTGACAACGAGTATTCGTTGACATCATAAAAGTTGCAATGTTTTTTGACATCACAAAACCTATATTTCCGCTTCAAAGTTGTTGAAACGAGCAAATTTAATAGAATTATACCAACTTACCTGCTTGTTTCATTATTGCTGGTGTTTCTTCTGTTACAACCTTAAGACTGTTCTCTCCAGTTGTAATGGTGCCTGTAAGAAAAAGGGAAATAATTCGGGTATTAACAGTTAGATTGTCCAATCATTATAATCACAGCATCTTATATAATAATATAACTTTATTCTCCAACATATGGAAATTCTCAATGTAACAAAGCACAAACAAAATCACTTTTCTTTTTTAAATAGTCAGATTGATAGCTTAAGACCATTACAAAAACCAAAAAGATTCTGTTAAATGAGATGCCTGTTTTGAAATTTGTGATGGCATTCTTTTCCCTTAAGGTTATATTAAGGATGAATAAATATATAAATGTTTTTGCTTACATCTGAGAAAATATGAACTATATGTTTCATTTGTATTGATCCTTGGTGGAGTTATACAATATGCACTACGAGCAGAAATAATAATTATTTTCAAAATCTTTTTTTATTACTCTAGGTGAAGAATATCATTTTTAATAAGATTTTATAAAAGCTTATAGGGGGTCCAGTTTTTATGTAAATTCATTGTAACTGATCTTTGGGAGCCAAAACAGTATACTAAGTGATTTCTTAAAATGTAAATTAAAAAAAAAAATAAGAATGAGAAAATTTTAAATTCATGATCTGAAGTTCCATTTTTTATAAATTAATATCGATGAAACATTCCAGATTAGAAATTTCAACGTTTTTTATTGTTTTACATTTTAAGAATTAACTTGGTATGATTAATTGATTCGTTTTTCAAGAAAGACGCCATTTTCGATAGTAGACCTGCAAACTCAAACAGAATGCACCAGAATGCCACTACCAGCTTTTAGAACAACCTGTTGATAAGCTGGATCTATAGCCTCATTCAGTTCTTTCTATAGACAAATTTGATCACCTACTTAAAAGAACTGGTAACATAACCTGTTTAACAGGACAACATGGCTACACAAACTGGTATAGTGACAAAAATTGTTTCATGGATATATCTACCCAGATAGATTCAAGGGCTGTCTATAACTGAGATGGGTTTGTTGGATGCGATTGTATGGAATTTAGTATTTTCTGCAAAATGTCTCATACATGTTTAATGGGATTTAAATGTGGCGAGTGCAGGAGCCAATGAAATACCCCGAAGTCAGCCAAATTGATTCGTTTTCTACATCTTATTAACTCTTTACAGGTTATTTAAAAGCAGATTTTTTTTTAGAATGACTTTTTTTTAATAATAATAATTGGTAATACAAGTCTTACCAATTAACGCACATCTGGGTGGAGAAGAGGTGAACTCATACTTTTCCTAAGGGTATTTGCGCGTAAGTGAATTTTAAAGAACACAGCTGGAATTAGAACTCGACTCTTCGATTAACAATTCCGAGCAATTATCCATTACACCACACGCATATTCAAGTTTAATGGTATTCCCAAGCTGTTACCCATTTAGGTATTGAACAAACTGGACGTTGCTTAAATTTGGTGATTTTACGTGATGCATCTATAAATCTAACGCGTGTTATAAGAATATTTCTTTTGGTTTCGGTCGGGTGTTCAATATACACTGAATTTCAATCGTAAATTTGATGCCTGTTAACTTTATTTATTTATTTTTTTTCATATTCATGTACTAGAGAGTTGAATTTTATATTAATACGAAACAAACAATGAAGATATGATTATTCTACCCGCAGTGCTTATTGTATAACTACACCGACCATTTTTTTCATTAGATCAATTACTTCAAACTATTTAGTTAAAAGGTATTATTCAATCGACCTGCTATAAAATGTTTCAGAATAGATTTCATTATACATGTTAATGTCTTATTGCAGAATAGGCGTATTATTTTAAATGTTGAAAAGAGTCTTTTTTGTCAGAGTCTAAAGAATTTCTGCACTTCATATTATTTAACCACAATCAAGTTTGCATTGTGTACAGACTCAACATAATATATATCACTTATAATTAATATATTATATATCACTTATATGTAAATACCTGTTCTCATGTTTTTAAATTACCCTTCACACCCCTCCCCATATATATATATATATATATATATATATATATATATATATATATATATATATATATATATAGTAAAAAGAAGTATATACTTACAGACAGCATTACAGTGTTGTATTAATTGGGAAAATAGCAGGAAAGCTACTCAAAGAGTAACTTTTCGCCGCCCATTTTCGTCACACCTGAAAGAGAGAAAAGCAGAAGATACACAATGTGCTTAAAATTAAAACAATTTCCCAAGCAATAAAAATACAAAAAACGATTAATGAATTGTTTGCAGATCTTAACTGTAGAGTTGCTTTGAATTTTTCTTCTTTCTATAGAATTCCATATACGTTAATTTTTTTAATGAGGTTCAAAAATTCAGAAGTTACAATCATTCTGATAATGAACTAAGCAAGTATTATGAACAGACTCTGTTATAACCAGAAAATTGTCAGTTCTTCCTAAGAGGAATTTAGCCTTGAAGCATCAGACATTTAAAGAATTACGTTTGCAGTTGATTTAATATTTATTGATGAGTTGAATTGATGCTCTCTCTAAAAAAAAAAACAAAAAAAAACAAACAAAAAAACAAAATCGATTCCATTCATATGCAGACGTTACTTGTTCTTGGAACTATCATTGACATTTCCTGTGGACACCTTTTAGATTTAGACAGCAAAACAACTAGAAGAGAAGTACAGAAACAGATTGCTTCAATCTTTTTGAAAGGATCTTACTGGTATATTATTAAAAAAGGAGTAGAAAGTTTACGTCAACTCAAAATTACACAAACTTACACACATACACACACACACACATATATATATATATATATGTAATTTCACTTATTACGGACACACACGCACATTTGAATATTATTACTTATTTTACACGAGACACATATCCAAGCAACAAGAAATAGCCAAACACAACATGCCATTAATCTGAGTCTCTTTGCTTTTTATAATTTTTTTTTATCATTTTCATTTTGATCTCTGACAAAGCTTTAATAAAGTGAACATGTTAGATTCAGATCTGTTTTTCCTACTTGTTTTTTATCCTCTCATTTTGTCGGATTCCTTTCCATAATCTATCTATCTATCTATCTATCTATCTATCTATCTATCTATCTATCTATCTATCTATCTAGTTGAACAAAATATATATATATATATATATATATATATATATATATATATATATATAATTCCACTCATTACACACATACATATATATATATAGAGAGAAAAGAGTTGAACACACACATAAATAAATAAAATGGGTATGTAATCGAGTGGTTAGAACGTTCGTTTTCTGCTGTCTGGATTCAAATCTCACCATAGTCGTTTTGTTAGGAAGGTGACCTTGATGTTATCGGTCTGGGGAGCCGTGAAATTGAGTAGGCGGAACCCAGTTGTGAGTGAAATTGGGTAGACGGAAGTCTTTGAGAAGCCGTCGATAATTCTGCTAGCACGAAGTCACAAGTCATTGTGACCGAGGCTTGTTGACTGTCTTCAGACTATTGATCACGCTAGATAACGCGCTGTCTCCCAGAAACTGTAACAAAGGTCTGCTCAACACAGTTGCAGCTTTGTGGGTGCTGAACAAACACAAATGTGCTTGAGCAAGCGTCTGCAATAAAAATTGACTAACAACCCTATTAGACCGGCATACGAGTGGCCAGCAACACATACACATATATATGTGTGCACACACATGCACATATATATATATATATATATGTGTATGTGTGTGTGTGTGTGTGTGTGTGTGTGTGTGTGTGTGTCTAATGATTGGAATTAGGCTTGCTGCTGTATGAGAGATCTTTAGATAAAATTACTTTAATCTAGAGATTAGCCGCAGTGGCGTGGTGATAAAAGCTACAACACTATATATTCATCTTTCCTTCTTGGTAAATACGTACAGGAGATTTGCCAACCCAAAAGATGTCTACGATTTATACCACAGGTATATTTTTTACTAGAATGATTAAGATCAAACTATCACGAGAAAGATTCTATATCATTGATATATACATCTTATCGTTTCTGAGTATGTCAATCTGCTAGAGTGTGCTAGCTGATCCCTGTTGCAGACGCATGCACAGTCACATTCTGCTACAACTATACTGAGCTGATCTGAGTTATAGTTTCCGGTAGAATGCGTATAATCTGTCCTGATTAGCGGTACGCTCAAAGGCCGGTACGCTCAAACCTTAGATTACACTGTCTTTCGTGCTGTAACAACCCTCGACAGTTTAATTTGTTTGGCTTTCACTCTTAGTGCTTTATTAATTCACTAAATGTTCAATTTTTTCAATGTGAACAGAAATCAGATAGATCTTTAACATATTCTAAACAGTATACTTTTAGGTAATTTAAGTATCCTTATTTTACATGCAAATCAACTCGTGGTGATATTAGACTTGTGTCAAATGCCTTTAAATTACAATCACTTATTTAAACTTGTCATATTGACAAATAACTGGGTAGTAAAATGAATGAATAAATATTCAAATTTCGGCAACCAAACAGCTTACAAGAAAGAAAAGGCTGCATACTGTAAAATAGATAAAAGTAACATTTACAAGCTTACAAATGTTCCTAAAACTGTAAAAGCTTGCATTTATAATAATAAAATAGCAGTTGACATTGACATTGAAACATTGACGGCTATATACATAGCAGGAGAGCAATGGAACAATATGAGTCTGAAAAAATGATATAGGATTGTATTCAAAAAGACTTTTCATTATTTCAGGTAATTTTCATAATTTTTGGAGGTTAAATTAAAATAAGAAAAACTATTTTTCTCTTTCACGTAACATTTTCTAAACATTTGTAGTTCTCGTATTCGCAAGATGTCGATATTTTATTTGAATTGATTAATCCGTTTTATACAGCTTATCAATCGTTTGTAGGTTATTTACAAGCGAGAAAATATTTTTAAATTGTAAGAATTTTGTTTTTTTAGATAATAATAATTTAATGATACAAGTCTTAGCTAGGGAGAAAGATGCTTTCCCAAGGGAATTTGTGCGTAAGTTACATATACCGAACGCAACTGAAATTGGAACTCTGCTCTTCCAATTAACAAATCCGAACCATTATCTTTTACATCCCCCACACACTCAAGTTTACGACACCCGGTATTCCCAAACGGCCACTCATCTGGGTACTGACCAGGCTCGACGTTGCTTAACTTCGGTGATCGTACAGGAGCTGGTGTTTCAACGTGATGCTTCCGTAAACCCATAAGCAATAATAAGAATATAGGCTGGAACATGACACACTGATGAGTCCTAGGATGCTGCATAAACATGCAGTTGAACGTGCATGGTGTTACATTGTCTGCTAGGAAGAAAATGCTGCAGATGAAGACATTTTGAGCATGTTCAAGTGAAGAGCTATAGCCATTCTTTCAGGATCAGCTTAATAATTGAATTTAATAATGAGTTTTAGGTCTTCACGACGATGGTGTAGAATATTTGAATCCCGCGAAAAAATTAATATATACTTGTACAAACTTTTCTTGGTGTCAAAATAGAGGAAAATATTTCCATTGGTTTATTGCTTTGTTGCAAATGGTGCAATTATTTTGACATAGATTACAATGCAACGAAATAGAGGTTATTTATAGATTCGTGTGAAAGAACATAAGAGGATATTTCTATATAATGGCTAATTCTATTGATAAGTTATACGAAATTCAAGAAAACGTTCTAAATGCATTTTATTGATTTTATTATCAATGGCAGTCAAGTCTGGACAATTTCTTTACAACTTATTTTAAGAAATTAACATATCCTCGTAGATAAGAGATGTGGTTCTAGATAAGGATGCTGAGAATTCCATGGATTGAACATGTGAGCAATGACAAAGTTTTAGAGAGAAAGGAAGCATAAAAGACACTTTATTAGAATCAGAAGGAGACCATTGAAATTTTGGGGAGCTGAAATTTCGAGGGAAACACCGACTTGACAGATAGCAAATGGATAGCAAAACAGCGAATAGAAGGAATAGCAACAAGACAAATATCGCAACAAAGCGATAGCAACTCAAACATGTGTACCCACTAAAAATAAGGTTTGCAGTAATAATATATACTCGAAATATCTTAGAAATTTCCCGGTTTTCTGATGAAATCTTAATTCTTAAGCTAATGATTGAATAAGCTGATGGCGATTTCTATGACAATAAAATATCCGTAGAAATTCCCCTACCGCATCGTTAAATATTTGAGCTTAACAACTTCAACAAAATATTTCAATAGCATTCATAAAGAGCTACAAAAGAAAGATATGAAATTAATAACTTTTTTCCTTTTCACTTAAACAGGCGTTAAACATTTCTTTATTTCTTTCTTTTTTCATTTTCTCAAATCAACCAAGTACCGTCTCTGATATGTCTTTTCCAGTTTCCATTTTTCTTGCGATCAAAACGGAATAGTCCATTATTTAAGAGGTATTGATAAGAGACGCTAAATATTTTTTCTTTCTTTTTTTCCTATTATTTATTGACAGGGTGTAACGATTGGAAGGACAAGCAGAATTATAACAACATATATACATAAAATGGCTTATATAAAATACTTTGGGAAAAATTCTTATAAACTGAAATGTAGCCATCGAACTTAATTAGACACTATTCTATCCGTAATGTGAAAATACAAATACATGAATGCGATTAGATTTCTCAGTAGAAAATTAAATTAACATATGCTCAAGTCTTTTTGATACGAGACTGATTGCTGATGAGTGGTGTTTTGGCGCGGATTAAGAAACACCATTTTCATCTCTTTATTTTTAATCTAGTGGCTAGTTACGATAAATTCTAATTTCAAACTCAGTGTGGAAAGCGATTGTAGATCAAACTACGAATGACAAAGAAGTGGAGCTTTCAACATGTTGGACGGGTTTTTCTTTTCATTGCTTGTCATGCAAATCTTCCGGAGGGATTTATATTTAGCCTCTGACCAACTGACCGTTGCACTCCAGCAGGTATTTGATTTGAAGTAAAAAATAAACCGGTTCCAACGCTCGTAGCTATAAATTAGCCAGTATAGAAAAAGATGCAAAACCGACTAATCTGAAATTCTAAACCCGATTGGAGATTACCCAACCTAGTTTTATGTTCAACTTTAAAAAAGGTGATGACCTTCTGAAATATATTTACTCTATACTCAGGATTGGGAATTAAAAAGCGTTATTTTACACCTGATAGATCTATTTCACATTAGCGGATGATATCTTGCCTTGGAGACTTCACCTTATATCGCGTAAAAATAACTGTGCAGTTAGCGTGTGAATATTAAAGAAACATTTTTTAATGCAATTATAACATTTCCTATTTACTGGATATAGTAGATGGAGTAATTTAAGATCAGGAACATGCATAATCGTGGAAGAAAGAGAAAGTTTTACCGAGTCATACATACCTGCGTCACCCTGGGCAGAGGGAGCTACCATTAGACCTTGAATTTCGAAAGATCTACGACGAGAAATGTTTCGCTTAAAGGCACAAATTCAGCTTTATCAGACTAACTGGTTCTTTGTAGGTCAGTTGATTAGATTGTTTGGGTCTAACGGTAACTCCCTGGTAGCAGGTGGACACAGGTTTAAATCCTGTCAGAGAGCACATATTTTTCTTTAATAAGATTTCTCGAACAGTCAAGTCGGTAAACGAAAATAATTAAATATACTGTTTGATAAATAAACGGAACGTTTACTCAAATAAGTGTATCCACTAAAAATAACGTTTAAAGTGATAAAAAAAATCTGATGGATTAATAAAAATTCATTTACTTTCTTTAGAAAAATATCTTTGTTTACGTTTGTATACGATACTGTGCAGATATGAAGAATTTCGGGAGATCTATGACAAGAGAAGTTTCGCTTAAAGACACAATTTGGGCCTTGCCTGACCGGATCTAACGATACATCTATTGTCACCTGACACATTTATCGCTATACTCATTCCACTTTTTTAAAACTCTCTGCATAGTTTTCTTTTTGGATCACCACTAATTGATTTCATTGCGTTCCCTTTAATTTCATCCCCACTGAGTTTGAACGGTGATCTTAGCTTTGAGAAAAACCGTAACTTTTAAAGATCCGGATGATGCGTGTTTTGTGAAAATTCTGCACAAGATATGAATAATCTGATTTCTTGGACATCATAAATGCTACGGTCACACAGTACAAACTCTTACTCGGTGGTGTCATACTGAACTACATTGGAGAGTATTAACTCACACCAAGGTTCCTTTTGATTGGGTGACAAGTTGTGTGAAATTCAAGCATGCAATTCTTGATATAATCAAATACCTTCCGTATAGGCATCGTGTATTAAGGACATTGCCTTTTATCTTTAAGGAAATTGCTTTTTATATTATTCCGGAATTTAGTGACAATAAGATAAAGATAGATATGAAGTTGTTCTGAAATTTCATTCTATACTTGTATTGGTTCTTCGAAATGTGTGGCTGCTTCTAAATAAACGTTCATCACTAGATTGAAATCATTTTTGTTGGCAGTCTAGTGATTCTGAACTGAACTGTTGAGGCTCCATATATCGAAATCAACAGGAGTGTCTATCATGACATGTGCGTATGCGTATGTGTATGTGTGTGTGTGTGTGAGAGAGAGATAGATAGATAGATAGATAGATAGAGAGAGAGAGAGAGAGAGAGAGAGAGAGAGAAAGAGAATGGGAGAGAAAGAAAGAAAGAACTTGTTGGAAAGAAGCTTATAAAATGAGATTTCAATATTTTTTCATTTCACCTCTTTTTCTCAAATTATGCCCGGACATTAAAAACTAAAAATATTTTCTGAATGCTGGCAATACATTTGAGCCAGTGTGCTTATCACACGGGAGTTTAGTTATTCTATTTTCTTTCATCCTGTATTTTTGTTTCTTTCTTTCAACTTTACACCCACGCCCACAATTAACAGGGATTTCATATAACAAGTATATAGTAAAATTTCTGCCAAAATTAAAGAGAGAGAGAGAGAGAGAGAGAGAGAGAGAGAGAGAGAGAGAGTCATTTCATATTTGAATTCGTTGTAGCCTACCATTAAAATATATGGAAGTAAGATATTGATGCCAGAGCAGTGACAATTGGCTCAGTTAAAGTTTGTAGAAAACTATTGTATAAAAACAGGAGATTCTTCTATAATATAAAATTATATCATAAATAAGAGAAGTATGTGAAAGATTATTTATTATTTAGCAACTGATTCTGTAATTCTGATTGTTAAGTAAATATCAAGAGGAAAATAGTTGGGACACTGCAAAAATCAATCCAATAAACACATTTAACAAAGCGGTTACATAAATCGATTTGACCATGACCCAACACATTGGGCAGTTTATTATTTTCCCATAACAAAGAGCTTCATTCATAGACAAACAGAGACATAGTGATTATCTTATAAAAGGTCAGGCAAGGGTTTGTGTTTGGCTTTGGATTTACACACATAATGTGACAAGATATCGTCGGATAATTTTCCTTCTCTTCAGCGTCACACCGTGCTAATTTCCGGTGTCAAATCTTGGTTGAAACTATTATTAAGCAATCATCACTATGATAAATCGATCATAATTAGATTCGAACCTGGGATGACATTAATTAAACGAAAAGATTATTATTTCCATGATAAAATCCTGCCTCTACGTAAAAACGTTCCTGGGAAATCCGATTGAGCTTTCTTGATAGAAGGGTAATTTTAAAAACAGTGCTTCCTACTGCTATTAATGTATTACTCTTCGACTGCATTGGGCTCTCCGGGTCACTGGCGCATTTCGTATAGAAAAAGTTAACATTTCCCTTTCTCTCTGCCGTACGACGATAGCCTAAGGGTAAGATCTCTGAATAATGCCAAATCAGTTGGGTTTCGATCTCGGCTTGAAGCAATCGAACGTCTAGCCACACTGAAGAGCTGTCTGTGAATGACTATGTATATATTTCTTATTGTTTTAAACATTATATTGAGTGATATACATGCTTGAGAAAAAGTTCTGTTTTTAGACAGTGTGAATTACGTTTACGACTGCACATACGAGATTCTTCATAAAGAAATTATACCTTCAGGCAGGGTTCGAAACTGCGTACTATTTGTAGGGGTAAACACTGATTTCATGAGCTACAGAGAGCCTTACAGTTCAACCAGCTTCAATTACCCTTTTAAATAAATGCACAGTCTTTGTTCCGATTAGAATGGCATGGTTTAAAATCCCTCAAATGCACAGACCGGTAAAAAAACTAGGCTCTACTCAAACACGTGTAAACACTAAATGTATTTAATGTGATAAGAAATAATATCAGATTGGAATTACA